>CM026303.1:5602861-5844253 GCA_014851415.1 Cnaphalocrocis medinalis | reverse complement strand
ATCTAAAAACTATTTATGATACAGGTATGGTCCATTGTTCCTAGGTGGAAACCGATTTGCCGCCGTGTAGGAGTAAGAAAAACATTTATTGACCACAACACATCCTACACATAGACAAAAAAAAACTATTAATTGAAAATTTAAAAAACTTCCGACACCTTTTGTTTGACGGCGGCCATCTTGGATTGAAATTTGTCACAAAATATATTCTACTACTCAAGCCCTTTTATCATCATCATTTTCTCTGCCCTGTTCCCAGGTTATCTGGGGCCGGCGCAGTAGTTGTTTCTTCTTCCATTCGTCCCTGTCCATTCGTCATCGTATCATCCACCCCCTTTTCAGTCATGTCATTCTTCACACAATCCATCCCATCTCTTGTTTCGGCCGTCCTCTGTTCCTCCACCCACTTACATTCATACCCATCACTCTTTTGGTAACATGTTCCTCCTCTTTTCTCATTACATGGCCCGTACCAGGACTCGTCGGACAGGCCGTACTCAAGCCCTTTTATATGATACCATATTGTGGGAGTTGTGTTAAAACATACAATCCATATATACCACGTATTGTACCGACAATTCTGAACAAAATTTGCTCTATGACTCATAAAAAAATCAACTTTTCATACAAAACTGGGTCACGTGACTTGGTTCATTTGTATGGTAAGTCGAAAATATTTTTGACGAATTTCCAAAATTCGTTAAACAAATGTTTAGAATGATTGGTGGGAGAAGGGGATAAACTGTTGGCAGCGCATTAGTGACTCCACTTATGTTGCAGATGTCCATGGGCGGTGGCAATTACTTACCATCAGGTGATCCGCGTGCTCGTCTGCTACCTATCACAGAAAAAAAAAGACATGGTTAATGGGATAAATGTTCACAGATACACTATACAGGGTGTATCTGTGAACATTTACATCCCTTTAGCCACGTGTTCTACCAACCATTTCTGAACAATATTTTATTGTACGACTTTTGAAAATTCGCATAAAATTTTTTCATCTTTTCATACAAAGTCGGTCACGTGATTGGGCATTTTGTACGGGGAATCGAAAAATTTTTCGAAGAATTTGGAAAATTTGTTGATCAAATGTTGTTCAGAATAGTTGATAGAACACGTGGTTAAAGGGATGTAAATGTTCACAGATACACTAATATAGATTTCTGATTGGTGTATGTACTTTGTCTCCCAGTGCCTAGTATGCATGTGGTCAGCGGCGCTAGAGAGCTGTACTCCGGAGGCGCTGCTCCGCGCTGCCAGCGCCTTGCCAGATGCAGCGCAGCAGGAGAAGGCGTTGGACGCCGCTACACACCTGCTGAAGACTAATGAGTTGGATGAGAACTGTTCACTCGACGGTGAGTGTTGTATAACATACCCTGCACAGTATCTGAAATAGGAGACCCTCCTAATGAGAAGAGAGCCACGCTTCGACCGGCTCGATCGGAATGATACCACGGCCTCAAGCAGGAGAAGGTGGCATCTAAAGCGCCTTACCCGACGCAGCGCAGCAGGAGAAGGCGTTAGACGCCGCTACACACCTGCTGAAGACTAATGAGTTAGATGAGAACTGTTCACTCGACGGTGAGTGTTGTACAGTAGATTTTTTTTTATGTGATAGGTAGCAGACGAGCAGGCGGATCACCTGATGGTAAGCAATTGCCGCCGCCCATGGACACATGCAACACCAGTGGAGTCACAAGTGCGCTGTTAACCTTTTATCCCCTTCCCCCCCGATGGGCCTCCGGTACCCTCACTCACTCGGCGAAACACAGCACAGGAGCTGCTTCACGCCGGTAATTCAGAAATGAACTAATAGATGGCGCTGTGTTCAATTACATCGCGCAAGCGTTTCGTGTTTTCGGTTTACCTATAAGCCTTGTCGTTGTCTATAGAAGTTATCTCTTTATAAATAGTATAGATATGTTTTGCTTATATTGTACCTTCCCCCAGGCATCGAGCGCTGCTGGACCTACCTAGCGGCCATGTGGGGAGCCCTAGGGCTCGGCGGCGTGGCGGGCGCCGCCACGGACCGCGCGGGCGTGCTGCACGCGTGCGGCGCGCTGGACGCGCTGGCCCGCGCGCTGCAGTGCGACGCTGCGGCGCTGCATCAAGTCACGCAGGTCATATGAGATTATATCCTAGAGATTATAGAGCTGTGTTTGTCTGTAGTGTGTGACGCACCTCGCGTGGATTGGTGGTATGTCTTAATGAGACACGAGTTGCAGTATGACTGACTTTAATTACTTATTCATTCACTTAAATACTTTTTTTTTTGTTCACGCAGAGTGAATGCCGCCTTATGCACACCCGGCCGCTGGGAGACGACCAGGTAGTGTGGGGCTCTCCCCTGGATTGGGCCTCTGCTAATCAGAGGCCGTTCAAGGGCATACCCACTAAAGACTCTGCGACTTTTCCCGGCAAATCCAGGCTCGGGGTGGGAAAGCGGGAAATAGGACGAACCTCATCACCGCAGACCCACCCATGGACAGCAAGGCACGCCAGTACGGCCCTCTTTCCGACGCCCGGGGCTTAAAGCCCCCAGAGCAGCTCCCACTGCCCTCCGACAAAGCCCCAACCGGGCGGCGCCCGCATCGCTGGATTGCGATACGGGCGTCGCGGGCATGGGCTCCTGCAGAACTCTCCACAAAACCCACACCCTGCTGGCTGCAGGGCAAGGTGGGGGAGAGTGCCTGCAGGCTTCCAAAAAAACTGCCCCACCAGACAGCCCCACGGCCGGCTACGCTGGATTGCGCAGTCGGGTCGCTGGGCGGAGAGGTGGGGTTAGCCGGCCTTTGCCGCATCCCACTGGCTGTGGGACGCAGCGCAGACCAGCAACTAAAGACCCCCACAAAAGATGTGGGGGGTGGCGCCCGAAGGCGCCCCACTCGGTGGGGCCCACGTCAAGGTGCGCCCAAAGTGGAGAAGATCCTCACAGTGGCGCCGGACAGGGCCCCGGCCCAGACAGAGCTGGGCCTCAAAGTGCAGCTGTCAGCCGTCGGGTAGCAATATGGCGATAAGCCAATTGCTACCCGCCGTTGCCCAGGGACACCAGGACCCCTCCGGTAGCAGTTCCAAACAGAAAGAAAATACTACCGGGGAGGCCACACGAGGAGGTCGCCGCACCGTAGTCCCCATTCACTTAAATACTAGCCTAACCTAAGGGCGAGGTGCGTCACACACTACAGTCACTATCAACCTGAAGATAAAGCCACGCATCGAGAGTTACGCAGGTCACACTTATCCTACTTACTATTATAAAGGCGAAAGTTTGTAAATATGGATGTATGGATGTTTGTTACTCTTTCACGTAAAAACTACTGAATGGATTTGAATGAAACTTTACTACAATATAGCTTATACATCAGAATAACACATAGGCTACAATTTATAAAAATATATTGTGTGGATTGTCCAAAATATGACGGTAAGTGTCAATAATTAACTCCACGCGTACGAAGTCGCGGGCGGCCGCTAGTATTATATAATGTGTTTGTTAGTCATTCAAACCTGCGCGAGCGCGAGTCGCTTGTGCTGTGGTGTTTCACGTCCCATTTGGGGAGAAGTGACATTGAGATTTTTTTTTTGATGGGCTAAAGACACAGACTTTGTAGGGAGTGAAGAAACGCACCGGGGAAAGAGCCCTTAGCAAGTACCTGGTGAGCGTCTCGCAAGATTCGGTCCGTATGCCGAGGCGGTAGGAGGACATGGGCTGGTGGAGGGACCTGTGTCTTAGTCATTCAAACTAGAAAAAAAGCCAGACATCGAGTGTTGCTAGACGCCGCCGCAGCGCATCAAGTCACGCAGGTCATACGAGACTATATGTCTATGTTAGTCAATCAAAACATGGAGACAAAGCCAGACATCGAGTGTTGCTAGTCGCCGCCGCAGCGCATCAAGACACGCAGGTCATACTTATATAAATATGTGTATTTTAGTCGCTCAAAACCTGGAGAAAAAGCCAGACATCAAGCGTTAGATACTGCCGCGTTCACACAAATCTTCCGGGTTATTTTACAGGTAACGCGACGTTCCGCTTCGAATTACCGCGGGCGTATGGACATCTCCATCCATTAGGAATGAATACTATGAAAAAAGATTCGTCTGGGCATTCCACAGACAAAACAGTTTTGATCGTGGTCAAGTCGACAGATCGTTGAACTAAAGTTACTCCACTGAAATAGCGTTCCTTAGAAGTTTACATCCACGTTATTCTAGGTGTAAGTTATGCTGAGTTTATTATTTAGGATTTTACATATGCCATGGTTAATTTGAGGATATTTTTTTATATTCGGTTTATAAGTAACGCTGTACATACCTAACATATGCGACGATCGTATTAGTTTCCTATCTTGTGTAAATGTTATTAACTTGTTATTACCTGATTATATTATGTTACTAGTGGCCCGGCCTCACTTCGCTTCGGGACCGTTATTCAGAAATGAACTAATAGATGGCGCTGTGCTCCATTACATCGCGCAAGCGTTTCGTGTTTTCGGTTTACCTATAAGCCTTGTCGTTGTCTATAGAAATTATCTCTATATAAATAAATGGTATTGATGATGATGATTATTGATTGTATGATGGTTATTCCTTCCTGCGTGCAGTAGTACTCTTCCTCTAGAAGACCAACGTCAAGGAGTCACTGACCCCCTGACACATACTGTGTATATGCCTTTTCGGTGTTTTGTTTGTAATATTTTAACTTACCGACTTTGTAATATGATTATTGAATAAATATTTTTCTCATTTTTAATTTTGGTATAGCAATTCTTTGCAATTTATTTTTAAGTATAAATTAAGGATCGAGTGGTGTAAAGTGGATAGCATATCTGCCCGGTCTGTGGAAGGTAGTGGTCAAATATTTGCAATAATGTTTCCACTGGATATTGTAATGTATATATACCTACAATATTGATGAGACTATCGTCAGCTCATGGCGAGTTAAGCGGCTTAGTAAGGGGTTCGGATGGTGTAAAGTGGATAGCATATCTGCCCGGTCTGTGGAAGGTTTTGGGTTCGAGTCCCGCCTGAACCCTCCAAGGATTTTTTAAGTGCAATATTTACTTAAATATTTTTCTATTTACCAATGATTAACGTGTAATGTTACAGTCGTCAGACCGTCAGCTGGAGTACGGGCAACTCCACGAGTTCATAGCCACGTCCAGCGCGGCGCTGCAGCAGCAGCTCAAGAGCATCCGCCGCCGCCTGCCGCCCGGCGTGAGGCTGCACACCGTGCCCATCGACGCACAGGTATGCTGGACGAGATGGGGAATGAGTGTATTAGAGTGCCCATCGACGCACAGGCACAGAATACTTAATAGTACATGTACAGAAAGCCCACTCCTAAAAACCGTTTATGGAAATGAAGATTCAGGCTACCATAACATAACGTTGGAATTCCGACCAGCCCAGCGTTCATGCCTTACCATTATTCATACTAGAAGTGCGTTTCTCTTTCTATCGCAAGCAACTGTCGCGCGTGCGTCGCCGCTCGTTCGTGATTTTCTACTAATTTGCCCCTCCGGAGGGGACCCGCAATGTACTTGCAAGTTCGATACCTACACGCGGAGTGGGACAGGCCTGGCACAGGTACGTACTGGACGAGATGAGGAATGAGTGTATTAGAGTGTGCCCAGTGACGCGACAGGTATACTGGACGAGATGAGGAATGAGGTGTAGTAGAGTGTCCATCGACGCACAGGTTATGCCTGGACGAGATGAGGAATGACGTGTATTAGAGTGCCCATCGACGGCACAGGTATGCTGGACGAGATGAGGAAATGAGTGTATTAGAGTGCCCCCATCGACGCACAGGTATGCCTGGACGAGATGAGGAATGGAGGTGTATTAGAGGTCCATCGACGCACAGGTATACTGGACGAGATGAGGAATGAGTGGTATAGAGTGTCCATGCGAGCGCACAGGTATGCTGGACGAGATGAGAGAATGAGTGTATTAGAGGCCCATCGACGCAACGGTATACTGGACGCGATGAAGGAATGAGTGTATTAGAGTGTCCATCGACGCACAGGTATGCTGGACGAGATGAGGAATGAGTGTATTAGAGTGCCATCGACGCACAGGTATACTGGACGAGATGAGGACTGAGTGTATTAGAGTGTCCATCGACGCACAGGTATGCTGGACGAGATGAGGAATGAGTGTATTAGAGTGTCCATCGACGCACAGGTATACTGGACGAGATGAGGAATGAGTGTATTAGAGTGTCCATCGACGCACAGGTATGCTGGACGAGATGAGGAATGAGTGTATTAGAGTGTCCATCGACGCACAGGTATACTGGACGAGATGAGGAATGAGTGTATTAGAGTGTCCATCGACGCACAGGTATGCTGGACGAGATGAGGAATGAGTGTATTAGAGTGTCCATCGACGCACAGGTATACTGGACGAGATGAGGAATGAGTGTATTAGAGTGTCCATCGACGCACAGGTATGCTGGACGAGATGAGGAATGAGTGTATTAGAGTGTCCCATCGACGCACAGGTATGCTGGACGAGATGAGGAATGAGTGTATTAGAGTGTCCATCGACGCACAGGTAAATAAAAGAGGTCTACTCCGCCAAACCTATCACATATATAAAAAAAAAGATATCGAATTATTCGTAACGATACGTCAGTTCATACAAAAACCCTACTCTAACACAGCTTAAAATACGAATAATTGAATTTGACAGCTTCACAAACGTCAAATCTCGATATCTCGAGACGATACTCTTAACGATACCATCAGAGACGTCGTCGGAATGTTCGTCGATTTGACGTTTGTGAAGCTGTCAAATTCAATTATCTATGTTAGATATATTATATGTGTTAGAGTAGGGTTTTTGTATGAACTGACGTATCGTTACGAATAATTCGAGTAGACCCCCTGGATAAGATAAAGAATGAGGCTCAAGTCCGGCCCCACATGGAGTACTGCTCCCATCTCTGGGCCGGGGCACCCCAATATCAGCTCCTCCCTTTTGACCGCGTCCAACGTTGCTCAACTCGGAATAAATACAAAATCAGTGGATTTGGATATCTTCAATACCTCTCAAAACGTTTTTAAAAAATCTTTTTCGATACTGCTTGGCCCCCAGACTCACATAGTAACTAATAAATAAAATAATAATTGTGTTATATTATAAGATACCTACTGAAAAAAAAAATACAATTTCCCCTATGTTGCTAAGTATTTCCTAGACAAATGTTGTGAGTGCTTGTAAAGGCTTACATATATATCCCTTATTACTCAAGCTGTAAGCATTCCTAATAAATAAATAAATAAACTCGATTAGTCGGCGACGAGAATCTCACTGCTTGCCTAGATTCTCTGGCATTGCGGAGAGATGTTGCATCTCTATATGTCTTTTACCGCCTTTACCACGGCGAGTGCTCCTAGGAGTTGTTTGAGTTGATACCCGCTGCCAAATTTCACCTCCGCACTACACGCCATAAACTCGGATTCCATCCATACCATCTGGATGAATGGCGGTCCACTACCGTGCGCTTTACTCGACACTTTCTGCCACGCACCTCCTCATTGTGGAATCAACTTCCCGCAGCGGTATTTCCGAACCGGTACGACATTCAAATCTTCAAGAAACGAGCCTATACCTTCCTGAAAGGCCGGCAACGCATCCGCACTCCTTCTGGTGTAGTTGATGTCTATGGGCGGCGGTGTTCACTTACCATTAGGTGACCCGCTTGCTCATTTGTCTTCCTGTAATATAAAATAATAAAAAAATAATGAGTATATCAGAGTGTCCATCGACGCACAGGTACATACTGGACAAGATGAGGAATGAGTATATCAGAGGTAGTACGAAAGTGGCACATATCACCGATAAACTGAAGGGGAATCTACCCACAACATTTTAACAATGTTTGGAAACTTGACAGTTTAGTCTGCATAATAAGCCAAAAAGGTTAGCGAAACCTAAAAACGTCACTTGAAAATGACATAAGTGACATTAACAGATCTGACAGTGACGTAGCTGTCGTAGATTTTTTGGTCTTGAATTCCAGTTTTGAGTATATCTATTTGTTCCAGCTTGTCGAACGCCTCCGCGGCGAATGCTCCCTCTCTCTCTGGCGCTGCGTACGCGCAACATGGCTAGCCACACGAGCGGCGTGTGCATTAGCCTGCACAGCAGGGGAGAGAGGGGAGCCCGCGCCGCTGCCGCACGCGCAGCTCGACCGCCTGTGGGCCGCCGCCACTGACAAGGTGTACCAGCAGGTGAGTGGATACCACGGGTAGCTAGACAAACTATAGGCCGGCATCCGCATGCATGGCTCAGACACAGACACACTATAGGCCGCCAACGATAAACTATGCTGTCGTTGAAAAGGTTGATGATGATGAATACAATTGATTATGATGACGGTGATGGGGACGATGTTGATGATGGATGACAATAACACAATGACAATGACATTTACACAATGACGTTGGTGACACAATGACGATAACACAGCGACTATGACGATGACAATGACAATGATGACGGATGACAGTGACACAGTGATAGTGACAATGACACCTACAATGATAATGACGATGACAATGACGATGACAGCGATAAAGTGTACCAGCAGGTGAGCGGCTGCCACCGACAAGGTCTACCAGCAGGTGCGTGGATACCACGGGTAGCTATAGTTTGTCCTAGACACACTTTAGGCCGCCACCCGCAAGCTATGCTGTTGAAAAGGTTGGTGAGGACAGCAGGTGAACGGCTGCCACCGACAAGGTCTACCAGCAGGTGCGTGGATACCACGGGTAGCTCAGATACACTATAGCTGGCCTGCACCTACAAGTTATACTGTTCGTTGAAAAGTTTGATGAGTACCATGGGAATTATGATGATGACAATGACACCTACAATGACTATAATGACGAATGACGGATGACGATGACAATGAAGGTCCACCAGCAGGTGAGCGGGTGCTGGCGTAGAGGAGGTTGATGAAGATGACGATGACGGATGACAATAATGACGATGACGATGACCGCCGTATTGACGTTTAAAAAGAGCAGCATATTTGAAAAAAGAACAAAATATTCTTAGCGCCATAATAGTAAACAAATGAGGTTTCATACATCGAGGTCCTCGAACCCACGACACATCATTTACAACATATTACAAACTGAAAAAAAAAACAATTTATTGCTCTAAATACACTAACAGTTTACAATATTTGTCTTAATACTATAGGTACAAATCAACAAATGGGTTGAGCAAAGGATAGTGACTCAGCTTATGCTGTCGCAGGACAGGCGTCCGGCTAAGCGCTGGTTTTCAGTCACACCTTCTCTCTTTATGTGTTAGGTGAGAGATGCGTGGGTATGAGGGCTATCATAAATTGATTTTAGTTTTATTTAGCTAACAGTAAACAAAATCAGATTAAGCTATGAATGAAAATTATACTCTGAATGTACCTTTTTTTACAATAACCTAAACAAACAAAAAAATAAAATAATAGAAAAATATGTGTGTGTGTATAATTTATGTCTGTATGTATGTATGTGTGTGTGTGTGTGTGCGTGCTAATGTATATGTTGATGAAATAACGTCGTAAAACCTAAAAGCCTTTTAAAAGGCATAAAACAATTGATTTTCTATTGTGTTTGCTGTCTGCCTTAAAATATAAACCAAAGAGAGAAACAAATACTTAATAAATGTTTACGTTATTTTTGTTCCCAGGACGACCACGGGCCGGTGAAGACGATCAAGCATGCGCTCGCGCAGGTGTCCGCCGACGTCACCAAGCTGGCCACCTTCGCGCAGGACAAGGAGTACGACATGATGTCGCTCACCAACGTCGTCGCCGATGTGGTGAGATAATCAACATACAGTCAACATACAGTGATACTTATAAACATTATCTATCGCATGAATACACACACACACACACACATACACATACACATACACACACACACACACACACATACGCACACATACGCACGCACACACATACACACACACACATTCACACATACACACACACACATTCACACATACACACACTCACATACACACACACATACACACACACACATACACGCACACATATGCACACACACACTAACTCTCCGTACTTAGTAACTTAAGTAAGTAAATAAACAATGGTCAATAAATCCACAAACAAAAATAGATACAACCACCTTCGACAAGGAGTACGACATGATGTCGCTCACCAACGTGCACGCCGATGTAGTGAGATAACCAGCGTAGTGTTACTTAACATTATCTATCCTATGGATGTTCCAAGCTTAAACTAGGAATACTTAAAACTTTAGGCCCGATATGGTATTTGACAAAAAAATATTTAAGTGTTTAATCAGAAGACCCCACAATTTAAAAAACATCGTTGAAAGAATTACTTGATTCTCATTTGAATTAAGGTTTAAAGAAATTTATTTCCCATTAAAAACTGTACATTCAGTCACTTACATGAGAAAAAATTAAAATTATTTATATTTATAATAGTGGGTAATCAGAAGCTGACTACATTTAACGGTGAGAATGGGCTCGCAAGTAGACGGATGTTGTACCTACCTTCTGCTCATACCAATACACATTAATGATATTAAAGTAAGTAATTCGTTCAGGGAAACACTGCACTGGTCCCAGTAAACGTCTAAGTACCTAGGTAGTCATTGCAATTTGATTGTGTGCAGCGCACGCGCACGGGCGAGCCGGACGCGCGCCCAGCGGCGACTGGCTTGTTACAAGAGGGAGACAGTCGCACGCTGGGCGCGCGCAGGTGTCGCATCACGGTCGGCCCGCGTGCCCATTCTCGCAAAAGGATTCAACTTACAAATTCAAGAAAAGTATTAAGTTAGGTTTACATTAATTGTTGTGCTAAATTATACTGCAAAAATAATCCAAAATCATGTGCTAAGTACTTAGTTTAATATTTTGTAAAATGTGCTTTTTTAATTTAGTTTTGAAAATATTTAACGATTTGGAAGATTTTATGGCATCCGGTAATTTATTATATAGTTGTGCTCCTTCGAAAGTTAAGACTTTTTGACCATACATCGTTCTTGATTTAGGTAGGAGTAATTTATTGGGTCTTCTTTGGCTGTATTTTGGTGATTCACTATTTACCGTAAATGAAATTTTTGATTTAATCTGTTTGTTTAGAATTTTGAAAATTAGTATTAGCGTATGATATAAGTATAATTGTCCTACATTCATTAGTTTTGTTTCTTTATATATTTTTTCAGAACTAGTCCTATAATTATAATGGAATAATGTTTTAATTATTTTATTTTGAATAATTTGAACCTCTTTTAATTTAGACTTTGTCGCTGTTCCCCATATTTCGATAAGATAGGTAAGATGCGATTTTACAAAAGAATTGTAAAGCATAAACCGAACCTTTCGAGGAAAACAACTAACACTATGTCGAATACAACCAAGAAACGCGGAAAGCTTTGATTTGATGTAGTCTATTTGTGAATTCCACATAAGGTTGCTATCAATTCTTAGACCGAGATATTTTTCTTCCTTTTTTTCAAGTATAGTTTTTCCATCTATAGTTAATTTTTGAAAATTGCCAATTTTTTTATTTTTTGCTTTAAAGACACAGTAGCAAGTTTTGGAAATATTTATTGTAAGTAAATTATATCTGAACCAATTGGCTATGATGTTTAAATCATCTTGAGCATTATTTATAATGTCATTTATTGAGTTGCCGAAATAAAACAGACACGTGTCATCTGCGTATAGTGTTATTTTGCCCTTAAGGTTAGCTTCCACAATATTATTTATGTATATTGAAAACAGTAATGGCCCAAGAATTGATCCCTGTGGGATTCCGCATGAAATTGGATTTGATTTACTTAGACTGTCACCAATTTTTACAATTTGACTTCTTTCATTAAGATAAGACGTAAGCATTTTCAGAGCAATACCAGTAACACCTATTTTTTCAAGCTTGTCAATAAGGAGTTCATGACTGACGGTATCGAATGCTTTCTTTAAATCTATAAAAACTCCTAAGGCTATTTGTTTATTGTCTATGCTCGTTTTTATATCCGTAATTAGATCCAGGGTAGCTGCTAGAGTATTTGATTGAGGTCTGAAGCCATACTGACAGTCAGTTAGGTAATCAATTGAGGTGAGATACTCATGGAGACGGGTAAATATGATTTTTTCGAGTATTTTTGATATTACTGGAAGTACAGAAATTGGGCGGTAATTATTGGGATCTTTGGTAGAACCAGATTTATGAATTGGGCTAATTTTTGCCTTTTTGAGAGACCGCGGAAAACAACCATCAGATAGCAATTCATTAAAACAGTTAGTAAAATTAAGAGCCATGAGACCACCCATACTTTTAATATGTTTAACACTTATACCATCAATTCCGGTGCTAGTATTGCTATCCAGGTTTTTAATTATTTTTATGACTTCATCCGTAGTACAGGGTTTAAATTCACTGAGCTTTATATCCGAAGTATAATGCGGTATTGAATAAATTGATTTCCGATGATATCTCAACGGTATATCACTTGCAAGTGTTAGTCCTATTGAAGAAAAATAATCATTAAAAATTTCACATATCAGTTTTGGGTCGGTAACTGTACCAGCTGTTGGTGTCAACAACTTTGGAGGAGCACGACTATCAGTAATTTTATTTTTTGACAGCTTATTTATTAAAGACCACAGCTTCTTTGGATTATTTTCGACGGTTTTGAATTGGCTTAAGAAGTAACATGCTTTAGTTCTCTTGATATTTAGTCGTACTTCGTTTCGGAGTGTGTTGAATTCTTCCTGTTTAGAGCGATTTTCCGGTTCCTTTTTTAGTTCGTTCCATTTTTGATTCCTTTGGTTTATGGTTTTTATGACATCTTTATTAATCCATTCATTTTTGGGTAAATTCATGACTTTAGTTTTAGGCTGCTTGCAGTGCGTGATTGAAGAAAGTATGTAATTTTCTAAGTTATCATAATTATTAGATTCAAATTGGTCTGTTTGTATTAAATCTTGTAGCTTTTCATAATCTGTCGAGGTATACTGTATCTTCTTTAATTTAGGTGGGTTATATTTTTTTATTTCAACGTATATCTGCTTATGATCTGATAGGCTTGAGTCCACTGTTGCTAAATGGAAGTTAGTGTTAGGGAGATTAGTCAAAACGTGGTCTATCAGGCTGCTGGTTGTTGCTGTCTCTCGTGTTGAATACTTTTTTGCAATACGATTCAGGAAACAGTATCCTGACTCACTAATTAGGGCTTTATAGCGTTTTGTTTTGGTGTCAGTAGTATTTAGCAGGTCTATATTAAAGTCACCAAAGATTATGCTTCTTTTGTGTTCGTGTAACTGCTGCTCGAAGGTTTCCAGAAAATCGCCAACGTTTGTGTCGCCAGGGTTGTACACTAGTCCAACATCCAGCTTATACCTGTCCAGGTGTATCCAGAGGTAATTGTTTCCTCCAATGTATGAATCGTGGAGACTACTGTGTTTGAGACTATTATGGACGTAGGTAGAGACTCCTCCGCCTTTTTTGTTATTCCTAATATTGTAATAGTGAGTGTAGTTTTCCAGTTCAAAAATCTTTGTTTCTTCTTCGCTTGTAAGCCATGTTTCAGTGAGAAGAATGACATGCACTGTGTTGGATGTCGATTTTAGAACGCATTGCAGCTCGTCAAATTTACCCGGTTTTCGGATGCTTCGGACATTGGCATACAAAAAGTTGAGACGGTGTTTCGTTGAGATAAGATTCTCGTAGGAATCCAACAACTGATAGGTGACATTCTTGTATGAGTCTTCGTAAGTGACTGTGCAACTTAGTTTTTTGTAGGACGATTCTCAATTATATTAGGGATTCCCCTGATGTATTTTAAAGTGAGATTCGTTTCTCCCGCTGCTAGTCGACGATTAAGTTGATCCATCGTTTGCTTGAAAAGTTCTTGCTGCAGAGGGGTCTTATCCGAAAATATTTTAAGATTTTCGGGAAGTTTTGCCTTGTTTTTAAGCAGCAGTATAGGCGTCTCCGAAGTGCTGAAGCAAATCTTAATATGACGGTTTTTCTCCTTAGTGTATTTCCCGATTCTAAAGATTTTTATAGGTTGGGGACAATTATTAATCAATATATTAAGCACCCTGGTTATTTCTTGTTGGTCACTTTGACGTCTGTGATTAGCATCCATATTATAGGTTTCTGGTATACCGGATATTATAAGGTTTTTCATTCTACTGTTTCGTTCCTGTATTTCTGTAATAAGTTTCTCATTTGTGATGGTTGAAGCGCTAGGTGCTGGTTGATTATTAAAAAAATCTGTTTCCAGCGTTTTTAGTTTAACTTCAGTGGCCTCTAATTTATGTGACATTTGGTTCACATTTGACTCAATGTTTTGCATTTTAGCTTCGCCGATGGAAACTTTATCACTGAGTGTTGTTATTTCCGCCTTCATGTTTCCTTGCTCTAATGTTAGGGAAGTTGTAGCTTGTTTAATTTCTTGCATTTGGTCTTTAATATCATCTAAGTTTTGCCGCATATTTTCCATGTTTATATCATGTTTGTCGATAAATTTTTCGAGCAGTTCCTTTATGCTATTAAAGTCTTGTCGTAGTCCTTGAACTTCCTGTTTACAGGTGCAATCATTTTCAGGCTTTCTCCTTTTTCTTAGAGCAATGTTTTTGCTTTCTAAGTCAATGTCAGATAGATCCGTCAAAGATCCGCCGATTGGATGTTGAGTGGATTTTAAGGGGGAGCGTTGAACACTCATATCGATTCTTAGTATTGGCAAATATTGACTTTCGTTGTTTTTCGCTGAGGGCGTCAAACTGTGTTCTTTTGGTACACTTTGTATGATCTTACGCTGAAGATTCTGATGCTCGTTGGGGACTTGCGTGCACGTGCGAGATAAGGCCAAAAAATAGCAGCTGGTTCTTCTCGCGGGGGTGCCGCTCGGGGGTGAAGATCTTGCGCACGCAGAACACAGTGTTGAAACAGCCAAAGCACAAGTACACTGTTCAAAATCACTTTGAGATATAATCACTTTACTACAGAGTTTATTTTTCCTTGAAGCATAAATATAAATTTTAAATTTTTTTGCGAAAAATGTTGTACGCGTCTGTTCTGTGCAGCTTCTGGACGCCGAAAAATTACCTGAGATATCACTACTTTAAGAGCACATATTTTGCGCCTTGCGACTCCTCTGGTGTTGCCATTAGGTGATCCGTCTGTTCGTCTGCCCCCTATCTTAGAAAAAAAAGATACTTAGCGTTTTTTCATCATGTTCTAGCCGACCCCACCAGTAGTGCTGCGAGCGCAACTGGTGAAGAAGCAACTGGATGAGACCAAGACCCTCACCATCAAGCTGGAGAATAAGGAGGCAGACATTAAGGAGCTGAGAAAGGCGCTGAAGGTAAACTTTGATTTTAATCATGTGGAGTAAACTGACAGATGTCAATGTGTCATGCCCATACATTATCACTCAATTTGACAGATGCAAAATGTAAAAATGTATAGAAATGACATGTGCATGATTAGCATCTGTCAATTTACTCCACACGAATAAAAAGCAGAGTACAGGATACTTTTTTGTGTATACACTCAGCGGCACATTTAAACCGCCCATAGCATATTTTTCAAACAAATGTACCTACTTTACGATTTTATAAATTAAAAAATAAAAAGTTTTATTGCAATACTTTTTAAGAAACATGACCTTTATATGGTCGTCTTTTTCTCAAGCATTTTTTACAACCAAGAAAACTTTTCGATTTGTCCAGTATCAGCCTATATACTGTCCCACTGCAGGGCAAAGGGCTCCATCATAGGTATCAAGTTATCGCTACTATGATGGGATTAGGCTTAATCACCACGCTTGCCTAATGCGGATTGGTGATCACAAACCCGAGCTATGTTCGGAAAATACGAAACATACTTTAGCTCGACCTGGGAATCGAACCCGGGACCCCGAGATCACGGCCCGGTACTTAAACCACTAGACCAACGGGGCGTCGATTTGTCCAAAAAAATAAAAAGTAAATCCGTCTTTAACCTCTATTACGATACTAAGGGCATCGTTCACCACCTACGAGTAAGGTGTCAAGTAATTTATTTGTTAATTAAAGTGGGTACGGAGAAAATTGGCCCCTGGTCCGCGGCCTAGTTTAATTTAAATATTTTTTCAATACAAATACCAGGGGCCAATTTTCTCCTAAACCACTTTAATTGACGCATGCATGAACATGTCTGTTTGTATTGGTCTGGGTGTTTCCTATGTATTATAAGTATGTATTTACAAAAGGAAAGTATTATATGTATATATTTGTAATTCCACTGTTGGTTCTGATATCTGTAACACAGGTGCTTGAGCTACCTATCTCAGAGTCAGATCAATGTATGTGATGTAGTGAAATATTATTATTTATGTTATTATTGACAAGTGAATTGCTTGACGTTTTATTTAAAGGTGGTGAACGACACCCTTAACCACATATCAACAGGGGGGAAGGACGGTCAAACAAAGTTACTGATAAACATCACATGATTAATGGACAGCCCTTAACTATATATTTATGTGTAGGCGAAACAAGAAGAGCTATCCGAAATGCAGATCCGCCGCGAACTAGGCGAGCGGAAGCTGACAGCAGCCGCGAGAGACGCGGAGCTCCGCGCCGAACAACTGCAGAGGAGGCTGGAGGACGCGCAGAACCAGCTGAAGAGGTACGTGGCAGGTGGCAAGCGAGCTGACGGGTCACCTGGTGTCACTAATAGTCACTAGGCGAGCGGAAGCTGACCGCCGCCGCGAGAGACGCGGAGCTCCGCGCCGAACAACTGCAGAGGAGGCTGGAGGACGCGCAGAACCAGCTGAAGAGGTAAGTGGGCTATGTGACAGGTGGCAAGCGAGCTGACGGGCCACCTGGTGTCACTAGTGGAGTCACAACAACTGCAGAGGAGGCTGGAGGACGCGCAGAACCAGCTCAAGAGGTACGTGGCAGGTGGCAAGCGAGCTGACGGGTCACCTGGTGTCACTAGTGGAGTCACAACAACTGCAGAGGAGGCTGGAGGACGCGCAGAACCAGCTCAAGAGGTACGTGGCAGGTGGCAAGCGAGCTGACGGGTCACCTGGTGTCACTAGTGGAGTCACAACAACTGCAGAGGAGGCTGGAGGACGCGCAGAACCAGCTCAAGAGGTACGTGGCAGGTGGCAAGCGAGCTGACGGGTCACCTGGTGTCACTAGTGGAGTCACAACAACTGCAGAGGAGGCTGGAGGACGCGCAGAACCAGCTCAAGAGGTACGTGTGCTGTGTGACAGGTGGCACAGGTCCCTCCACCAGCCCATGGTCCTTCCTACCGTCTCGGCATACGGACCGAATCTTGGGAGACGCTCACCAGGTACTTGCTAAGGGCTCTTTCCCCGGTGCGTTTCTTCACTCCCTACAAAGTCTGTGTCTTTAGTCCATCTCAATGTCACTTCTCCCCAAATGGGGCGAGAAACACCACAGCACAAGCGACTCGCGCTCGGGCAGTTCCACATCAATCGAACTCCTTCCTAATGTCAAGCCTTTTGTGTGCAAACGCACGCAACCGTCGAAAACCTTCTGCAGAGTTGACCATCTCTTGATGGTATACTGGTCCTATCTCGTTCCTGTTCCAGTCATTCAGCATCTGTTGCCGTTCTTCTTCATACAGCTGACATTTCCACAGCGCATGGTCCCGAGTTTCATCAGCTTCTCCACAGGGTGTGACAGGTGGCAAGCGAGCTGACGGGTCACCTGGTGTCACTAGTGGAGTCACAACAACTGCAGAGGAGGCTGGAGGACGCGCAGAACCAGCTGAAGAGGTACGTGGCAGGTGGCAAGCGAGCTGACGGGTCACCTGGTGTCACTAGTGGAGTCACAACAACTGCAGAGGAGGCTGGAGGACGCGCAGAACCAGCTCAAGAGGTACGTGGCAGGTGGCAAGCGAGCTGACGGGTCACCTGGTGTCACTACTGCAGAGGAGACAGGTGGCAAGCGAGCTGACGGGTCACCTGGTGTCACTAGTGGAGTCACAACAACTGCAGAGGAGGCTGGAGGACGCGCAGAACCAGCTCAAGAGGTACGTGGCAGGTGGCAAGCGAGCTGACGGGCCACCTGGTGTCACTAGTGGAGTCACAACAACTGCAGAGGAGGCTGGAGGACGCGCAGAACCAGCTCAAGAGGTACGTGGCAGGTGGCAAGCGAGCTGACGGACCACCTGATGGTAAGCGATTGCCGAAGATACACACCTGCAACACTAGTAGAGTCACTAGTAGAGTCACTAATAGAGTCACCACTAGAGTCACTAGTAGAAGTCAATAGTAAAAATAAGTGGCAGACGAGCAGACGGATCAACTAATGGTAAGCGATTGCCGACGTCCATAGACACCTGCAACACTAGTAGAGTCACAAGTGCGCTGCCAACTTTTAACTCCCTTTCTTCCAATTGGGCCTCCAGTACCCTTACTCACTCGACGAAACACAACGCAGGCGCTGCTTCACGCCGGTCATCTGTGGAGCCGTCTATCACTCCGGTAGAGCCGGCCCATTCATGCCGAAGCGTGGCTC
Source organism: Cnaphalocrocis medinalis (assembly GCA_014851415.1). Taxonomy (NCBI): domain Eukaryota; kingdom Metazoa; phylum Arthropoda; class Insecta; order Lepidoptera; family Crambidae; genus Cnaphalocrocis; species Cnaphalocrocis medinalis. Next base: position 5,825,685 of record CM026303.1, on the reverse strand, counting down.
TCCCACGGTAGAAAATGTAGAAGTTGACATTTGCATCTATCAGTGTACTCGATATGATAAAAAATCAGAGTTTATCTTAATTAGTTAGTTTTTCCTTCTTTTTCTTTTTGTATTCTCGTATGACGCACTTTACGTCGCCCAAGGCTCAGCTTGAAAATCAGCGCCGCAGCGGCCCCTAGCTGCTGCATCAAATGCTGAGGTTGTGCCTTGTTGGCCGCAAAACATTACTTCTATTTGTAATACCATTGTATGTACAGTGGCCAGCACATCAAGTTACTACAATCTGTCAACTTTCCTCAGTTGATATTGAACCAAACACGTTTGACATAAAAGTGAGGTTCGATTGAAGAAATTTGACAGATTGTAGTAACTTGATGTGCTGGCCACCGTACCTACCTTGTATTGTTGTGTATGTTAATGTAATGTTATACTGTAATTTGTTTTTAACGGCCAATAAACGTTATTTATCTATCTATCTATCTAATTTTTCTCTTCCAGAAAAGAGAAAGAGTTCGAAGAGACGATGGACCACCTGCAACAAGACATCGACTCGCTGGAGAGCGAACGTGGCGCCCTCCGCGACAAGCTCAAGCTATACGCGAAGCGGGGCGGATCTCAGCACGGTACGTTTGTTATAGATAATATAAACATACATATATTTTGTAGGCGATTATACTCTGATTCGTAATCATGTAAAGTAAACTGACAGATGAAAATGACAAGTTTCTATGCATTTTGACATTTTGCATGTGTCAAATTTAGTGATAATGTATGGGGACGACACATTGACATCTGTCAGTTTACTTTACATGATTATGAATCAGAGTATAGATAAATGTACACGGTACGAAATGGCTAATCACCTTCGTGATGGACCTCAGTCCCCTTTTTTTTTTTTTTTTTTTTTTTTTTTTTTTTTTTTTTTTTTTTTTTTTTTTTTTTTTTTTTTTTTTGATGTCCCAGGGGAAATGCTTTACGCATACCCGTCCGCCGGGGGGCGGACGGGTTATGTCGGACTCCCCCCGCGGCGGCGGGGGTGTACCGACTAAAACCCCTGGGCACCCTCTCATCGTCCTTAAGTGGGGAGATACCGTGGTGACCGGCACGAAGCCTTCACGCTCCACGACCCTCCCCGGACGGGGCCCGCCTAGACGACGGGCAGGACGCTGTCCCCCCCAGATGTGATGGGGGGGATGATAGGGACAACCGAGGGTGAGCGGCCGTCCCTAACAGGCAGTGAAGGTGGCCGGTGCAATGCCGGCGCTGGTACCCCCGTACCATGTGCCGGCTGGCCTCCTCCACAGAGAGGAAGGAGACGCGCATATTGTCGGCGTCTCCTCCCCCTCCTCGCCTTGCGGAGCGCGTCGGCGGAAGGATCTGCCTCCCTCACCCGCTCCGCCGCCACTTTCGCTGCCACCACCTCCTCACAAAAGGAGGCGAAAGCCCTCCAGGCCTCCTCCCCTGCCAGTATAGCTTGCACTATACTGACAAGGGCGAGGTTCTGGCCGACTTTCGCCACCAGCGCCTGGCGCTGCTGATCCCACGACGGACAATACCTGAGAGTATGGTCCGCGGTGTCGTCCAGCAGCGCCGCACTCATGGCAGGAAGGGGTGCTCTCTCGGCGGATAAGGTGCAGGAATGACCCAAAGCAGCCATGCCCGGTCAAAACCTGCACCATCCTAAAGGAGAGAGCCCCGTGAGGCCGCTCGAGCCACCGGTCAAATACCGGGGCGAGCGCGTCCAAAGTGCGACGGCCTGAGCTGGAACGTAGCAGGTCCGCGGACCAGTCCCGCACAAGCATTTGCTGCGCCTCGCGCCTGACGGCCTCCCGTTCGACGGGACAAAAGGCCTCTCCTCTAGCCTTTTTAGCGGCCGTCCATTCATAGACGGCCGCCAAAACATCCGCTTCGAGCTCCCAGGGAGCATTCCCTGCTAGCGCGCAGGCAGCAGAAAAACCTACTGTCCGGTAGGCCCGCACTACCCGCTGGGCAATCGCGCGTTGGGGTGCACGAAGGAGGCGGATGTTTTCCCGCCTCGACAGTGCCTCGGCCCAGATGGGCGCGCCATACAGAGCCATGCTTCGCAGGATACCGGCATATAATTTCCGGCACCTGGAACTAGGTCCGCCCATATTTGGCAAAAGCCAACTGAGGCTGCCTGCCGCCCGCATCAGTCTCGGTGACAGCCTGCGAAAATGCGGACCAAACTGCCACCGAGAGTCAAGTATGAGGCCGAGATATTTCATCTCGGCCTTTACCGGCGTGATGACGCCGTCTAATTCTATATGCGCGTCTGCTGGCGCGCGCATTCGCCAGGGCCCATAAAACCATACGGCTTCAGTCTTTTCCAGCGCCACAGTAAGCCCAAGGAGGCGAATACGCTTCGTTACTAGCTCCCCCCCAGCCTTAGCCAAAATGGCTGCGTCCTTAAAAGATTTCCCCCGGGCAGTGACGAGCGTATCGTCAGCGTAGCAAATCATGCTCATGCCCGGGAGAAGGACGCCTCGGAGGAGCCAGTCAAAGCCTATATTCCACAGAAGCGGCCCCAGTACCGACCCCTGTGGAACTCCGGACTCTACTGGAAACCGCTGGATGGCACCATCGCTATCGGCATACACTATCTCTCTATCCGAGAGATAGTTGGCGATGAGATCTCGCAGGTAGAGAGGCACTATAGTAAGCCATTTAGCGAATTTATCACAAGAAATTTCGCCAAATGATGGAAAGCCAACCATTGATGTATTAAAATGAAGGCTTTTTTTTTGCGAAATATACTTAATTGGTTGTTCTCTTTAAAACATATTTTATTAAATAGTTAGTAATAAAAATAAACAATACCTATAATTCCATTAATTTAATAATACTTTTTGTCTTTATGAATTCGTAAATACCAATAAAAAAATCTGAATATTTTTTTTTAATTTGACGTAACAGCAAAAAGTCCATAATAGCACATACCGACTTATTGCCCGGAGTCTATTTAGTTGCTTTTAGTAAGCATTAATGCTGAAGACATGTTGTTCAATTTATACAGGAAAGAAATGTTAAATTGGATAAGGCTTTTGAAGGTTCAATATTATCTAAAATTATTTTAAATGGTAAGAACAATATTTACAGGAAAATTCATTTTTATTTTATAGATTTGGCGCTGTTAAGTAAGTGTAGTGTGGTTTTGAAAGTTTTCTTGATAATCGTGTGTTTTTTTAATGTGGCTAGAAATCTTTTAATTTAAGTTGAACGAAAAAGATCCAACCCACATCAAGTCATTTTCGAGATATTGACATTTGAAGTTTACGACGTATAGGGGCGGCTAATGGTCCCGATGTTAAAATTCAATGGAAAATAGCTGTTTTTACGCGTGTCTTTTATACTGACCGATATTTAGCATCAGTTTGAAATACTTAAGTTATTTTTGACAATATTGTGAACTAGCTTTTGCCCCTCGCGCCTCCCTCTTCCCTAAAATGGGGGGTTAGAAAGGGGCAAAAAGTGCCTATGTTATGTAGTATTTGAAGGGATTATGTAGTGAAGGGATGGAGCCTTCAACTATCCCACTTAAAAATCACGTAATCGTTTCGCTCCGTTTTGCCATGAAAGAAAGTTTGTCTTTCTTGCAGACAGATAGACAAACATACATACAGACAGACTTTCCCATTTAAAATATTATACTCTGATTCATAATCATGTAAAAGTAAAATGGACAGATGTCATGAGTTCATCACCATTACATTATCACTCAATTTGTGGTGTAAAACCATTTTACACCACAGCTATATCGACTGCTCCAAAGGATAAATAATAAAATATGCCGTTAAAAGATAGATCAGAATTTCTGCTCCAAAGAATAAAGTCCGATTTGCAATGAGTTTGATAAAGGAGATCGGACTTTGTTCTTCGGAAAACCGTTATATTAACGGTAGTGATAACAAGAATAAAAGATTTCTAGCCACACATATATTTTTGACAGCAAATAATACATAATATTTACGAACTATCACAAACATAAACACCTTAATTACAATTCGCGATCTAAGAAAAGTTGCGCAACTAAACTCGTTCCCTCCCCTTTTAACATTGCGTGTTGGAACGGGACGGCATGGACTTTTGTAAGGTCATAACTTAAGATCGCCTTTTGTAGTACGATGAATAAGGTCGTAAGCTAAAAGTTTTGTGTGCGTGCAGTGTCTGTGCCGGCGGCTGCGCGGGACTACACACGTAAGACGCGACTCACGCTACACCTAACGTTTTACGTTGGAATGTGAAGTAATACGAGTATAGATTGTTTTAACTATAGATAAAGTAAAGTAAAGTATCAGCCTATATACTATCCCACTGTAGGGGAAAGGCCGCCATCATAGAAATCAAGTCATCGCTACTATGATGGGATTAGGCTTAATCACCACGCTTGCCTAATGCGGATTGGTGATCACAAACCCGAGCTACGTTCGTAAAATTCGAAACATATTTTTTTGCTCGACCCGGGATTCGAACCCGGGACCCCGAGATCACGGCCCGGTACTTAAACCACTAGACCAACGGGGCGTTGTAAATTATAAATCTTCTATACTAATTATAAAGATATAACTTCAATAGACAACAACAAGGCTTATAGGTTTTTAAATCAAAAATACGAAACGCTAGCGCGATGTAATCAACGCCTGGCGCCAACTATTGGTTCAGTAACGACTACTGTCCCGAAACGAAGTGAGGGCGGGCCACTATAAATAAATAAATTCACACAACACCTCATATAATATAACATTACTTGTAATGTCGTAAATGTTGTATTGTACATTGGTCGAGCAAACAAAATTGTTTGTGACCAATCCGCATTAGGCAAGCGTGGTGATTAAGCCTAATCCCATCATAGTAGTGGTGACTTGATTTCTATGATGGAGGCCTTTGCCCTGCAGTGGGACAGTATATAGGCTGATGTACGTACAGCCACACATCAAAGTATACAAAACTGTCAAATTTCCTCATTCCATTCTCACCTTTATGTCACAAGTATTGGTTCAATATCAATTGAGGAAATTTGACAGATTGTGGTAAACTGATGTGTGGCTGTCTGTACTTACCGATAAATGCCGCGTTAATAACCGTTCTAAATATTATAGTACATAGTGATTTTAATCAACTTTACGATTGAAACACTTAAAATATTTAACAACTTTTTACAAGTCGCTTTTATGTTTGTTTAGTTTTAAACTCGTATTATTTCTATTCTTGCGTCGACGCCCGCATGCCTTCCCTTATACTTCCAGCTCTATAAGACAGAGCTATAATCTATTAATCAAAATAACTTAAATATTAAAATCTGAAGTGGGACATCTTACAAAATGTATCTATTACAAAAAACATGTTAGAAAGATAAAAACGAAAGAAATAATTATTAGGTATTTCAAGTAAAAGTGCATGGAACAGTAGTTAGTTCATTTTTAATCTTAAAGCAACATCCACACTTATGTTTATTACAAAATAATTTCGATAGCACTGTTAATATGACAGTCATGATACCCTTATAATAACGATCTACTGTTGTCGTAAATAACAACAGTAGATTATCGTAATCTATAACACTAGCTGTAACAGAAATCGACTGTTGTAAATAATAAGAGTAGATTATTGTAAATTAACGCTGGTTGTAACATAATTTACTGTTGTCATGACGCCGTATATATATTTTTCCAGTCGTTCACAACCCTCATTACGGTAAATAACAACAGTAGATTATTGTAATTTACACTATGACAAAAATATACCCCATTACAATAATCTACTCTTGTAATTTGAGTACCTACGTTTTTCAAGATTTTTGGTATATTTATTTAATATATCTACCACGGAATTGGATTCTAATGAACTTATTATCATAATATATGCGACCTCAATAAAAATATAGTGTATTTCTCATAGCGGTCCCGACACCGGTCGCAGCGCCAAAAGAAATAACGCGTAAGACAAAATTATGACGTTATTCGTGGTTGATTTTAATTGATGTTGCATGAGACCTGTTTTTTACGTTTTTTTTTGCAGCTGGTTATTTTTTTTACCATGAAACAGTCGTTTTCATAAATTTCACAATTGTTTTTTCGAATATTTAGCGAATATTTTATGAGCTTGATTTCAAAATAAAATGTAGTAGTGCGGTATTTTAGGCACAATCTTCGAAAAAGGTTTGTTGTTCCACAAACTTTACAAAAAAAAATGTTTTAAAAATGGGATTTTAAAATAGTTTCTAATTTTGGGCCTAACTTACCGCATAAGAGCTAAAAGACAACAGTCTTAATTCCCAAAGAGTTTATATTATAATTAAAAATTATTTATATTATAATTAAACATTTTAATAAAATATAATGTTAGGGAAATGGAGTTAAGGGGAAGGCGTATATTAACAACAAAATAATAAATAAAAATTACTGACTCGGCTTTCTTACAGGAATGCAAAGGATTGGAACTAATTTAAGTGTTTTAACAATTTTGTTTACATTTTAAATTCCGTTAATAATGTGCATGATTGTACATAAATGTGGCGTCATGTATTTAATTTTAATTAATTTAATTTTATTTAATCATTTATACGTGTTTTTTTTATTAATATTGCCCAAAAATATAATATCTTTTCTTGATAATTGATTGAGTATGATTTCTGAATCAAATCGAAACTAAATAAAAAAACATTTTGTTAGTAACAACATAAAAAAATACGTATAAATGAAAGGTTAGCTTTTAATGTTATATTTATTGAGGATGAGAAATGTGATCTTTAAGATTGATAAAAATCTTAGTTAAAATTTCGTACATTTTTAGTGTTCGAAGCTTAACAGAATAAAAAGCCTTACCGGATACTTGCATTAAAAATATAAAATTTTTCATATAAAGTCGGTCACGTGACTTGGTTATTTTGTATCGAAATTTTTTTGACGAATTTCCAAAAGTCAAAAGACAACAGTAATTGTTCTACGATTTTTGAAAATTTGTCTACTCCCCATTCAAAATGAACAAGTCACACAATTTGTACTTAAAGATGATTTTTTATGCGAATTTCGAAAAGTCATAAAACAAAATGTTGTTCAGAATAGTTGGTAGCAGACGTAGTTAAAGGGATGTAAATATTAATAGATACACCATGAAAAGATCCATTGCTCGTTCTCGTATCATCCATGTAACTTGGCGAGATGTGTCATGCTGTCATACACGCCATAAGGGATTGGACGTGGCCGCTTTTTTTCGTCTTGTAAATATCTGTTTTGATTTAAGTGCGATCAGAAACGTTGAGATTTTACTGTGTATAATGTATTTTTATTGGTATTCAAAGCAGTAGAAATACCTGGATGAGACTTCACCAATCGACTGCTTCAAAGAATAAAATCCGATTTGGAATATCTTTAATATAGGAGATCGGACTTTCTGCTCCAAAGAATAAAGTCCTATTTGCTATAATGTTTAATGTAGGAGATCGGACTTTGTTCTTCGGAGGAAGCGCAACGTCTTTACAGTTTCATAAATTAAAAAGTAAAACGTTATATCGAAATGTTTTGTGACGATCCGTTTATCGAAATGTTTGTTGATAACAGATGAAACAGATATTTGTGTTGAATCTGGGTGTTTGTAGGAGCCACAAACACGTAAATAAAAGATCATTTTTATTTCGGAATTCATATTTTAAGACTATTATTATGAAACCGTGATGCATTATTGTATGAAACGCTTCCTCCGAATAACAATGTCCGATCTCCTATATGAAACATATAGCAAATATGACTTTATTCTTTGAAGCAGAAAGTCCGATCTCCTTATCAAAGATATTCCAAATCGGACTATCATATTGCAGATCATACTTTGTTATCTGGAGTAGTTAAAGAACACGTAATGGCCGGCTAAATATCTCAAAACGTATAATAGCAAGTGGTAAATCTCAACGGTTCTGAGCGCCCCTTCCCCCCGGAATAGGCTGTGACCGTGTTGTCTGTGCGCAGAGGAGGTGCCCGTGAAGGTGGTCTCCGGCGTGGTGGCAGGCGAGGTTAACGAGGCACTGCAGCATCAGCTTAAGGTGTTGAGTTGGTGAGTGACAACACACTTTTTCTTTTATACTGTTTATAAAGAAATAGGGTTGGTTTCTGAATTGAGAATTTGAAGTTAAGCACTACTTAATATGTACAAACTTTGATGTTTGAAGTAAGACTCAACTGCCAACGTTTGTACTTAAGGGGCTACACGAATGAAACTAGCGCCGCCAACCTATTTACACTGATTGTGGCGAAAATATGATATTTTTTAAGAAAATAAAACATAACAGACTTAGATCCAAGTAAATTGGATTTTTCAAGATGCAATACAATATTTTAACACGCGACAAGTAACAAAAATGTTAATTATTGGTAAAAACGGCCACTTTTAGCAATAATTGACTGTAATGTTTTGCTTTCTTAAAAAATATCGTATTTTCGCCACAATTAGTGTAAATGGGTTGGCGGCGCTAGTTTCATTCGTATAGCCCCTTAAGCAGTTCCTTCAAATTCTCAAAACCTACCGTTGACCGAAGGTCATGTGCCCATGCTCTCTTCGGTTGTGTCACACTGGTGTCCCATCGAATTAAGAGGGTAAGGGAAAAGGGAGTGCACCTGTGTTTGCGCACACACTTGAGTCACAAAATATAAAGGACACAGAAGGGAGACTCAGCCTTAATTTTGAATTTAGAAGAGTTCGTTGACATATGCTAGGGTTGTTGCCCGGCATGAGTACATAAGCGCGCGGCCTCTACCACAGACCTCGACAGTTTGACAATCTTATGTCATAAGTTAGGATTAATGTGGTCGAAAAGGCGTATTTGCCCGTTAGTGCGCATTCGTGAGTACATGACATGTTTTTAGCTCTTAGTCGACAGTCTACTTTCTGTGTCCTTTATATTTTGTGCTTGAGTACTGTAATATATCCTGCGTACCAGTGTTGGGCAAAATGTAATCTAACTACTGATTACTAACTACGATTACATTAAGTAGTTAGTAATCATGGTTACTAACTACTTAATGTAATCGTAAAAAGTAGTTAAACTTTATGATTACTAACTACAAATTGTAGTTACAGGAAAAAGTAGTCAAAAAAAGTAATCATGTAATCGTGTTACATGATTACTTTTTTTGACTACTTTTTCCTTCCTTGAATGTTTGGTTTCGCGGATCGCTCATGCATGTATCTGTTACTGTAAAAGCTCGAACTACTCTAAATCCTAAGATTTACCAACATGAGTTGGTAAATGTAAGTAATTCTGAAAATAAGAGAAGTTCAAGATTTTTTGGCCGGTCACTGTTCAAATCTAATCTAACCAATGTTTTTGTGATTAACCAGACAGACACACAGATGACTGACAGACAGACAGACTGGCAGACTAACAGCCTGAAAGGCTGACAGACTGACTGACGGACAGACAGACAGACAGACGGACAGACTGACAGACTGACAGACTGACAGGCAGACAGACAGACAGACAGACAGACAGACAGACAGACAGACAGACAGACAGACAGACAGACAGACAGGCAGACAGACAGACAGACAGACAGACAGGCAGACAGACAGACAGACAGACAGGCAGACAGACAGACAGGCAGACAGACAGACAGGCAGACAGACAGACAGGCAGACAGACAGACAGACAGACAGACGGACAGACGGACAGACTTACAGACTGACAGACTGACAGACAGACAGTCAGGCAGACAGACAGACCAACAGACAGACAGACAGACAGACAGGCAGACAGACACACTTTACCATTTATAATATTATGATGTATACGTCTACAAAATTATTTCACAATATTAGTCTTCAAAACAAACTTCATTGAAACAATCGGATTTTTTATGTACAGAATACCTATTTTATGACATTATGTGTCGGTATATAGGTAATATTCGACGAAATGTAAGTTCGTAGAACATAAACAATCAGTAGGTAATCAAGTAATCAAAACTACTTGATTACAGTAATCAGATTAACAACTACTTCATGTAGTTTGATTACATGTAGTTAACTACATGTAGTTATGATTACATGTAGTTAACTACTTTAAATCGTAGTTAGTAATCTGATTACTAAAATATAGTTAACTACGCCCTACACTGCTGCGTACATGGCTGATCGTTAAGAGTAGCCGACTTAGCCGAATGTCGGTTGGAGGATTTTTTATTTATTACATAATATATCTATCTACCTATAGGACGGTGGAACGCGAGCGCGCAGCGCGCGTGGCGGCGTGCCGGAGAGCGGAGCGCGCAACCATCCGCAGCCTTCGCCCCCTGGAGCACCCCACGGCGAAGCCCGCGCTGGCGCGGAGGCAGGTCGCCGCGCGCCTGGAGAGCGAGCTGACGAAGCTGCATACGGTGAGATGGTTCATACATAAAATAGATATATTATATTTAACCGACTTCAAAAAGAAGGAAGGTTCTCAATTCGACTAGTATGTTTTTTTTGTATGTATGTTACTCGATTTCTCCACCAATTATGAATGGATTTTAACGATTCTTTTTTTGTTTGGTAGGCCATCGTTCAAAAGTGGTCCATATTAATTTTATATTTTATATTGCAAAACAACAAAAACCAAAAAAAAACATAGTTCGATGGTATAATATTGTGGCTGTAGTCTTGAAGTCGGCTTTTTTTTTTCAAAAATTAATTGTTGCAATTTAAGTCTTTATTTCTATAAAGACTTAAATTGCAACAACAACAAAAAATAGGGTATGTGACAATTTTTTAGGGTTCCGTAGCCAAAATGGCAAAAACGGAACCCTTATAGTTTTCGTCATGTCCGTCTGTCCGTCTGTCCGTCTGTCACAGCCGATTTACTCGGAAACTATAAGTACTACAGTGATGAAATTTGATGGGAATATGTGTTGTATGAACCGCTACAAAAATATGACACTAAATAGTAAAAAAAAGAATTGGGGGTGGGGCCCCCCATACATGTAACTGAGGGATGAATTTTTTTTTTCGATGTACATACCCGTGTGGGGTATCAATGGAAAGGTCTTTTAAAATGATATAAAGTTTTCTAAAAAACATTTTTCTTAAAGTGAACGGTTTTTGAGATATCAGCTCTCAAAGTCGTAAAAAGTATGTCCCCCCCCCTCTATTTTTATAACTACGGGGTATAAAATTCTAAAAAAAATAGAGGTGATGCATGCTAATTAACTCTTTCAACGATTTTTGGTTTGATCAAAGTATCTCTTATAGTTTTTGAGATAGGTTGATTTAACTGTAATTTTGGTTAAGTTATTGTGCTTACACTGAAAACGATGGCTGAACCTTATAAGATAGATCAAAAAATATACTACAGTATTGTACACCTTTAAAAATCTTATATTTGCTGCTACGGAACCCTTTGTGCGCGAGCCCGACTCGCACTTGGCCGGTTTTTTTTATGTGTTCAATCAAAAGACCCCTCAATTTAAGAAACATTGTTAAAATAATTACTTGATTCTGATTTGAATTACCTAAGATATCACAATTTTAAAAGCACATACATACATATTTTGGGCAAGCCCAAAAACGCTCTACACAAATAGCTGTCGAGTGAGCGTGAGAGAGTTATTATTTGCGTGTCCAGTCTATCGACACTTTGTCTTAGATTATTTCAAAATAATATAGTATGCATGCTTGGAGTAAGTCTTACAGACCGCATTAAGAATACTACATTGCGCTCCAGAACTCAAATCACGGACGTTACCCAAAGAGCCGCTCAACTGAAGTGGGACTGGGCTGGACACGTCTACCGCATGTCGGACATCTTTTGGGCCAGAACATCCACAGAGTGGGAACCCAAAAATCGACGGCGGCCACGAGGTAGACCGAGGAGGCGATGGCGGGATGAGCTCGACACCTATTGCGCCAACTGGACCGTAGTCGCCAAGGATCGTGAAACGTAGAGGAGGGGTAGGGAGGCCTTTGCCCAGCAGTGGGACACGACGGGCTTTTAATAATAATAAGATATTTGTGGGAGAGCCATGCTTCGGCATGAATGGGCCGGCTCGACCGGAGCGATACCACTGCCTCACAGAAAACCGGCGTGAAGCAGCTCCTATGCTGTGTTTCGCCGAGTGAGTGAGGGTACCGGAGGCCCATCGGGGGGGGAAGGGGATAAAAGGTTAGCAGCGCACTTGTGACTCCACTGGTGTTGCATGTGTCCATGGGCGGCGGCAATTGCTTACCATCAGGTGATCCGTCTGCTCGTCTGCTACCTATCACATAAAAAAAAAAACGCCCAAAAACGCTCTACACAAATGGCTGTCGAGTCGAGTGAGCGTGAGAGAGTTATTATTTGCGTGTCCAGTCTATCGACACTTTGTCTTAGATTATTTCAAAATAATATAGTATAAGACAACAGTCACTAAAGTTGTATCTTTACTTGGTAGGAGTGGACGCTGTTCGTGGCGCGGTCCGGGCTTGTCCAGTTCCCCGACGACCCCAGCAAGTATGCGCGGGCGCTGCAGCAGCACAAGGAGAAGCAGCGGGAGATCAGGAGGCAGCTGGAGGTAATTCATATTGATTGTGGGAGAGCTACGCTTCGACATGAATGGACCTGTTCGAGCAGACTGATACCAAAAGGCCAAATCTCAGTTTTCTTTCGCCTTCTATGTCGAGTCGACTTCATGGAACGCATAGACCAAAATTGGCCTCCTGAGCCTCATAGATTAAGGGAGGCCTATGTCTAAGTGGACGTCTATTGGCTGAAATGATGACGATGAATTTTCACGCAAAGGAGTTGTCCCAGAATGTATGGAGTCTGGGCGTGGTATACGTACCCTATACCAAAATATAGAGAATTATATGAAGAATAGTTTTTGACTATCCAATTTCTCTATTGTAGCGTTGTTTTTTGGAAGGAACAATTTATTTTAGCAAAGGATTGCAACACAACAAAATGGTTGTCAATGTTGGTTACCTATTGACTGACATTACGAATTCGATGACATTTGACGTTTTTCTATCTGTCTGACGTTTGACGGAACAAACCACAGACTAAGAAATGAAAACTATCCAAAAACCCTAAAAAAACCAAACCGTTTAACGTCACATTGACAGACATTGACATTGACAGTTGCTTTTTTTTGTCTTTGGTCACCGTCGTCTCACGCGTCTTGTCATTGGTAAACGTTGAAAAATGGTCATCTTTTTTATTTTATAACCACGAAACTGTGCATTATATGGAATTCATTGTATTTTTCTCGTAATAAGCAATTTTTTCTCCGATTTTTAATTTAGCGTACATAGACCCAACCCATAATGGGACAACTCCTTTATTTATTTTATTATCGTCACCTGGTACTCATAGTACCTACAGGGGTTTGCCCTAGTTTGAGACCAGCCGGGCTAACATGTGCGCCACGAGATAATTTGTCGACACTGTATTTTGTCGGCGCAAGTTGCTTCTCGCTTACCTGACTGAGCGATGAGCGGGATAGAAGGATGCGCTCTCGCGAACGAGAGTCGACAAAATTTTGTCGCGGTGCGCATGTTAGGCCTACAGGTTGATTGGTGATATTGTCTGGCGCATTTATTTATAGTTTGTATTGTGGTAGGAGCGGCTGGTGTCGCTGCAGGCCGAGGTGCGCAGCCAGATGCTGCTGCACCGGCCGTGGCGCTGCGTCGAGGCAGACTTCGTGGAGTTCCCCAGCAGGGAGCTCGCCAAGGTCACTGGACTCCTCATCGTCTATACTCCAAACTGGAATTCAATACCAAAAAATCTACGACAGATACGTCACTGTCAAATGTGTTAAAGTCACTTATGTCATTTTTAAGTAACGTTTTCAGGTTTCGCCAACATTTTTGGCATTATTTTTCTTAATATTCAGACTAAACTGTCAAGTTTCCATACATTGTTAAAATGTTGTGGGTAGATACCAAATGTTATTAACACCTGAAGTGTTACAAGCGCAATAACATCTTTGAAAAATAAAATTACGGATGATTAAGTTTTTATTAAAGCGTCTTGTATTTACGTGAAAGTAAGTGAGTAAAATTATTTCTTTAAATTATACAATCAAAATTACCAATAAATAAATTATATCAGCTAGTGTATTTAGAAAAAAGGGTTATACTATGGTACGATCATTTTATTGCAGTAGCAACATTGTAGTAGATTTTTTTGTCTCGAATTACAGTTTTGGGTATAGATGAAATAACAATTATTTTATCAAAACTTGTTCTATGACTTATTGAAACTAATATGAAATGACCATGTTGCGTTACCGAATTTGTATGAAAAGTCGTATTTTATTTATGTTTATGTTGTATGTTTTATGTTAAATGCAGGCGCTGTCGGGCAAGGCGGTGGAGCTGGGTACTATCAAGTACCCGGCGGCGAGCGACGCGCAGCACGACGACACCATCTACGTCACGCCCACGCAGCTCGCCAAGTTTGTATACCATTTATAATGTTTATTTGGATAGGCAATGAACAAAACAATAAAAATTAACAATACGGTAAAAAATGTACAATACGATGAAATATGGATAGTACGATAAAATAATGGACAATACAATAAAAAATGGACAATATGACATAAAAATAATAATACGGAAAAAATACCGAAAAGGGCTATGCCCAAATTTCAGAGTGGTTTTGGCTAAATAGCGCACACCTATAATTGTATGCGCAAAATATAGTATATAATGTAATTATTGTTATGAAGTAATCATGAAATAAGTAAAAGTCGGAATTTCATTCAAAAATGTTCTTTATTCATCGTCATAAACAATTAAGACGTCATTCAGAAATTGCGCAGGTGCTGCTATATTACTTTCATGCCGAGCCCATCCCAAATACCAGATCACCGACAAGACGTGGGCACAGCATCCCACAGTTCGACGGCCTACAATACAATTGCAACAGTATTGTTGTATTGCTGCACAACCTGTATTATTACTGTTGATCAAAATCAACACCGATCGGATTTTTCAACACAAATAAATGCAACCTTAATAAAGTCAAAAACTTACCTCACAAGGTGCAATTTGACGAGTAATCTATTCTAATATCTTATCTAATACGATCCACACGAGGTCTGGTATTTGTCAATGTGTGTGATCTTCTGCGTAAAAGCTACCGTCCACAGGACATGCATACATGTGTATGACCAACAATTGGTGCACTTTGTTGATCTGCAGAAGTAGGCTGTCTTATTTCACTCCAAGCTGCTGTCCAACAAGAATCATTGGACACCATGTCGTCGCTTGTTAATACCTGTTGCAATGAAAAAGCCCATATAATACAATCATATTGTCCACTGTTAATTGTTAAACAATCAAAAGATATTACGATAATTATTTACCTCAGCGATAATGGCGGGCGAGTGGTTGCGGAGGAAGCGGGAGCGGAACCCATGTTCAAGCCAAGGTGTTCAGGATTAGATCGATCACCGGAGTCCATTTTTATGCCAATTCGTTGTTTTACTTAATAAAAATATTATGTTCAATTTCAAAAGTTCAAAACTCGAGAATTAACGTGAATTTACGTAAAATGACGTTTGACGTATTGTAAGTGGCATAGATAAATAATATAAGTAAGTGGGGTTGCTACTAAATATAACAATCGATACCTGTTGAATAAATGAAACAGTAATCAATATCGATTGTTTCAAATTATTAAAAAAAATACATTCATATTGTTTGATGTGTACCTAATTGGTGTCCTGGGATATTTATTAATTATTATTTTTTACTTTTATTGGCTCCATTCAGCCTGGTGGTAAATAAAATGGTAGCCAACGGTAGACAATGGATGAAGTATCCTCGTGGTATCCTATCCGTTGGGTTTGCCATACTGGCCCCCAAGCGTGACGCAGGGAATCTGTCACGACACTGGATAAAAAAGCGCGAAAGACGGTAACCTACCCTATTTCTCAAGTATGGTTAACCCCCGCTGAGTCTCCGGTACCTTCACTCACTGAAAAAAGACAGCAGTTAGGCTGCTTTTGACTTTTGACATGGTGACATTATGGGAAATCATGAGCTGTTATTAATTGTTCTATTTTGAATAAATAAAGAAAATAACGCGTCCTTAGGTACTTTTATTTAGATCCTTAAAAATCAGCCCCCTTGAGTAGTGGTGTGTACTGTAATCGATAAGAATCGATTTAATGGACGTTTGGCTCTAAAATGGCAACTCAGCTCTGCACTTCCAGGAAAAGAATGATTCCTGTGTTAGTGAGCTCAATTCAAAACTTATTTAGTGTGATAAATTATTTTGGACTTTAGGGGTAAAACGAATATGTTGACAAATAAAAATAATTAAAAACATAATTTTTAACCAAAACCTTTTATTTGGGCGGGCTATGGCCATTTATGGGCATCGTGCTTTAAAATATCTTTTTCTTATTGATATTGTTCGATAATTTTTTTTAATGGTTTTACTTCTAAATTTGGCGTTATAGCAATTTCAGTACTTAATTTCAAAAAGTATTTCTAAAGAAAATTAATTAAATGTTAAAACGCCCCGATGACGTCACCAATCCACTTGATAATAGTCATCCATCAGATTTTTTTGCGCCATTACAAGAAAGGAGGGGTATGGTCAAATTTTCTAAAAATGTTTTTGTTTACGTAGGGGAGAGTTGGCTATATCGTACTGCCATTTTAATTGTACCACTTCTAAATTTCCCTCTTAATGGGTCTTTTTTTCTACACTAGCAGCATCAAATTGTGGCCCTGCGCAACCCCGCGCCACCCGCAATTTGTAATTGATGTGATTTGAAAAATGTGCGCGTGAGCGAAAAAATCTTCTTTTTGTGGATGTAATTGCAAATTTTGTCGTAAGTTCGTAAGGATATTACTCGTGATCAGGGTTACATAGAGATACACATTATTCATTGTTTACTTACATTTTTAATCTAAGATTATTTGTGATTTTTGTAGCGTGTCTAAATTTTGAATTTATGCCAGAGTATTGATTTTTTTAGAAAATGGCCTAGTTCGCTAAATTGTACCACTAGAAGTTGGCTAAATCGTACTGGTACAATATGACCGGCTAATCCAAAAGTACTTATTTTACAGACCCTATTTATAGATGACGGACCCAAAAGCTAAAAGTAAATATTATATTGGAACAGGGAGAACCTGAAAAGAGCTATTCTAGCTTACGAAAACAAATAATTAAATTTGAACAAAATTTCAAAGACTAAAAAAATCAAAATCTACATTTTAACGACATACTTAATAGAAAAGAAAAATAGGAGCAAAAATAAATAAAAAAAGAACACTATTCAAAAATAGATACCGAAATTACATTAAACATCTATAAAATTAACAAGAAGAGAAGGCAGTACAGTACAAGCAAAAAAAGTTAAAGTTAAGAAAGGAAAAGCTTGTAAACCTCAGAAATATGAAACATAATATCGAAAATATTATGTGGAACGTGTAATTAATCGATATAACTACGATAAAAAAAGTTCAAACGTTGATTCGATTCAATACCTGCATTGTCACTGGTGATTCTTTCCAACAAGAACTAAACACAATCATTATTTACCAACATCTTTTTATTTCACGTTACTATAATAATATTAGTTTATACTATATTTTTTTTTCTCATTATTGTTATAGATGTGTGGATAATATTGTTTTTATATCACCCAAAAGGTATTCCTAATATTTCTTTACTACCTATGTTTTGAAATACACAGTGTGGTTGAAATTTTACTATCTTTAATTGAGTGGTACAACTTGAACAGCCATGGTACGATTTAAAAACCTGGTGGTACGATTAAAACGACTAGTCGGCTAAATCGTACCGATGGCAGTCCTTCACAAGAAACCATTTTTAAGTATGTTAAAGTAAACATATGAATATGATTTCTCGGGTTTAGCAAGGTAAAATATTAAAGTTTGTTTTGCATATACATAAATTATTCTAAGTCTTGTAATAGTCGAAATTTTTAAGTTAAAGTAAAAAGTGGTCCGATATAACCGACTCTCCCCTAATACTTGATCTGGTCCCCAATGACATACAGGGTGTATCTGTGAACATATACATCCCCTTAACCACGTGTTCTACCAACCATTCTGAACAACATTTGTTCTATGACTTTTGAAAATACGCATAAAAAAAAAATCATCTTTCCATACAAAGTCGGTCACGTGACTTGGTCATTTTGTATGGGGAGTCGAAAATTTTTTCTTAGATTTTAGAAAAGTTGTTGAACAAATGTTGTTCAGAATGGTTGATAGAACACGTGATTAAAGGAATGTAAATGTTCACAGATACAACGTGTATTTACAGATTTCTGGCGTTAAATAAAATTTTTTGATATTTGCGTCTGTCAAAACGAGCAAAAATGTTTGTTGGGAAGTTCGTATTCACATCTGTAAATATAGTTCATACTTACTAATAATTCAGCTGTCACTTTTTATGGGAGACCAAAAAATTTTAAAACTCTTTATGACAAAAGTTGTTCCAAGTGACGAGTAGAATACCTACACGGTTGCTATAAAAATTACACTTACTAAAAGTTGACCTTAAAGAAAGAATAATCGGAACTAATTAATGTTAAGTAATCTAACTACTAATTTAAAAACAAACCTTTCAAGTTCAGAATTCACACCATGTACGAAGCACTAAAATGTAATTTTCCCATCAGGTTGCGAGAAATCGTGGACGAACTGAAGTCAGATGACGTGAAACTGGAACTGCGCGCGTTGGACGCCACCGTCTGCGCCGCGTAGGACATCACACGTTAATGGCGGCTATAGGGTATTTGACTAATCTCGATATAGTAATAAATATTAATACTTTATCAAAATATTGCTAAATATGAACCAATAGCCAACATTTTCAGTTAAAAATATAACGTCTATACTCAGATTTTTCGGGTAAGGCACAACTTCAGCATGAATGGGCCGGCTCGACCGGGGTGATACCACTGCCTCACAGAAAACCGGTATGAAGCAGCCCCTGTGCTGTGTTTCGCCGAGTGAGTGAGGGTACCGGAGGCCCACTCGGGGGGGAAGGGGATAAGAGGTTGGCAGCGCACTTGTAACTCCACTGGTGTTGCAAGTGTCCATGGGCGGCGGCAATTGCTTACCATCAGGCATCACGCAGGATCCGCCTGCTCGCCTGCTACCTATCACATAAAAAAAAAACTCGTCCGAAAAAAAACGCGAATTTTAAGATTTTTTGGCTGGTCTCTGTTCTAACCTAACCTAACCAATATTTTTGTGATGATAATACTGACTAAACTCGACTGAACGAAAAAATATTGGTTAGGTTAGGTTAGAACAGTGACCAGCCAAAAAAACTTAAAATTCGCAGGCGAGTTGTCCTGATTTTAATCATGTGGAGTAAACTGACAGACGTCAATGTGTCATCCCCCCATACGTCATTCAATTTGACACATGCAAAATGTCAAAATGTATAGAAACTTGACATTTGCATCTGTCAGTTTACTCCATATGATTAAAAATCAGAGTATAGCTGGTTTTGTGAGCATTCAAAGTTTCATGGGCAAGTCCATTTTAAAAGTATAAAAATTTAAAAAATATATGTCATTGAATTACTTACCCATACATTTTACAGCAACTATTATTATAAAACCATTTACTTAAACGAAACATTTGATATAGCTTGCAAACAAAATTTACTAGACGCGCACACAAGATATTAACGGTGTGACGTCACTCTTCAGTATAGAGCGTTATTGGGCTTGCCCAAAATATGTGCTAAAAGTTGTGATATCTCAGGTAATTCAAATGTGAATCGAGTAATTCTTTTAACAATGTTTATTAAATTTAGTGGTCTTTTGATTAAACACAAATTAAATTAGTCAAATACCCTATTGCGTGCGGAAAATCGCTAGATGGCGTACTGTTAGTCTCCATTTTTGACACGTGAAATCCTACATTCTCATAGGCTCTCATTATGTATCATAGATAAAGATTACTTATTTAACATTTTAATTCTATTAGCTACAAAAAATTATGAATTAAATATATTTAAGTTGCTTAGTTCATATTCGAAGGCGGTCAGTGATTGTCAACCTTTCAACTACTTCATATTGTCTTGTTGTTAAAGTTAGAAATAAAAATACCGATCATTCGTTCATGTTGCTACGCCCTTGCAGTGTGTCTCAAACTCTGTTCCTATCCTAATGTTCCATCTCCATCTCATTGTACAGTCGAGTTCAAAATATGTATACACTTTAGAACAGCGGTCGTCACACTTTACTGTTCAAGGGCCGCACATAACAATGTGAGCACCAGGGGCCCGGGCCGCAGTATAGTATGTGAATGCGTTTCAAGAGCTTTTGCATCTATTACTATTGCGTCTATTACTTCTCTACTCAAAAACCACTAAACTGATTTACATGGGCGGCGGCAATTGCTTACCATCAGGTGATTCGCCTACTCGCCTGCTACCTATCACCTATCTATAGGTACCTATACAAAAAAAAAACATGGAATTTGATATAAGTACGGATATGTTGTTGACTATTAAATAAAGAAATCTACTTTATCGCGGGCCGCACAAACAACGTCCACGGGCCGCAGTTTGACGACCACGGCTTTAGAACCTTGTCACAATACATATTTATAAGAAAGTGGAAGTCGCTTTCTTATACATATGTATTGTGACAAGGTTCTAAAGTGTATTTATGAACTCTGTACTGTACTGTGTAATCGGATGTTTTCAGAGTTTTACTCAGTTGGCTATTAGTTAAATGTAATAATGGAGTTGTTAAACCTAACCTACACATCGGCAGATGTGTGTAATTTAAAAGGTAATAGTTGCATTCCATTTTCTTGAAAAGTCAATCTATGCGTTTAATCATAGATTGGCATTGAACATGAGATGAAACATAGGCCCATCTTTGGTTGAAAATTGATGCTGTCACTTTCATTTCTTATTTTCAAAATAAACATTGATTCTTACGGTAAAACGGTAACGGTAGTTTTGAATATAGAACTTGTGTCAACAAAACTAAAATGTGTGTCTTATTAGTTCAACTCTTTATGTGACGAACAAAATACGTGACTATCGAATAAAACGAAAGCGAACTAAAAAACCATAAAGTTTGAGGTTGACAATCTCTGAATGTTCACTACAGTGCAACAAGTGTGTTTTGGCCGAAAACTGATATTTTCATAAAAAATGTAAGTGAAAAAGTACGACACGTCTCTCGTGTAGAATTTATTGACAAAGTAACTTATGTGTTGTGGGTTTGTTAAGAATTTTGCAATCGGCCAAAACAGACTTGTCGCCTTAGCTTAACGCACTCTATGAGTAAAGTGAAATGTTTGTTTGTATATAATGTTATGCGCAAGGAACAAATGTATCTTGAGATTGTATTGCATCTTATCTCGTACTTATGTTGATTAAAATAAACACATATTTATTGACTATGCATGTTTTTCACTTTTCTACCTACCGAGAATATACAGGATACACACAATAGCATTAACACAATAGCATTAACTGTGGGAGAGCCACGCTTCGGCATGAATGGGCCGGCTCGACCGGAGTGATACCACTGCCTCACAGAAAACCGGCGTGAAGCAGCCCCTGTGCTGTGTTTTGCCGAGTGAGTGAGGGTACCGGAGGCCCACCCGGGGGGAAGGGGATAAAAGGTTGACAGCGCACTTGTGACTCCACTGGTGTTGCAAGTGTCCATGAGCGGCGGCAATTGCTTAATCAGGTGATCCGCCTGCTCTTCTGCTATCACATAAAAAATAGCAATCAGTTTTAAAAACGATGGAATTCAATCGATAGTGAAACTATCGCTATCGCATCAACACTATTCAGAATGGTTAGTTGAATCCATACTAATATTATAAATGCGAAAGTACTCTGTCTGTCTGTCTGTCTGTCTGTCTGTCTGTTACTCTTTCACGCCAAAACTACTGAACGGATTTAAATGAAATTTGGTATACTTTTGGTACTTTTTATTGCGAAAAGGGGGTTGTAAGGGGTTAAACGGGGGGTTAAAAAGTTACTTTTCCACGCGGACGAAGTCGCGGGCGGCCGCTAGTAGATTTTATACGTTGGACATTTCGTGACGCGGACACGTGGCGCGTGGAGAAGAGATTAATAAGTATAAGTAGCTAAACACATCAAATGCCGATTGTACTTTTAAACTACAGGTTAAACACCCTTATAAGTAGCAATAACTAAGGTAGGGCTCGACAGTGGCCCTTCGGTGGACAGGATCAAAGGGCCTAATGAGGGTCAACTTATAGTTGGGATTGATTAGGGATGAGGACTTAAAACTTTGGAATAGATTAGTCCACTACGTAGAAGATAATTGAAGGTAACTAAAATACTGTTGGGTGGAGAAATCTGTGGCTGTATGTATGGATAGATGTAGAATCATAGGATTCCTAGCCTAGGTCTCTTTAGGTCTTACTGTATGGTATGTACCTTCGTGGTGCTATCTAGAGCTTAAGTGGACTGTATCTGTATTTCTTATGTATAGGTACTTACTGGCATTTCATGGACAGGCTAATGGGCTAGCTAGCAGGAATATTTCAATCACAAACACTGTTTCCAATCATGTATGTGTATTTATTCACTCACTCGTACACACATGTACACTTTTCTCATTAATTATGTATTAATTCTTGCATGTTAATTATTACCAATTGCTGTGGAGCATGCTCTCATTACTTTATATCATTATTTTCCCCGTTTATGTACGAATCATGGCGTGTGTGAAGACTGAACACTTCGATGTATTACTGTTATTACATGGACACTGTATTAATTGTATTGTATTTTACTGCAACGAATTAGCGAGGTTTTATTAACCATTTCAACGCATTATTCTCTGGCGTATCAATAACTGTATAGATGTAAAAATTGATCACATGGCGGCTCTATATCACCCGGCCATCTTAGAGTTTCTTATACAAAAAGAATGTGCTCTATCTCTTTTAGTGCCACTATAATAACAATAACACGGAAGCGGACATCCTGCGTTTTAGGGATGCCGCAATGAAAATTACATTTATGTTCGGTAGGATTCGAACATTGGGTAATTCTAATAGAGATATCGTTGCCATGGCAGCCCGTAAGCCCATATTCCTCCAAAAATTACCCCGTCTTGCTTGTACAGTCGAGTTTAAAAATATGTATACACTTTAGGACCTTGTCACAGTACATTATGTATAAGAAAACGACTTCCACTTTCTTATAAATATGTATTGTGACAAGGTCCTAAAGTGTACCTATACATATTTTTGAACTCGACTGTACCTACCAACCATTCGGAACAGCCTAAGGGAACATTATTAATAATTTTGTTCTACGACTTTTTGGAATTCAGCGAAATATTTTTCGACAAAATTGCCAAGTCATGCTAGTGAGAATGTTTTTACGCGAATTTTCAAGTCATAAAACGAACGTTGTTCAGAATTATTAGTAAGGGATGTATAGTCCGAGGCAAGAAAGTGTAGTTATGACCTTGTGCCTTGAGTGCGCAGAAACCAATTTTGATAGAAAGTCTTCTTTTTTACAAGTGCGCAAAATAACGGTCATCGCTATACTTTCGTGCCTCCAGCTACTTATACCAAAATGTTAAAAGACACACCATGTTTTTAAGGACTCTTGTATGAAAAAAAAACCTTTAACGTAATAATAATAGCAGTTTCTATGGGATATTTTAAGCTTTCCACTTTGTAAAATGATTGACGCAAACAGAAAAACCACAAGAAAAAAAACAAATGAATTACGGTCAACAACGCACAATTAAAAATGATTGAGTAATTATTAGCTGCCTACATAATATTATTTGAATTTGGAATTCCTTACGAAATACAGTAGCCAGTACGAAAAATGCCGATTTCATTATGTAATGACTTAAGGTAAGGACCCTAATACCTACCTACCTACCTATTTACAGATTCTGGTATCAATTTTGCAGAAAAATCCTTTTGCATGCCCAGAAAACAGCCTGTTATCGCAAAATGTAAATCTTTTTATGACGTACATATTGTTTGTTGTTAAATATTACTTGCCCTATCGACTAATCCCCAACTGGATTAAATTTAATGAAACTATTGGCAAGTTAGGTATCTTAGTTATGGTAATGCGACGTAATGAGCGGCGTAAATCACTCGCGCAAATTAACCGTGTCGAGATGGCCGATCTATTCGTACGATTGTCGGTCCCTACGCAGGGGCGGAGTTAGGGAGTAGTGAGAATAAAAAAAAATATTGTAAAATAACTTAAATCTATCACATCCATACTAATAATATTATAAATGCGAAAGTAACTCTGTCTGTCTGTCTGTCTGTTACTCTTTCACGCCAAAACTACTGAACGGATTTAAATGAAATTTGGTTATAAAGATGGTCTAGACCCTGAGAAAGAACAAAGGCTACTTTTTATTGCGAAAAAGGGGTTGTAAGGGGTTAAAAGTGGGGTAAAAAGTTACTTTTCCACGCGGACGAAGTCGCGGGCGGCCGCTAGTACACAATAATAATACCTATAATATAATAAATTCACACAACACTTCAGACAGGGTGTATCTGTGAACATTTACATCCCTTTAACCACGTGTTCTACCAACCATTCTCAATAACATTTTGTTCTATGACTTTTGGAAATTCGCATAAAAAATGTTCATCTTTCCATACAAAGTCGGTCACGTGATTTCGTCATTTTGTATGGGGAGTCGAAAAATTTTTCGAAGAATTTTGAAAAAATTGTTGAAATTAAATTCTAATGAAAAATATTTATTTGCTTGCTAAGTGTTACAAATGTTGTTCAGAATGGTTGATAAAACAAGTAGTTAAATGGATGTAAATGTTCACAGATACACCCTGTATATTACTTTAATATTTTAATGGGAAAGTGTGTCTATAGCGCTGTTGGGATCATAAAATCCTGTAACACAAGCCTTGTCTCGTTATAGTCCATCCATACTAATATATTAAATGGGAAAGTGTATCTGTCTGTATGTTTGTCTTTCTTTCACGGCAAAACAGAACGACGAATGGACGTGATTTTTTAAGTGGAGATAGTTGAAGGAATGGAGAGTAACATAGGCTATTTTTGCCCCTTTCTAACCCTCCAATTTAGGGAAGTGGGGGGTGCGAGCGAAGCCTTGTTTCGTTGTAGTCCATACTAATATTATAAATGGGAAAGTGTGTATGTCTGTCTGTATGTTTGTCTTTCTTTCACGGCAAAACGGAACGACGAATCGACGTGATTTTTAAGTGAAGATAGTTGAAGAGATGGATAATAATATAGGCTACTTTTTGCCTCTTCCTAATTCTCCATTTTAGGGAAGTGGGGCAAAGCGAAGCCGCGGGCAAAAGCTAGTAATGAATATTTCTATTTCTCTTCACACTGTTGTTTTTTATCTTAGTGGTCCCATTTTTCTTTAACGAAATTATGATTGTTTTTTAATTGACTTTCAAACTTTGTGTCTTTATAATTACTTAGTTGTATGTAGGTAGTTATAGGTTTACACAAAAATTTGCATGCGATTTATAATGGCTAAGTAAGTTTAAGTAATAATATCTGACTTAAGATCCACATTTATGAAACCACCCTATTTATTGCAAACTAGTGGCCCGCCCTCACTTCGCTTCGGGACAGTAATTCAGAAATGAACCAATAGATGGCGCTGTGTCCAATTACATCGCGCAAGCGTTTCGTGTTTTCGGTTTACCTATAAGCCTTTTCGTTGTCTATTGAAGTTATCTCTTTATAAATAGTATAGAAGATAAATAAATGATTTTGTATTTCGTTTTTGTTTCCCAGCTCCGCATCTGTGTTCCGGAATGCCAGCAATTTAAATGAATCGGTGAAGGGGGCTTACTTTTTGCCCTGTTTCTTAGCGGACCGCCCCGGGGGGGTGGGGGTCGCAACGCAATGAAACTGTTCCCGTTGATTTTAATACGAGGTAAGGGTTGGACACAGATATTGTCTACAACAAGATATACGTGTTTATCAATAGGAAGCATTTTTTGTTTGAAATCGGAAATTATTTCTTCTGGATACAAATTACAACTACGAACATTCGTTTAATTAGAGTCCCCGCAGACTACAGACTTACTATCGGCCGATAGTTTAGTCGGGTTGGCCGGTTCGTACGCATCAAACTTTTTTATCGGCCGATACTGAATCACTGTAATGTGCGCACCTGCATACATATCTTCATACTGATTGAGAAGCCGGCCAAACTATCGGTCGATTAAAAGTTTGTAGTCTGCGCGGAAATGAAACTAGCGCCGCCAACCTATTTACCTACACTGATTGTTAATTATTGCTATAAACGGCCACTTTTAGCAATAATTGATATTATTTTACTTGTCGCGTGTTTTATATATTGTAAGATTGCATCTTGAAAAATTCAAATTACCTTTATCTAAGTCTGTAATGTTTTGCTCTCTTAAAAATATCGTATTTTCGCCACAATCAGTGAAAATAGGTTGGCGACACTATTTTCATTCGTATAACCCCTTAATGTTCACTGCGGACTAAACTGATATAATGACTTTGTTGATATAGGTAAATCAATCGAACCATACTTATGTTCGACCCGGGAATCGAACTCGGGACAAGAAGAAGAAGAGACCATCGGGGCAAAAATAAACAGATATCCTATATTAAACAGCAAGTCATAACAATAAAATGTAATTATTCCTACCCTTATAAAGTCAACCCGCAAGAGTTATTGGCGGGCGACAGTTTAATATCGCCGAACAATGCAGTTTGATGCAGGCAGATGCAGGGGACACCTGCAGGATGCGGGAGACAGGGGAGATGGTTGGAGGTCGTTACAATCAGTTTTGGGTGCTTGAGTATCGTCGATATTGGATTTTTTTGACTGCTGAAGTGCTGATAAATAATTACCTAAACTAAAAACGTAAGTACAACCCAGTTACTTATTTGTCTATAAGTAAAGTCTTGAAATTATCAGTAGCCTTACCATGAGTTTGAAATACTATCCTCGCTTAAAACTATCGGCTTGTCTTTTTCATTGTGACGCATTTGATAGAGACAGAGCAATAGTTTACGTTATGTCAGTTTTAGATGTCAACTCATAATAATTATGGTAGCGCTACTGAAGGCACTGTCGTTTATTTCATATGATATATAGTAGTCCCATTGCTTTAGTTTTACAACATGGGAATTTTAGTAGGGTATTTTACTGTAGTTGAAATATCGACATCCGATACCTAGACTCGATAATTTACTGTATAAGTGTATAGTCCGAGGCAAGAAAGTGTAGTTATGACCTTGAGTGCGCCGAAACCAATTTTCATAGAAAGTCTTCTTTTTTACAAGTGCGCAAAATAACGGTCATCGCTATACTTTCGTGCCTCTAGCTATACGGAGTCAAATGCATCTACCTAATTTTGCAACGTACAAACATACGATTAAAGCCTTGCCTTTCCATTAAAAACCCCTGCCTTTGATTGAATCAAACTTCCGAAACATCATCAACTTTATTAATAACGAAAATTCCAAAACTCTATATGGAACCGAGTTTAATCTCCAAAATAGTTGCGACTCTCGGCGAGATCAAAGAGCGGCGCGCTTTGATGTCAAAATTCATGATAAAAATATGGATAAACGATGCCGGGTGATCCGCCTGCTCGTCTGCTACCTATCATAAAAAAAAACCTTGTCCCAGTTCCACACACTTTCCCAAGCAGGGCGCAGTGACAGAGTCCCGAGTGACGCTCCTCCACAGTCACGATTGCAATAAAGAATCCATGACTCAAGTATCATTCACAAATTGGACTTCTGGTAGTCATTGTTTGGAAAAAAAATCTCGTCATCGCGATGTAGAAAATAACACGACAACCGCACAAATAACTTGGTAATCCAGTACAAATACATAGCATTACAATTTTATATTTGCGGTTGTCGCCTTTCTTGAAGAACAACACGAGTATCTTTGAAGGACCAAATCAGAAATGATGTAATCCGACAAAAAAACCAGAGTCACCGACATAGCCCACCGATAGCAAACTGAAGTGGCAGTGGGCTGGTCACATTAGCGCAGAGCTGACAACCGTTGGAGCATAAGGTCCTTGAGTGGAGACCGCGACTCGGCAAAGTAGTGTTGGACGCCCTGCTACAAGATGGGATTGACGACATTCGAAGGCTGGCTGGAGTGAGCTGGATGAGAGTGGCCGAAAATCGGGAGCTGGTGGCGTGCATTAGGGGAGACCCTTTGTCAGCAGTGGACGAACGTGGGTTGCTGATGATGATTTGCGGTTTGCTTTGCTAAACAAAATGCACAGAGTTCGTTTCGTTCCTGAACCGCACAAATAACTTGGTAATCTAGTACAAATACATAGCATTACAATTTTATATTTGCGGTCGAACTTGCTTCAAAATTATCAAAGCCTTGAAAACATCATACCTAATCAACAAGCTTACAGCAAATTTTGTCATAAACTTGATTTTCATGTTTGACGTGACATCTAAAAATCAATTTTGCAGCAAGCTCGCTTGCTATCTGGGAATTAACATCATGTTACTTGACGCGTGTTAGAACTATTGTATTGCATCTTCAAAAATCCAATTTACTTGGATCTAAGTCTGTAATGTTGTATTTTCTTCAAAAATATCATGTTGTAGCCACAATCAGTGTAAATAGGTTGGCGGCGCTAGTTTCATTCGTGTAGCCCCTTAAGGTTAGTTGGCACTTGTGATTCTACTGATGTTGTAGGTGTGTATGGGCGGCGGCAATCGCTTACCATCAGGTGATCCGTATGCTCGTCTGCCACCTATCACATAAAAAACAATCTTGCGATTACTATGGTGGTAATCTTCTATCTTCTATACTATTTATAAAGAGATAATTTCTATAGACAACGACAAGGCTTATACGTAAACCGAAAACACGAAACGCTTGCGCGATGTAATTGGACACAGCGCCATCTATTAGTTAATTTCTGAATTACGGTCCCGAAGCGAAGTGAGGGCGGGCCACTTTAACTATAATTTTAGTGAGCCGTCTACTCGTCTGCCACAGAATAAAAATGTACTTAAAGCACACAATTTGTCATTATTTTCCATAACATGGCAACACCACAGCGAGATGTAGTAATTATTACATTCCGCGGCCGCGGCTATGATTTGTGCTCTATGTATATTGGCTATGGTATGAGCTCTGTCTAGTCTATGCCTGTCGGTGGAAACGTGCCTGTATATTGCATTCCAAGTAATAGTTAGATTACCTACTAGCTATTATTGTATGATTAGCATTTGGTTTAGATAGTTATGAAACATAGGGATTGAGCGTGGTAGTTTATCTTCTATACTATTTATAAAGACATAACTTCAATAGACAACGACAAGGCTTATAGGTAAACCGAAAACACGAAACGCTTGAGCGATGTAATTGAGCACAGCGCCATCTATTAGTTCATTTCTGAATTACGAAGTCCCGAAGCGAAGTGAGGGTGGGCCACTAGAATCCATACTCCATACTAATATTATAAATGCGAAAGTAACTCTGTCTGTCTGTCTGTCTGTCTGTTACTCTTTCACGCCAAAACTACTCAACGGATTTAAATTAAATTTGGTACCTACAGATAATCTAGACCCTGAGAAAGGACATAGGCTACTTTTTATTGCGAAAAGGGGGTTGTTAGGGGTTGAAAGGGGGGTAAAAAGCTACTTTTCCACGCGGACGGAGTCGCGGGCGGCCGGTAGTATTAACCATAAAACAATATCGACTGCCACTTGATCTACTTAACACTACAAATGTCCCCTAATCTGTCCCCTACATTATTTGCTTATTGTTGCTCGCCCCTTTGATTTATCACAGTTTTAATAATCCGCTTTGACTGCACATCAGATCCGCGGAAGCATCCGATACGGTCAGAGGGAAGTCACGTGCACTAACATGTATGTGAAATATACAACGTGTAAAAAATATGCAATAACAAATACTGAACGGTGTAAACATATACCATGCAGAGACTTTACTACCGAAATACAGGGTGTATCTGTGAACATTTACATCCCTTTAACCACGTGTTCTATCAACCATTCTGAACAACATTTGTTCAACAACTTTTCCAAATTCTTCGAAAAAATTTTCGATTCCCCATACAAAATGACCAAGTCACATGACCGACTTTGTATGGAAAGATGAAATTTTTTTATGCGAATTTTCAAAAGTCATAGAACAAATGTTGTTTAGAATGGTTGGTGGATCACGTGGTTAAAGGGATGTATCGTAAATGTTCACAGATAGGTACACCCTGTATATCATGTAGAGACTTTACTACCGAAATATGAGCATCCAATGTGTGAAAAAAAGTCAGCTGTAATTCCGTACAAAATATTCCAGCTGGCAATCAAATCTAGGTATATCTACCTACTATTTATAAAGAGATAACTTCTATAGACAACGACAAGGCTTATACAGGGTGGTTTTTTAGTGACGTCAATAAATTTTTTTTAGATTCCTCACACCTGGGGGTATCCAAAAATACCCCATGTATGTTCAGCGATTTTTTGTAGTTTTCGAGTTATAATTTTTTAAAGGTTTTTTTAAAGTATTCTGCCAGCGAGGCTTAAAAAAGTCATAACTTTTTTTTTATTGGCTATTTTGTAATTCTTTTTTTATGACATGATTTTCTAGAATGTAATTCATAATAAAAAAAATATTTGGCTTCCTAAAACCACTTAATGTTACCCAAAAAAGGTCTTGAAAGTTAGGATTTTAGTTTTCAGTAGGATTTACTCAAACATTCAACTTCAAATTAAAAATACAAAGAGGAGTTTCCATAGCTTCGAAGTAAGTTTAAAAACTTCACAGGGTCCTAAACTATCGATATCATGAAAAAAAAATACTACTTAATGGGCCTTTTTTTGAAGTTATCGACCTCCGAACGCAGATAGGCTGAAAATGTATGAAACTCAATAAGGCAATTTTTGCTCGATTGAAGGATTTACTCAAACATTTAACTCTAATTTAAAGTACAAAAAGGAGTTTTAATAGCTTCGGATTAAGTTTAGAAACTTAACAGGGTCCTAAACTACCAATATCATGAAAAAATAATACTACTTTATAAGCCTCTTTTTGAAGTAATCGGCCTCCGAACGCAGCTGCGCAGATAGGCTGAAAATGTATGAAACTCAATTGTAGCTATTTTTCTACTTTTTAACATTCCAATAGCAAATAAACCTTGAAATTGCGATAGTTTTAAAAAAGCACGCTTCGGCATGAATGGGCCGGCTCGACCAGTGTGATACCACGGCCTCACAGAAGACCGGCGTACAGCCGGTGGAAGACCGGCGGCAGCACCTGCGCTGTGTTTCGTCGAGTGAGTGAGGGCACCGGAGGCCCAATTAGGGGAAAGGGGGTTAAAGGCAGCGCACTTGAGACTCTGGTGTTGAAGGTGTCTATGGGCGGCTCCATTGCTTACCATCAGGTGATCCGTCTGTTTGTCTGCCACCTATCACATAAAAGAAAGTAAAAAAAAAGCGCACGTGTTTTGTTTGCGTTATTTTCTTTCCATATTGAACTAATTACGCTGTGTTAACTAGACTCTGATTACACTCACGTATTGACTTAGTGAGTAACTCATAGTACTGCACAATCCAAGTCATTAAGTAACAAGCACAGGCGCAAAAAGAGGCTAATAAAGTAGTTTTATTTTTTTATGATATTGGTAGTTTAGGACCCTGTTAAGTTTCTAAACTTAATCCGAAGCTATTAAAACTCCTTTTTGTACTTTAAATTGAAGTTAAATGTTTGAGTAAATCCTTCAATCGAGCAAAAATTGCCTTATTGAGTTTCATACATTTTCAGCCTATCTGCGTTCGGAGGTCGATAACTTCAAAAAAAGGCCCATTAAGTAGTATTTTTTTTTCATGATATCGATAGTTTAGGACCCTGTGAAGTTTTTAAACTTACTTCGAAGCTATGGAAACTCCTCTTTGTATTTTTAATTTGAAGTTGAATGTTTGAGTAAATCCTACTGAAAACTAAAATCCTAACTTTCAAGACCTTTTTTGGGTAACATTAAGTGGTTTTAGGAAGCCAAATATTTTTTTATTATGAATAACATTCTAGAAAATCATGTCATAAAAAAAGAATTACAAAATAGCCAATAAAAAAAAAGTTATGACTTTTTTAAGCCTCGCTGGCAGAAAACTTGAAAAAAACCTTTAAAAAAATTATAACTCGAAAACTACAAAAAATCGCTGAACATACATGGGGTATTTTTGAATACCCCTAGGAGTGAGGAATCTAAAAAAAATTTATTGACGTCACTAGTTAGACCACCCTGTAGGTAAACCGAAAACACGAAACGCTTGCGCGATGTAATTGGACACAGCACCATCTATTGGTTCATTTCTGAATTACAGTCCCAAAGCGAAGTGAGGGCGGGCCACTATCTAAATCTAAAAGGCGCCAAAAAGGTTGTGAATAAGGTCTCCGCTCAGCTATACAGGGTGTATCTGTGAACATTTACATCCCTTTAACCACGTGTTCTACCAACCATTCTGAACAACATTTGTTCTATGACTTTTGAAAATTCGCATAAAAAAAAATTTCATCTTTCCATACAAAGTCAGTCACGTGACTTGGTTATTTTGTATGGGGAGTCGAAAATTTTTCGAAGAATTTAGAAAAGTTGTTGAACAAATGTTATTAAGAATGGTTGATAGAACACGTGGTTAAAGGGATGTAAATGTTTACAGGTACACCCTGTATAATGAAATTCTAAAGCGATGGCTACGCTTGGGGTCCCGGGTTCGATCTAATAAGGCACGGGGTACAAGACCACCAACTTTCAGACTTTTTTTTTATGTGATAGGTAGCAGACGAGCAGGCAGGATCACCTGATGGTTAGCAATTGCCGCGCGCCGCCCATGGACACATGCAAAACCAGTGGAGTCACAAGTGCGCTGCGACCTTTTATCCCCTTCCCCCCCGATGGGCCTCCGGTACCCTCACTCACTCGGCGAAACACAGCACGGGAGCTGCTTCACGCCGGTTTTCTGTGAGACTGACACTGAGAATTTCGACCCGGGAATCGAACCCGGGAAGGCTGTCGCTTTAAAGTGCCGCTGCGCCACCGAAGCAATCAACTATTCATAGTCAGAATTGCTAATAATATTTATCACTAAATTAATTATCAACTTAACCACCCCTACTCCCCTCTGATTAATGTAATAACCTGAATGGAATGCTCCGTCCGCCGTTATCGTTACATAACTGTTAATAACGGGATAACGGCGTAATATAACGTTACATAACGGAGTCGGGACATAGCTCACTATCTCATTATGTGGGGCCTACCTACTGAATCACGGTTGGAACAGAGAGAGGTGTGGAGTGGAGTGGTATAGATTTTTGGTTCGATAAATGTATAGGTATCTAGACTAGTGGCCTGCCCTCACTTCGTTTCGCGATATTAGTTTCAATCTACACTAATAGATGGCGCTGGGTAAATAATAAGTGAGTCGTGATAAATAAAAAAAAATGCGCCAGACAATCACACCAATCAAACTGGTCTCAAACTAGGGCAACCCCTGTACTATGAGTACATACCAGATGACGATATTTAACTGGGAGCGTCAACCCAGAACACCCAGACCCAAGAAAACTTAGAAAATGTAGTTTCCTAAATTGACTTGACTCTGATGATTGATTGAATGATTACAACAATACTTACTTACTTACTACACTGGCTCAGCGATCCAAAGTGGGTCTTGGCCTCCGACGTCAAAGTTCGCCATTTTTTTGCGGTCCTGTGCCAATTCACTTAACTGTGGGAGAGCCACGCTTCGGCATGAATGGGCCGGCTCGACCGGAGTGATACCACTGCCTCACAGAAAACCGGCGTGAAGCAGCCCCTGTGCTGTGTTTCGCCGAGTGATTGAGGGTACCGGAGGCCCACCCAGGGGGGGAGGGGGATAAAAGGTTGGCAGCGCACTGGTAACTCCACTGGTGTTGCAAGTGTCCATGAGCGGCGGCAATTGCTTACCATCAGGTGATCCGCCTGCTCGTCTGCTACCTATCACATAAAAAAAAAATCCGCCCAATCGTGCACGTTGATTTCACATTTTTTATTTTATTAAAAACCTAGGTAATATAGTACCGCTCGGCTCCACGGCGGCGCTGTGCGCGCGGCGCGCGGAGTACCCTCATAACGTCGCCCAATAAACCTTATTCCTTTGTCAACGGGCAATTTGTCATCCATTGTAGTCGGTCGCCCCGCGCCGAGCCCAGGGGGCGCCACAGAGATTCTGTTAATTTAATTAATAGGCATTTGAATTAAATATTTGTGAAATTATCACCCATACTTCGTCATGAGTATACTGTAGCGCTACCATGAGTTGACATCTAAAACTGACATAACGTAAACTATTGCTCTGTCTCTTTCAAATGTATCATAATGAAAGAGACAAAGCGATAGTTTTCGATAGCGGGGATAGTATTTCAAACTCATGGTTAGCTGGAGGCACGAAAGTATAGCGATGACCGTTATTTTGCGCACTTGTAAAAAAGAAGACTTTCTATCAAAATTGGTTTCTGCGCACTCAAGGTCATAAACTACACTTTCTTGCCTCGGTCTATAAGGCTACTGATAATAGTCAAGTACTGATGTAAATCTTGTTGGTGATCTAATAAATAAATAAATGAGTGGGTTGGCTCGACTGCAAGAAAGGCAGCTTGAATCGCTGCTCACAGGTCTTTGGTGTGTCACTGCACTCTGCTAAGTATTGTCGAGCGATTTGTCACGAGATCAACTTGTTATTTATTTATTAAGTATTTTTGTTCATTTATTTATTTCTTGCAAATAGGTAGGTACAGCATTTTAAAGTTTATATTATTAATTCTTATATAGGTTGCCCATGAAAATACATTTTAAAGGACAGTCGAATATGGATTATTTTAGGAGAAAAACAGATATTAACAGGAGAAATATTTTGATATTGCGGAGTGAGTCAGGGTACCGGAAGCCCTATTGGGGGGAAAAGGGGCTAAAGCTTGGCAGCGCACTTGTGACTCTACTGGTGTTGCAGGTGTCTATGGGCGGTGGCAGTCGCATACCATCAGGTTATCTGTCTGCTTGTCTGCCACCTATCATATATAAAAAAAATATAATAAAATTTAAGTCTGTGGCGTCCCCAACCCTGCCTTTTCGTAATAACAGCCTAAAACATTATGTTCGAGTGGGGCCACGCGGCGACACAAAAAACAATTAAATATTTTGTCTCTGGTACAAGTGTATTTTAATCTATGGCGCAAGTGCAGTGACGGCGACAAGCTTTTCAAATTTAAATTTGGAAGGGTGGATTTTATTTGATGTTGTCTTTTTTGCGTTCCGTTTTATTTGATTCATGATTTTATCGTAATCTGTTTGGAATGTTGATGGCTGTATAATTTTATTGTTTGCGATGACATTATGAGTTTTTTAAATACCGAAGGGATGTGGTAGTTTAATGTTGGTCATTTTAGATTGATATTTATGGATAAATTTTAATAACCGCTGGATGGCGCACTGTAGAACTGAGGTCCACACGGTGATTTGTTATTTTTGATGTGACACGTCAAAATGTCACAAAACAACCAATGACGTTGAAGTTGGACATCTGTCTAAAAGTACGCCATCTAGCGGATTTTTCGAACGCTATTGTCCTCTTGAACCATTTTTAAGATAATTGTTGTTATTTGAGTGCTTAAACTACGTAAGTAGTACGAAATCATAATTAAGTACCCAATGTAAAGAGATTAAATCACAGAATAAGGAGAAGATACTACGGATGTAATGTACAAAACTGGCGCCCAACGTGGGGCACCTAAACTTATGCTACCTCATTTAAATGTGTTACATACTTTTTTCAATATTATTTATACCAGTGGCCTGCCCTCACTTCGTTTCGGGAGATTAGTTTTAAACCAAGCCAATAGATGGCGCTGTATGATGGCTACATTACAATGCAAAAGTGTTTCGGTTTTGTTGTCCTATCCTATGTCTATTTTTCAATAAGGTAGAGTGATAGTCTGGTTAAAGTAAGGGTAAACAAATACAATCAGAAAGCTCCAAGCTATCGGGAGATAGCTTAGCATTTTGGATAGTTTCACGTAATATTGTGAGTCAATCATAAAGATAAATAGGTATAGGTATAATATACTTGCTCGTATGATGTTGTTTTTAGATCATTTGTATTTGTAAACATGATTTTTGTGTAGCTTTAACCATTAAAGCTACACACGCGACGGTAGGTTGAAAAATGGAGTAACTTCTCCCGCTTTCCCAAAATTTCCCTTTACTGCTCTGTTGGCGTGAAAGAGTAACAGACAGGCAGACCGATAGACAGAATTACTTTCGCATTTATAAATTAATAAGAATAATTAATATACTTGTTAGGATTAGGATTCTGTAAGGTTAGTTTAAACATTACTTGTATTTTAACTTGAAGATAATTATTGCTGTCTATGTAACGCCATCTATATAATTTTTCATTTGCAAAAGCCGTTATTCTTATAAAAAAAAAACATTTTAAATTTTAAGTTTGGAACACACCCCTGCCGCTCATTCACTGGCTGATTAATTATTATGTTGTTGCCGCGTTCATAAGCGCTAATTGGTCGGCACGATATTGCCAACCGCCATTTTGGATTTGATGGCGTCCCCGAAAATAGCTTCCATTTTGCGGCGTTTTAATTGAATGGATATTTTGTGAAATATGGAAGTACCTAGTGTTTATTTGCTAGGCCTATTTTAAGTAGCTATTCTTTCGTCTTCTATCTTCTATACTATTTATAAAGAGATAACTTCCATAGACCACGACAAGGCTTATAGGTAAACCGAAAACACGAAACGCTTGCGCGATGTAATTGGACACAGCGCCATCTATTGGTTCATTTCTGAATTACGGTCCTGAAGCGAAGTGAGGGCGGGCCACTATCCGTTTATACAAGCTAGCTTTAGCATTTCCTAAAATGGGGGTTTAGAAAGGGGCAAAAAGTAGCCTATGTTACTCTCCATCCCTTCAACTATCTCCACTTAAAAAATTACGCCAATTCGTCGATCCGTTGGGGCGGAAAGGTCCTTGAGTGGAGGCCGCAGCCATGGCAGGCCTCCCACCAGGTGGACCGAGGATCTGGTGAAGGTCGCTGGAGTCCTTTGGATGTGGGTGGCACAGGACCGATCTGCGTTGAGAACGTTGGGAGAGGCCTATGTCCAGTGACGTCTATTGGCTGAAATGATGATGATAATTCATGAGAAAAGAACATCTACCTTGAAGTCACGAGAGACCCTAAGGCTGGCAGCTAGCCTAGGTACCTTGCCCAGAAAATTACCTACCTAACCAATATTTTTTCGTTCATTAGAGTTTGGTTAGTATTTATCATCACAAAAAACAGTGATCGGCAAAAAAATCTTGAAATTTTTGGATGAGTTTTATTTGGGTGAGTTGATACCTAAGCCTATCCGGCTTAACGAGGTCAAGGAATGCTGGCAGCATTTTGGGGACATTGCCTCACGGGCTTACTCTGTTTCAATTGTTCTTTTTGGTAGTTTTTTAGCTTGAGATTCGAGTTATTGTTTTCTCGTGTTTCCATATTATTTGGGTGAATTTCAACAAACCTAATTACGGTGGCGAATTTTTAAAACCACTTTACATACATTTTCGCCACCGGGATTGCACCACCGGACTTAGAAACAGTAACAAAATTGGCATTATAAAAAAATATATTATTCCACCACTAACTTACAGTCTATAAATATGACAGTTAACATAATCTCAATAAGCTATAAAACTGGTTTTTATGTAAAGGAGAAAAGACAGCTCAAAATACATGCCACCGGTATTGATACGGTACTTGGGAAAATCACCCATTTAAAGTGTAAGACTCCGCACACACTACTTACAAACTTTTAATCGACCGATAGTTTGGTCGGCTTCTCAATCAGTATGAAGATGTATGCAGATGCGCACATTACAGTGATTCAGTATCGGCCGATAAAAAGTTTGATGCGTAAGTACGAACCGGCCAACCCGACTAAACTATCGGCCGATAGTAAGTCTGTAGTCTGCGGGGACTCTAATTTTTAGTTTCTTATCACATTTTTTTCATAAAGTCAAGATCCAACTACCCTAACAGATTAGCATTGTTCGCGGCGCGTCAATCACGAGCTAACAGTATTGCGCCAATAACGACAAGTGAAACGAAACGTCCCTCCAGCTTGTATGCACAGTGTAATAATACCCAGTGTAGTTGAACTTTAACTATAGTAATTATTATATTTTGAAGCTCAAGTTGTATCACCGTCACCTTCTGCTAGGGCCTCGCTCTCCTCTATACAGGGTGTATCTGTGAACGTTTACATCCCTTTAACCACGTGTTCTACCAACCATTCTGAACAAAATTTGTTCCATGACTTTTGAAAATTCGCATAAAAAGTTGTCATCTTTCCATACTAAGTCGGTTACGTGACTTGGTCATTTTGTATGGGGAGTCGATAAAATTTTCGATGAAATTTGAAAAGTTGTTGAACAAATGTTGTTCAGAATGGTTGATAGAACACGCGGTTAAAGGGATGTAAATGTTCACAGATACACCCTGTATCTCGCTCGGGCGACCACATGCTGAGCGCGGAAGCCTATTTGGCACACCATATTTGAAACCTCATTTATTATTTGTTACTTAATACCTAGGTACTAGGTACGTGTATTTTGTCCATAAGTACTTTTCATGTGACGTACTTAATATTATATTGATTTCAATAATATTAGTTGCACATGCTTTTGGGTTGAATAAGTAGCAAAGTTTGTCAATAACTGATGGAAATGTAAATTTTTCGTCGGTTAAAAAGTTGTCTCACTGCGATTCATTCCTGTATGGATCAAGGGTGAAATATGCCCTGTTAGGGTGCGGAGCGGGCAGCAGATAATGCGGAGGGCTCTTGACTGCTTTTATTCGGGTGCTTAAACGTAGCTGCCCTTTTTGATACACTTTAATACCGATTAGAGATACTAGCAGAGCGATGTTGGATTAGTAAAATAAGGTGCGCCTTCTTAAGTTTATCTCCACCTCTCTTCTTCTTAAGTTTAGCGACCTCTCTGATCTCGCAGATGTTCATGGGCAGCGGTGATTACTTACCAGCAGGTGACCCGCTTGCTCGTTTGCCGCCTCTAGTATAAAAAAAAACTCTCGTACAGGTAAAGTATCAGTCTATATCCCACTGCAGGGCAAAGGTCTCCAACAACTTTTCGAAATTAATCGCAAAATTTTTCGACTCCCCATACAAAAGGACCAAGTCACGTGACTGATTTTGTATGGGAAGATGAAATTTTCTTTTATACGAATTTTCATAAGTCATTGAACAAATGTTGTTGAATGAATGAATTGAATTAATTAATGAATTAAAACTTTATTTGGCACAAAATCACACTCAGTAAA
The DNA here is from genome assembly GCA_014851415.1 of Cnaphalocrocis medinalis. Classification (NCBI taxonomy): domain Eukaryota; kingdom Metazoa; phylum Arthropoda; class Insecta; order Lepidoptera; family Crambidae; genus Cnaphalocrocis; species Cnaphalocrocis medinalis. Next base: position 5,786,293 of record CM026303.1, on the reverse strand, counting down.
ATACACACAATAAAAAAGAAAAACATACACACAAAAAAGAAGAGAGAACAAATTATAATAATATTAAATGCGCCAAATAGGCGGCCGCGCAGCAAATTGTCGGTGCAGGTCCGAGTGACCTGTCCCGACGCTGGTTTTCAGCGGCTAAGTAATACTATTGTTCAGAATGGTTGATAGAACACGTGGTTAAAGGGATGTAAATGTTCACAGATACACCCTGTAGAAATCAAGTCATCGCTACACTGTGATGGGAATGATGGGATTAGGCTTAATCACAACGCTTGCCTAATGCGGATTGGTGGTTACAAACCCGTGCAATGTTCGAAAAATCCGAAACATACTTTTTGCTCGAACCGGGAATTGAAGGGGGTTTCGTTGTCGTAAAGGTAATGTTATGTAAAGTGGACTCCTGTTTCCGCACTTAATATTTTACTTGGTCCATTGTCAACGTCACATAGTATAAAGTTGCATCCAAGATATAATGGATTTACTTTATGAGCGCCCATGGTCATTGTTGATGGGCGAAGGCAACGGCTGAGTGGTACTTTAAGGTCGTAAGGTCCATATAAGCCTTTTAAAATCCAAAGACAACGTGTTTCGCCGAGTGAGTGAGGGTACCGGAGGCCCACCCGGGGGGGAAGGGGATAAAAGGTGACAGCGCACTTGTAACTCCACTGCTGTTGCAAGTGTCCATGAGCGGCAGCAATTGCTTAATCAGGTGATCCGCCTGCTCGTCTGCTACCTATACCATAAAAAAAAATCTTTTGTGTCTGCTGACCACGTTTAACTATCAAAAAAATAAAATAAAAGTGACACAAACATTAAAACCACAAATTGAATCCATATCAAATTCTGTAAGGAATTCGCATATTTTGAAGATAGTACCTACCTACCTAAATGATTTTTTGCATCATATAAGACGGTTAGTACAGTTTTCCAAATTAAAAAAAAAAGTATATAGGCTTAATGCATACAAAATAATAAATGAAATCTAAAATAAATCAATAAACTAAACTAAAATACATATTCCTGCCTTAAGAAGATGGGTTACTATAATGTACAAGATTATTTGAATGATAAAGATTCCTGGACATGTTAAAGGGTTACGAATGAAACTAGCGCTGCCAACCTATACTTATAGGTCGATTCACGAAAGATGACCACAAATGACGATCGTTTACGCATAATATCTCACGAAGTAAAGACTCAAGACAAAAAACATGGGCAATTAAACATATACCTAATGTGTTTAGTCTTGGCCCTTGTAATGTGTCAAATTGAGATTGGGCCATTTCTTCATGAGATTACACGCGTAGACGATCGTCATTTGTGGTCATCTTTCGTGAATCGACCTGTACACTGATTGTGGCGAAAATACGATATTTTTTAAGAAAGCAAAACATTTACAGACTTAGATAAAAGTAAATTGATTTTTTCAAGATGCAATATATAAAACACGCGATAAGTAACAGTAATGTCAATTTTTGCTAAAAGTGGCCGTTTTTAGTGTGCTGCTAAAAGTGGCCGTTTTTAGGCCGCGGTATCACTGGTCGAGCCGCCCAATCATGCCGAAGTATGGTACCCAATAAGCTTATACCTATGTTACTCAATATGACTGCGGCTTTCCAATGGATTCCGTTTTTAGAATTTACTACAAACATACGCACAAAAATTTAAATCTTTCCCGTTTATTTAATTTAGTACCTATGTACCTACGGTCTAATTAATATTGAGAACCTCCTTTAAAAGCTTAATCCTGGCTGAAAAAAAATTCCAGTTAAGTAAAAAGATGACATTCTGAATCCCAATAAAAAAGAAATTAAGTTACTTATTAAGGCTCCTCCACGCCTTCGCAACTCTTGACGGTTGGTAGATATTGGAGGCAGATTATAATATTAAAATTGTTTCGGTTGGCGCGTAAACCCTGAAAAAAGGAACGAATAGCACATATTTCTCTGAAACTTCTAATCTAGTAATCGGTTTTAAGAAATGATTATAAATATTTTTTTGAAAAGAAAGATATTTGAATGTGGAGCAGGTTACATACACAGGACATGACGAATCTGTGACATTTTCGCTTTTGTAAGAAATTGTACTTCCAAATAAATTTTTATTTTGTGCGTAAGGTGTAATATAAGGTGTAAGCTTTTGAATTAGATTAAAATGGCCAACTTAATAAGAATTTTATATGTTGTTCAACGCGTTACACTTTTTTACTCATAGATTAGAATGACCAGCTAGGTACTTCGCCCGGCAAATTTCTATCGCTATCCAACGAGACCGTTAATGCTGCCAGCATGTTGGGAACATTGCTCCAGGGGCCTACTCTGTTTTTCTTGTTGGTAAGTAGTTTTTTTTAGCTTTAGATTCTAGATATTGTTTTCTCGTGTTTCCATATTATTTACAGACTAAGACTCCCCGCAAACTACAAACTTTTAATCGACCGATAGTTTGGTCGGCTTCTCAATCAGTATGAAAATATATGAGGGTACATACAAGTGATTCAGTATCGGCCGATAAAAAAGTTTGATGCGTACGAACCGGCCAACCCGACTAAACTATCGGCCGATAGTAAGTCTGTGTCTGCGGGGACTCTAATTTTTAGTTTCTTATCACATTTTTTCATAAAGTCAAGATCCAACTACCCTAACAGATTAGCATTGTTCGCGGCGGCGCGTCAATCACGAGCAACAGTATTGCGCCATAACGAAGTGAAACGAAACGTCCCTCCAGCTTGTATGCACAGTGTAATAATACCCAGTGTAGTTGAACTTTAATTATAGTATGTAATACAAAGTCATGGAGCATGTGGGTCTAAATTAAACGGATAAAGTTAGAAGTAGATACAGATATCAGGCAAAAAAACGAAAATAACAGACATCCTATCACGCATTGACCAACTTAAATGAGGTGGACTGGGCATTTGCTCTGCTGCAAAAAGGAGAAATGGAGCAAACTAGTGACAGTTTGGTATCCAAGGGACCGCGCAAGGAGCCCGAGGTCGAAAAGCAAGATGGGAAGACGAAATAAGAATGACCACAGGGCCTCTCTGGATGAGAGTGGCAACAGACAGAATACAGTGGAAAGAGTTGGAGGAGGCCTTTGCCTCAAGGCTAGGCACACTGAAAACTATAGATTACTATTTTTTTATTTTTATTTATTTGTATAAAGAAAACAAACAGAGTACAATCACAAAAAAAGTTATATAATATCATGTTCAATGACTTTAAGTCTAGATCGTAATCCAAAACAAGTGTTCCTAGCATGTTTGACAAATTACTTAAGTTTTAATACAATGAAAAATTGCCGCAACAAACGATATAGCCGTATAACATAAGCAGTGGTTTTTTTTCTTTGATAAAAAAAAGTATATATATATATATATTGCTTTGTCTCTTTCAAATCCATCACAATGAAAAAGACAAAGCAAAAGTTTTCGCTAGCGAGGATAGTATTTCAAACTCATGTTAAGGCTACTGTATACAAGACAAGTATGACGCACGTCAGTCAGTTGACTGAAATGTACCTATATCAATTTTTCGCCGGTTAAAAAATTGTCTCACTGCGATTCATTCCTGTATGGATCAAGGGTGAAATATGCCCTGTTAGGGTGCGGAGCGGGCAGCAGAATGCGGAGGGCTCTTGACTGCTTTTATTCGGGTGCTTAAACGTAGCTGCCCTTTTTGATACACTTTAATACCGATTAGAGATAGGTACCTACTAGCGGAGCGATGGTGGATTAGTGAAATAAGGTGCGTCTTCTTAAGTTTATCTCCACCTCTCTTCTTCTTAAGTTTAGCGACCTCTCTGATCTCGCAGATATTCATGGGCAGCGGTGATTACTTACCAGCAGGTGACCCGCTTGCTCGTTTGCCGCCTCTAGTATAAAAAAAAACTCTCTTACAGGTAAAATATCAGTCTATATCCCACTGCAGGTAAAGGTCCCAACAAACGTTTCGAAATGAATTGCAAAATTTTTTCGACTCCCCATACAAATGGACCAAGTCACGTGACTGATTTTGTATGGGAAGATGAAATTTTCTTTTATACGAATTTTCAAAGAATAGAACAAATGTTGTTGAATGAATGAATTGAATTAATGAATGAATTAAAACTTATTGGCACAAAATCACACTGAGTAAATACACACAAAAAAAAGAAAAACATACACACACAAAGAAGAAGAGAACAAATTATAAATATTAAATGCGCCAAATAGGCAGCCGCTCAGCAAATGGTCGGTGCAGGTCCGAGTGACCTGCCCCGACTCCCGACGGGTTTTCAGCGGCTACCTTATACTATTGTTCAGAATGGTTGATAGAACATGTGGTTAAAGGGATGTAAATGTTCACAGACACCCTGTAGAAATCAAGTCATCGCTACTGTAATGGGATTAGGCTTAATCACCACGCTTGCCTAATGTGGATTGGTGGTTACCAACCCGAGCAATGTTCGAAAAATCCGAAACATACTTTTTGCTCGAACCGGGAATTGAACGGGGCTTTCGTTGTCGTAAAGGTAATGTTATGTAAAGTGGACTCCTGTTTCCGCACTTCGACGCCTACTTGGTCCATTGTCATGCCATTGTATAAAGTTAACTGTGGGAGAGCCACGCTTCGGCATGAATGGGCTGGCTCGACCGGAGTGATACCACTGCCTCACAGAAAACCGGCGTGAAGCAGCCCCAGTACTGTTTCGCCGAGTGAGTGAGGGTACTGGAGGCCCACCTGGGGGGAAGGGGGGGATAAAAGGTGGCAGCGCACTTGTGACTCTACTGGTGTTGCAGGTGTCCATGGGCGGCGGCAATTGCTTACATCAGGTGATCAGCCTGCTCGTCTGCCACCTATCACATAAAAAAAAATTGCATCCAAGATATAATGAATTTACTTAGTGAGCGCTCATGGCCATTGTTGATGGGCGGAGGCATTAAAATCCAAAGACAATTGATTTTCTATTGTGTCTGCTGTGTCGGGCCTTAGGAGTTTAACCACGTTTAATTCTCAAAAAAATAAAATAAAAATGACACAAACATTAAAACCACAAAGTGAATCCATATCAAATTCTGTAAGGAGTTCGCATATTTTGAAGATAGTACCTACCTAAATGATTTTTTGAATCATTTAGACGGTTAAAGCGATGGGCTGATGACCTTAACAGTTTTGCCCGCGATTGGCAACAAATGGCATTGGATAGAGATCGATGGAGGGATGTGGGGGAGGCCTTTGCCCAGCAGTGAGACAGTATAGGCTAAATAAAAAAAATAAGACGGTTAGGTACAGTTTTCCAAATTAAAAAAAAATATATAGGCTTAGTGCATAAAAAATAATAAATAAAATCTAAAATAAATGAATGAACTAAACTAAAATACATATTCCTGCCTTAAGAAGATGGGTTAAGTAATGTACAAGATTATTTGAATGATAAAATGAAACTAGCGCCGCCAACCTATTTACAATGGTTGTGGCGAAAATACGATATTTTGTGAGAAAGCAAAACATTACAGACTTAGATAAAAAGTAAATTGAATTTTCCAAGATGCAATACAATATATAAAACACGCGGCAAGTACCTAACAACAATGACAATTATTGCTAAAAGTGGCCGTTTTTAGCAATAATTAACATTATTGTTACTTGTCGCGTGTTAGAAATAATGTATTGCATCTTGAAAAATCCAATTTACCTACTTGTCTGTCTGTAAGTCTGTAATGTTTTATTTTCTTCAAAAATATCACATTTTCGCCACAATCAGTGTAAATAGGTTGGCGGCGCTAGTTTCATTCGTATAGCCCCTTAATAATTATGTGACAGGCTTACTCACTATATTTTATATAAGGTACATAATTTATGGCCCGTCCCGGCTTCGCACGAGTGAATTCTTTCGTGATAGGTGTCACCTGATGGTAAGCGATTGCCGCAGCATCAGTAGATTCACAAGTGCGCTGCCAATGGCAATGCCAATTGGCCCTCCGATACCGTCACTCAATCCACGAAACATACCCGTTTATTTAATTTAGTACCTGGTCTAATTAATATTGAGAACCTCCTTTATTTTATTTTGTTTTTTTTTTATTTTGTTTTGTTATTTATACAGAAATATTTCTCTCTTGTATGTTATTTTAAGAATGTATGCATGTGTGTCTTCGATGCAAATAAAATTACCTATCTATCTATATCTATCTATCTACCTTTAAAAGCTTAATCCTGGCTGAAAATAATTTCCAGTTAAGTAAAAAGATGACATTCTGAATCCCAATAAAAAAGAAATTAAGTTACTTATTAAGGCTCCTCCACACTTTCGCAACTCTTGACGGTTGGTAGATATTGGAGGCAGATTATAATATTAAAATTGTTTCGGTTGGCGCGTAAACCCTGAAAAAAGGAACGAATAGATACTTACATAATTATTCGCTTACACACAACGATGTAGCGTAGCGTTTTATTTATAGAAAGCGCTTTTTAGGCGGGGTGGGATTTAACTTGTACCTAAAATGCGTGGGATCTGATGCTATAACTTAAATGAATAAATAATTATGTAGGTAGGTACTTTAATAAGAGCTGTGAATTTTTGTCTTCTATTAATCTAATAATACTACTAATCTATATAAATTAGAATGAATTATTTCTGTTCGTTAGTCTGCCTAAAATTCGAGATCGGCTAAACCGGTTTGGCTAATTTTGGTCTTGAAATATTCGTGAAAGCCCGGGGGAAGGTTTGAAAGATTAGAAAAAGTGCTATATGGAGATAGCCGGGTCAGCTAGTAAATAAATTTAAGCCATAAAGGTGAAATATTCAGTAAGCGTCTCATAAATCATAGGTAGCCTGTGTTTATCCATTAATTTATTTTATGTGGCTTTCTTCATTCTACTGCAAAGATTTCTATATCAGGCTATCTTTATTCAGTCATTTAGTAGTAATGAAGTAGGTACCTTCCCTGGTGGTCAGCGGCCCAACGCTTTTATTCGCAGTCCAAGAACAATAGCTCTTTTAAAAAAAATGTATTTCTACCATTAGTCTCAACCTCATATTTGGATCTGACAGCCGGTTACGGCTGTCGTATACGATCTAGATATGAGCGCCGATGGCTAATTCTACGGCGGCGGCGTGGGGTTAAAAAAAATTCGGCGGCGGCGGCGCGCCGGCGTGGATTACATTTTTTTCAAGGGGTGAAGTAGGGGGTGGCGGGGGGGTTTAGATGATTTTTTAAGAATAAAGAAAGTACATTTTCTTTTAATTTTAAAATAAATCACATTTCTAAAGGCTAAATTTGCATCATTCATTCACATGTAAATGCCTCAAACTTGCACATTCTTTAACCAAGTCACTATTTTTATAATAAAATCCCATCAAAAATAATACTTGTAAAAAAACCAAGTTATTTTGAAGTTCATATAACTAGCAAACTGGATCAAAATTAAAAAAAAATCGTTTTTCCTTGATTCATATACCAAACACTACTTATGTTCCTTTGAAGGTTCTAGGTCTGCTAGAATCGGTGAGTCAGTGAGTGACAAAATTAAGAAACTTTGGCCCGTTATAATTCTTAAACTACTGGTTCAAATTGATTGAAATTTGAAATATACCGTGTCTTTACAATGCCTGCATGGTTACTGAAAATTCAGTCTTCTAGTTTTATCCACAACGAAGTTACAGGGGGTCGAAAATGGCCTGAATTGCTTCGAGAAAAGGATGGTACGGCCGTGCCGCTTTTTTGCTCGGCTTGGTGGGGGCACTGCCGTGCCCCCAGATAAATCCGTTTCTAAAGACACAAAGTCAATAGTCATCAAGTCATCAATAATTTCAATATTAATTAATCAAAATTGCTTTTTCCTGAAGCTAAATATTTTGTAACCTAAATCTTCGGCATCTATGGGCCGGTTCGACCGGAGTAATACCACGGCCTCAAAGAAGACCGGCGTGAAGCAGCGTCTGCGCTGTGTTTCGTCAAGTGAGTGAGGGCACCGGAGGACCAAATGGGGGGAAAGGGGGTTAAAAGTTGGCAGCGCACTTGTGACACTACTGGTTGTACTGTCGCGGCGGCGCGCCGAGCGTTTTGCTCGGCGGCGGCGCGCTGACGCTAGTCCACGGCGACGGCGGCGCGCCGGCGCGGCGCTCATATCTAATACGATCCTAGCGGAATCCAAACTTCGAATTGGAAGCAGAATATCCCATTTAATCCTACCTTTTCAACTTGGAAATAGTTTGAGAACTAAAATCATACAAACTTACAGCTACAAATAATAAAGACGCCTCCACAGCGTTTCGTAGCTCGTTGCCAGCAAATTGGACACAGATTATGATATTAAATTGTTTCACGGCAGGGGCGCGGGGGTAGCGAGGCGTGCTGGGACGGATTTGGACATATGTATTTTATTGCATTAGACTTTGGGGAGCAGTTTGTCTTTTACATTGTGTGTGTGCCCACATCCCACATTGCGATTTTTTGGTTTCCTTTCCTTTCTCTTTCCTATTCATACAAGTAACTTTACTCTGTTCAAAGTTGTTAAATCCTTTTTGCCTTGTTGGGTCCTCTTCTTCTTTTCCACTTCTTTATGCATAGCGTTCTTCTCCGGTGTTTCAATATACCCATAGGTATAGCTGTTTGCCTCTTCTTTCTACTACGACGGTATTTTAAAACCAATTTAAAACCTTATGTATTAAGTATAAAATAATACTCCGGCGGTTAATTGTACCACGGGGTTAATTATACCGCTACGATTGACCCCATGGTCACTGGTACAATTGTTCCATTAAGGTAGTCAAGAGATTTATCCCTACAATTCAGTATTTTCACAGTGAATGCCAAAAATTCGCTGTCGATACAAAGTTAGGGCCTGGAAAAACTATTGACAACAATACCTTGGTAACAAACAGCATATCAGGCAACTTATGGGTTAATATACAATTTGACGTAAAAAAATTCAGCGACTGGTCCGTTTTCCAGCGTGAGCGCCGCTCTATTTTTTTTTAAATCTAACCGAAATTAAGGAATGTAATCATCACCTCATTGCTTGCTGATAGGAAAAGCAGTTTGGGAGGACTTAAAATTAAATAATTAGGATAAATATAAAAACATTCAAAGTCAATTAAGTGATTTGTCCCAAATCCATCCCTGCATCAATCAAAGGCTTCGCCGACCGCAAATCACTGCGGGACCACACCCCCTAAATCTGGCCCCGCCCCTCCGCGCATGCGCGTGCTGAGCCAATCAAATTCTCCCAATTCCCCCCCTCCACACCCGCCATCGTCGATCCCGCACCCCAATTGACCGTCTTCCAGAGAGATGTCATTTTTTCTCGCTAACCGATCACTACCACAAGCCACGCCTTGCCAATTTTAAATTTTTCAATCTGAAACCACAGGCAATCGTGTTCGGGACACCAGAGATTACTAACGTCTATTAACCTTAAATTAACCGTAATTTACTACTTGAAATGAGATAATTATCTGTTAATTTCAAACTAAATTAACTAAGTTAGTAAAAATCTAGTGACAGTGCAACATTAATAAATCTAAACCAATATCCTTAATCTATTTATTTGAAAATAATACCTATAACTCTAAATTAAACTTAATAAATTTTAAAAAGTGAAATAAATCGAATCAACTGACAATAGAATAGTGAAATAGAAATTTATTAAAAGTGCAACGTCTAAATCCGCCTTAACTAAATTGGTGCGTTCGAATTTTAAAAACAGAAATTTATGTAGATTTCTTCTTTTTCGATTTTGTTAATAAAAATATTTTTAAAATTGTGTTACGTAAAGGTTTTACTTAAAAAAAAATTGACGAGTAACTTACAAAGTTAACATCGCTTCATTAAAAAAATTAAGAGAAAATATGCCAGTATTTTAACTCAGCCAGATGCTCGCAGTCTTTCAAATAATGGTAAATCAATAACATTCTAAGCAAGCAAACAAAATGATGGAGCCACGCCAAAACTCGATATACCCGGCAAACCTGACTGACCTCCTAGCCGTCTCATACCAGCAAGACGGCGAAGAGAAGTACTCCACCGACTTCGCCGACAGCCGCTTCGCCGACAACGCCGAGCGGTCATCTTCGCCGACATCCGACGGCGACAGCGAGTCGGCGTTCGGCGTCGATTTGACGGGGAAAGGAACTAATTTGGCGGGGAAATCTTTTACGATCGCGGCCATTTTGGGGCTGACGAATTCTGAAGAAGATGTGATGAACTTGAGCGTACAAGAGAGGACTGCAGAACCAGAGACAACTGCAGAGCTATTTGTATGGGGGTAGGGATGTGCACAGACTAAACGATGAGTATTGCAGGAGTATGGGCGTGCCGGCGTTGCGGCAAGGTATGTATTATTTTTTTATGAGATACGGGGCAGACGAGCAGACGTTTCACCTGATGGTAATTACCGCCGCCTATAGACAGACATCTGCAACACCAGAGGAGGCCCGGGTGTGCCGCTGGCTTTTTAAAAAAGAATGTTTAAATCTTTACTATAAATTTGGGGTAGGTATGGAAATTTCCTTAGAAAGTGTGTTATTCCATTTGTTTAAAGTAAAAAAAAAGTATGTAACTTAAGTAGGTACTTATGGGACTATACGAATGAAACTAGCGCCGCCCACCTATTCACACTGATTGTGGCGAAAATATGATATTTTTTGAAGAACATAAAACATTACAGACTTAGATCCAAGTACCTAAATAGAATTTTTCGAAATGCAAAACAATATTTTTTACGCGTGACAAGTGACAATAAAGTTCATTATTGCTAAAAACGGCCACTTTTAGCAATAATGAACTTTATTGTTACTGTTGGTGTTTTATATATGACTTGCATCTTGAAAAATTCAATTTACTTTATCTAAGCCTGTACCTAATGTTTTGCTTTCTTAAAAAAATATCGTGTTTTCGCCACAATCAGTGTAAATAGGTTGGCGGCGCTAGTTTCATTCGTATAGCCTCTTAATGATGATAAATTATGTACCTACTATTCCCAAATTCCTAAATCAACAAACGCGTTACGTAAAAATGGGAAGTGTCGTAGCATTCGTAGCAAAGGACTACGGAACGCTACAGTGCTACGGCTCAGCTCGTAGGACGTTAGGACTACGCAGCTACGGCGCCTACGGGCTACAACTATTTATTGAAAGAAAGAGTTTTAAATTTAATCCAGGGTGTATCTGTGAAAATTTACATCCCTTTAACCACGTGTTCTATCAACCATCTTGTAGTAGCAAGTACTTAATACCGATACAAAAACTATTACTAGTAGATCGCGTTTGCGACAAGCAATTAAGGGTCCGACCCCACGAACAGAATTGGGAAATGCCCAATAGCAAATGTTGGTGTCTATCGTGGAATCTGTTATTATACCTACCTATTGGGTCCTAACAAAATAAAAGTGTTTAAAGAGATAAAGATAAGAGATAAAGATTCATTTATTTGCAAAAACATGTGTTGGTAATAATAATACATGGGTAGCAAAGATTTAAATCAATCTTTGATGGATATCCTACCCATTATTATAAGATGTTAGAGCTAATGTAGATCAACATGTTTTTACCATATACAGGTGTACAAATATAATAATCTATCTAAATAGGTAATAAAAGCGTTAATTTCTAATAAAAGCATTACAATTACAAAAATTCATTCCAAAAAAATATTTTTTTGAGATACTTACTCGTATGTATCAAATGTAATTTGGTGTCATGCAAAATAGCGATATGTAATAGAGAAATAATTATTAAGAGCAGTAGCTTGCTTTCTACTCCCAATAGAAAATGAATAAATTACTTGACCGACTTTGTATCAAAAGTTGAATTTTCTTTATGTGAATTTCCAAAATTCATAGAACAAAAAAGTTTGAATTCTTACTTCTAATATATTTCGTCAGTGAGTAAGGGTACCAGAGGCCCAGTTGGGGGGAAAAGGGTTAAAGGTTGGCAGCGCACCTGTTACTCTGCTGGTGTTGCAGTTGTCTATGGGCGGCGGCAATCGCTTACTATCAAGTGATCCGTATGTCTGCTATTTATAACATAAGAAAAAAACTTACAAGCCCTCATTAAGTATTCTATTTTATTTATTATTTTTATAGATTCTGATGTTAATTTAGAAGGAATATTTTGAATAGTTACTGCGACGGTACCTATGAAATAGAATACCTAATCTTTAGTCCCAAAACGGTGTACAAAGTACACTCAGGGGCACTTTTAACCGTCCATAGCGTATTTTGATACAAACGTACCTACTTTATGATTTCATCAATCTAAAACTAAAAAAACATTGCAGTTTTTATACGTAACATGACCTTTATAGGTCGTCTTTTTATCAAACATGTTATTCAATCATGAGAATTTTCCGGTTTGCCCAAAAAAATTAAAAAGTAAATCCGTCTTTAAGCTCCATACAACCTTCTATGTGAAATTATTATTACATATTTAAAAGATACTATGCCACGCGGACGAAGTCGCAGGTAACAGCTAGTAATGTATGAAACAGCAATTTTTTTTCGCTCATTGTATAGTCTATAGTTATATTTTGGCAGTGAAGTCTTTACACAGATAATGTTTGTACACGGTTAATTATTATTGCATATTTTTACACGTATAGTTTCCCTGACCAGTCATTTATTGGGTACGTTGTTAGGTTTTTTTTTACCTGTTAAATTAACGCCCTAACCAACCCAACCCAACCCAATGGCAACCCGATGGACGCCGACAGCGAGGTAGGCTCAAAAAGCGATGGGCTGATGACCTCAACAGTTTTGCCCGCGATTGGCAACAAATGGCATTAGATAGAGATCGGTGGAGGGATTTGGGGGAGGCCTTTGCCCAGCAGTGGGACAGTATATACTAAATAAAAAAAATAATAATAACGCCATAAATTAATTATAAGTGCACTTGTTTTTGTATAGAAGGCGAACGAACAGAGCTGAGGCCGCAGGGACAACTCAAAAGCACCAGGGGCCATACGATCACATGCTCAAACAGGTAATGTAAACTAAGCTACGATAATATTTAAGTAAAATGAAGGTACTGACAAAGAATGGGAATGTAATTTTTTCTGAATTATTGAAGGCAAATTTTTGCCTAAAGTAGTTTATTCCCCAATTTCTTCATTTTAAACATTAATCAGATGGTGTCTAAAAGACGTTTTTATCTATATCCGAAGCGAAAAGAAATATAGAAAATAGATATATTAAACTATATTTACAGAGTGTGCGTTTTTCTCAAAATCGTTTCATTAGGACATTCCCCGTTCTTTGCTTGTACCCTTCAAATGTTTTTAAAACGTCAAGTTGTTATACAAGATATTATGCACTTATTTTTTAATATTGAATTTATATTAATTTTATATTAAAAAGGTACACAAACAGCATATATAAAACACGTTAAAAATAAAGAATTACAGTAAATATAGTTCATATTATATATGCTATTATAGGCGTACACAACATTGTCTACATAACATACTAATTAAAATAGAATTATTTAATTCTTATCAAGTCTATTTTGATAATAAACTCACAAAAAAGAGGTTCTTAATTTTATATTGCGGCTGTCTATGTGCACCGCGGCCATCATCGACGATCCGTCAGCCCGTCTGCCACCTAGCACATAAAAACAACAATTAAAACTAGCGGGCTCCGGCGGCGTTGCTCATGCATTTCAATTTCAATCTGTCATAATGTAGGTAATAGACTCCTGTTTCATTGTTTTATAATCAGCTATCATTGCATCAAATAGGTATGCAAATCGTCTGTACGCTATTTTAGATTAGAATAATAACCCAATAAAAGTAAAAAAAGTAAAAGTATCAGCCTATTTTATGTCCCACTGCGGGGTAAAGTCCTCCATCATAGAAATCAAGTCATCGCTACTATGATTAGATTAGGCTTAATCACCACGCTTGCCTAATGCGGTGCGGTGATCACAAACCCGAGCTATGTTCGACAATTTCGAAATATACGAGTACTTTTGACTTTTAAAACAACGGGGCGTTGCCTGCCCAGTATGTAACCTGCCAGGCTAACATGCGCGCCACGAGATAATTTATCGACACTCGTATTGTGTCGGCGCAAGTTGCTTCTCGCTCTCCTGACTGAGCGATGAGCGGGATAGAAGGATGCGCTCTCGCGAACGAGAGTCGACAAAATTTCGTCACGGTGCGCATGTTAGGCCTAAAATTATTTTGTCGCACTAAAATCTTTCCACCATCGACAGCACCTCAGGCCGAAGTAAGAGGATCCGGACGATCTTCACGCCAGAACAGCTGGAGCGGCTGGAGGCAGAGTTCGAGAGACAGCAGTACATGGTCGGCCCCGAGCGGCTGTACCTGGCGCATGCCCTGCAGCTGACCGAGGCACAGGTCTGTACTTGTAGGACATTTAGTACTCAAGTGTACCGATAGATGGCGCTGGGTGTTGACTGCATCGCGAAAGTGGAATGCTGTGACAGCAGTACATGGTCGGCCCCGAGCGGCTGTACCTGGCGCATGCCCTGCAGCTGACCGAGGCACAGGTCTGTACTTGTAGGACATTTAGTACTCAAGTGTTCGAGAGACAGCAGTACATGGTCGGCCCCGAGCGGCTGTACCTGGCGCATGCCTGCAGCTGACAGAGGCACAGGTCTGTACTTGTAGGACATTTAGTACTCAAGTGTACCGATAGATGGCGCTGGGTGTTGACTGCATCGCGAAAGTGGAATGCTGTGACAGCAGTACATGGTCGGCCCCGAGCGGCTGTACCTGGCGCATGCCCTGCAGCTGACCGAGGCACAGGTCTGTACTTGTAGGACATTTAGTACTCAAGTGTTCGAGAGACAGCAGTACATGGTCGGCCCCGAGCGGCTGTACCTGGCGCATGCCCTGCAGCTGACCGAGGCACAGGTCTGTACTTGTAGGACATAGATGGCGCTGGGTGTTGACTGCATCGCGAAAGTGAAATGCTGTGACAGCAGTACATAGTAAGCCCCTATCGAATGTAGGTACTTGGCTTATTCTCTGCAGCTGACCGAGGCACAGGTCTGTACTTGTAGGACATAGATGGCGCTGGGTGTTGACTGCATCGCGAAAGTGGAATGCTGTGACAGCAGTACATAGTAAGCCCCTATCGAATGTAGGTACATGGCTCATGCCCTGCAGCTGACCGAGGCACAGGTCTGTACTTGTAGGACATTTAGTACTCAAGTGTACCGATAGATGGCGCTGGGTGTTGACTGCATCGCGAAAGCGGAAAGCTGTGACAGCAGTACCTACATGGTCGGCCCCGAGCGGCTGTGCCTGGCGCATGCCTTGCAGCTGACTGAGGCACAGGTCTGTACTTGTAGGACATTTAGTACTCAAGTGTACAGATAGATGGCGCTGGGCCTTGACTGCGTCTCAAAATCGGAAAGCTTTGACAGCAGTACATGGTCGGCCCCGAGCGGCTGTACCTGGCGCATGCCCTGCAGCTGACCGAGGCACAGGTCTGTACTTGTAGGACATTTAGTACTCAAGTGTACCGATAGATGGCGCTGGGCCTTGACTGCGTCTCAAAATCGGAAAGCTTTGACAGCAGTACATGGTCGGCCCCGAGCGGCTGTACCTGGCGCATGCCTGCAGCTGACCGAGGCACAGGTCTGTACTTGTAGGACATTTAGTACTCAAGTGTACCGATAGATGGCGCTGGGCCTTGACTGCGTCTCAAAATCGGAAAGCTTTGACAGCAGTACATGGTCGGCCCCGAGCGGCTGTACCTGGCGCATGCCCTGCAGCTGACCGAGGCACAGGTCTGTACTTGTAGGACATAGATGGCGCTGGGCCTTGACTGCGTCTCAAAATCGGAAAGCTTTGACAGCAGTACATGGTCGGCCCCGAGCGGCTGTACCTGGCGCATGCCCTGCAGCTGACCGAGGCACAGGTCTGTACTTGTAGGACATTTAGTACTCAAGTGTACCGATAGATGGCGCTGGGCCTTGACTGCGTCTCAAAATCGGAAAGCTTTGACAGCAGTACATGGTCGGCCCCGAGCGGCTGTACCTGGCGCATGCCCTGCAGCTGACCGAGGCACAGGTCTGTACTTGTAGGACATTTAGTACTCAAGTGTACCGATAGATGGCGCTGGGCCTTGACTGCGTCTCAAAATCGGAAAGCTTTGACAGCAGTACATGGTCGGCCCCGAGCGGCTGTACCTGGCGCATGCCCTGCAGCTGACCGAGGCACAGGTCTGTACTTGTAGGACATAGATGGCGCTGGGCCTTGACTGCGTCTCAAAATCGGAAAGCTTTGACAGCAGTACATGGTCGGCCCCGAGCGGCTGTACCTGGCGCATGCCCTGCAGCTGACCGAGGCACAGGTCTGTACTTGTAGGACATAGATGGCGCTGGGCCTTGACTGCGTCTCAAAATCGGAAAGCTTTGACAGCAGTACATGGTCGGCCCCGAGCGGCTGTGCCTGGCGCATGCCTTGCAGCTGACTGAGGCACAGGTCTGTACTTGTAGGACATTTAGTACTCAAGTGTACCGATAGGGCGCTGTACCGACAAATGATGCTGGGCGGAGTGCAACGATAATAGTGAGACATGCTGTCCATAGTGACCATATAGGGAAATAAGCTGTGTACAACCTATAGATTTTTTTTATTTTTTTTTATGTGATAGGTAGCAGACGAGCAGGCGCGCGGATCACCTGATGGTAAGCAATTGCCGCCGCTCATGGCCACTTGCAACACCAGTGGAGTTACAAGTGCGCTGCCATTTTTTTATCCCCTTCCCCCCGGGTGGGCTTCGGTACCCTCACTCAGCGAAACACAGCACAGGGGCTGCTTCACGCCGGTTTTCTGTGAGGCAGTGGTATCACTCCGGTCGAGCCGGCCCAGTCATGCCGAAGCGTGGCTCTCCCACAGTTAGATAGACACATATTACATAGCCCTTCAGTATCTTGCTACCTTGACTGCCTGCAGCAGTGCCGGGTTCGATCCCCGGGTTTTGCCAAAAAAGTTGTACCTGAGTTTTCCTGCATACCTGATTTTTTAGTGTCAGGGCGGCAGCAATTGCTTACCATCAGGTGATCCGCCTGCTCGTCTGCCACCTATCACTTAAAAAAAAAATTAACGCTGTCTTCCTCTTTCAGGTCAAAGTATGGTTCCAGAATAGACGCATAAAATGGCGGAAGCACCATCTGGAGGTGACGCAGCAGAGGCTGGCCGTCCTCCAGAGACACAGGCCTGAAGAGCGGGACGACGACATTTGAGCTCTCGCTCACTCCCAGGGAGGTGAGGACCAGTGAAGTCTAAGTGGTGCTCGGCCCAGAGTGAGAAGGGACTGTAAATTGTATTGTTCTAATTAGATAGTACAGTGAAAATGGACTTAAAGTGAATATAGACTTAACCCTTGATAAGGCAATGGCAAAATAGTTACCACCTGATTATGAACCTTATCTCTCAAAACATAAGAGCGAAAACCAATGATTTTTTTCGTTGACTTATGCCCTATTAAGGGAGTGAAAATGGACTTAAACTGAAAAGAGACTTAAAGTGAAAAGAGACTTAAAGTGAAAAGAGACTTAACGTCGTAAGGCCTAGATAGCAGACACAATAGAAAATCAATTATTTTTGCCGCGTGTGAGGCTTTTGGGTCGTAAGACGTAGTGAAAATAGACTTAAAGTGAAAATATACTTGAAAGTGAAAATAGACTTAAAGTGAAAACGGACATAAAGTGAAAATATGGCAAAGTGAAGTGAATATAGATTTAGTAGGTTTAACGAATAACCAGTAGAAAGATAAGAAACTTTTTGACAAGTGCTGATCTCGTGACGTTATAAAAACATCCGTGTAAGTGAGGGTACCGGAGGCCCAATCTGGTTGGGTTAAAAGGTTAGCTGTGACTTTAGTGTTGAAGGCGGCCATAGGCGCTACAGGTGATCCGTTTGCTCGTCTGCTACCTGTTAAATTAAACAAACAATTCTCAAAAACAGTGCGTCATCTTATAAGCCAATTTTATGGACTTATTAACTTTTTTTTGTATAAATAATTGATTAATGCTTAAAAAAGAGACATTGTACCACAGATTGTACAGACAGCCGCACATCAGGTTACTAACAATCTGTCAAATTTCTTCAATCGAATCTCACCTTTATGTCAAACGTGTTTGGTTCAATATCAACTGAGGAAATTTGACAGATTGTAGTAACCTGATGTGCGGCTGTCCGTACTTCAAAAAATCGTAAATTTAAGTGGATTTAAATTAATCTATATGTACTTATGAAGACTTAATCTATAGACATGTTAAGGTAAATCTACATAATTTACTCAACTCTTAAATCCCCAATTATTTTAACTGCCGTCGACGTCAATTAACGTTAATTGTCACTTAAGAAAAAATATTGACTCTTAATATAACACGCATAAAGACCAAACTCCGTTTTTATTTTAGGCCATTAGGACGAATGTTCATTCATTGGATTTATTCTTAATATTTGACGGAAAAAGGACCTATTTTGTGGAAATGGAGGACCTACTCTGAAACCATCATAATATCTAACGAAACGATCGAGAATACCAATCGCATCCAAACAAAATATACCTACGCCCAGTGCGTGTAAAAGTGACAGGGATAAATATTCGGTCGTGAATTCCTTTTCTTTGTAGGCCCTCTGATGCGTGGCTGTTTGTACTTTTTTACCAAACGTTTCAGGGTTCTTCTTCTTTTTAATCAACATAATGTTATAAAATACTTACTTACAATTTTACAAATTACATTTGTATAGTCCGCGGCATCTAACTATAGCGATGACCGTTACAAAAGTGACATTTTACGCACTTGTAAAAAAGAAGACTTTCTACTAAAATTGGTTTCTGCGCACTCAAGGTCATTGCTATTATTTCATGCCGTTAGCTATAACATTTACTAGAAATATTAACTCATGACGGTCTACTAAGATTAATGTTTTACCGTACAATGTAAAGTTTTACTTATTAGAAAAGTTTTTTTTATCAATAAGTTACAACTCTGTGATGATCTCCTAAAAATACAACTTAATCACCCTTAGGTCTTTATTCCGTAATTCCAATACGAAAATAAAAAAATACAAAACGTGTCGATAGTCGGGTATTATTATTTTAAGATTCGTTCATTTTAAAATAAATAAAAAAATATGCTTTACTTACAAAAATCTGTAACAATATTATGACGGGGCCATCCGGTAAGTAATTAAAGATACTGGTGGGTGATGGTTGATTTTTTTTGGTTTATAGGTTTATACCTCTTGCATCTTGCATTCATACGTGAGACAACTTTTTGTAAGTCAAACCACAGAATACGGAATAGTATAGCTGGCGGCATGAAAGAATACCCATGACCGTTATTTTGCGCACTTGTAAAAAAAAGACTTTCTATCAAAATTGGTTTCTGCGCACTCAAGGTCATAACTACACTTTCTTGCCACAGACTATACAAGGTTAAACAGAAGAACGACTCATCTATGAATAAGTCACTGTTGTATACAAACTTTTTATAATTTAGTATTATTATGTACCTACTTACATATACTTAATTACTTCTAAATAGAGTAACATCCTACAGCTGTACATTATTTTAATACTTAGGTAAGTAGCGTAAGTGAATCTAGTCATTAAAATAAGATTTGAAATAAAACATTATTTTTGTTTTATTCGATAATGGCCCGCCCTCACTTCGCTTCGGGACCGTAATTCAGAAACGAACCAATAGATGGCGTTGTGTCCAATTACATCGCGCAAGCGTTTCGTGTTTTCGGTTTACCTATAAGCCTTGTCGTTGTCTATAGAAGTTATCTCTTTATAAATAGTATAGATACATTACCGAGCCTCCAGCAAATGATCATAAAAACGTGACATTCGGAATATGAGGCCCAATTGGGTGGGGGAAAGAGGTTAAAGCAGCGGCCGTCACACTTTACTGCTCAAGAGCCACACATAACAATGTGAGCACTAAGGTCCGGGCCGCATTATATGTGAAGTACGGATGTGTAGTTACTATTAATTAAAGGAATCTACTTTACCGCGGGCCGCACGACTAACGTACGCGGGCCGCAGTTTGACGACAACGGGGTTAAAGATTGGCAGCGCACTTGTGACCTGGTGTTACAGGTGTCTATGGGCGGCGTCAAACGCTTACCATCAGGTGATCCGTCTTCTCATCTGCCACAAATACAAAAAAATCATATCGATTACATATCGATAAACGGAATTGTGAGGCTGCATTCATTCATACCGACATCTTTGTTTTACTTTAATCTATGGATTATAAAACAAATGAGTGCCTTAACCACGCGTCTGGCTAATAATTTTCCAAATGATTCCTATATTTAACTGTGGCGACGAGGATGGAATGGATTTATACATTTATAACATTTCTCAGCTTCTAGGTATTTTTTGAGCTATCTGTACTTAGGATACTTAATTTACAAAATCAGATGAGATTTTACGTCTTTATATGTAAAGTAAGAAAAAAGAATTTAAATACCAAACCATATTTAAATCAGTACCTACCTACTAGTATTAAGTAGTTTGTAAATTGATTACACTTACATGGATCCGTGCTTTTTTTGCTACTTTCAAGTTTAGAAGTTTTTTACTCGACTTGAGGCCTTCTGTAGGTAGCCATTCTCGTATTTGGGGTTCCGTAGCCAAATGGTAAAAACGGAAACCTTATAGATTCGTTGAAACTAAATATAAGTAGGTAAGTATCTCTATTTTACCTTGTTCATAAGTCATATGAAAAATCTGATTTGACTCCTTCTGGCCCAGAACCTGTGTACTTATATAAAAGCGGTAGCTTACATAATATTTGACATTCATAAATGTTCTATAAGGACTTAAATTGAATAAAGAATATTTATATTTCTACTAGCTGCCGCCCGCGACTCTCTCCGCGTGGAAAAGTAACTTTTTACCCCCCTTTCAACCCCTTACAACCCCCTTTTCGCAATAAAAAGTAGCCTATGTTCTTTCTCAGGGTCTAGATTATCTGTATACCAAATTTCATTTAAATCCGTTCAGTAGTTTTGGCGTGAAAGAGTAACAGACAGACAGACAGAGTTACTTTCGCATTTATAATATTAGTTAGGATAAGTAAAAGTATTTTTTGTAAACTGAATAGTTTTCTCTAAAGACGCTTCCAAAGTGGTAAAATATCTCATGACGAAGCATGGCTCTCCCATGCAATTTTTGTTCATATACCTACTCGACCTATCACTTGAAATAGTGTAGGTAAATATATTTGCCAATTAGTATGTGCGTATGATTACACATTGTTTAGTGATTCAACATCCAGAAACCAGTTCTGTTTCCGAGGATATGACGTCAAACAACCTGTCATTTTGATTGACAGTTATGAAGTTGACTTGGCATAAAGAGCAGTTTACACTTCGACGTATACTTATAGTCTATTTCAATTATGATGTCCCTTTGGAAAGATGTCAAAAGTTCAGTACTAAGGAAGTACTCTTAGAAATCGATATTCAGCGGCATCGATTATCGATTTGTAACCAATTTTAATCAAAGTAACTTTCAACAACTAAGGTTTTTTAGAGATTGTCGAAAGAACACTTTTAGACTTTATTTGGCATTACAAACAAAACAATAAACGACACTCAACAACAAAACAACAAACTAACTTAAGAAAAACACGTACGTCTTATTGTATAATCCGCGGCATCTAACAATAGCGATGACCGTTAGTTTGCGCACTTGTAGAACAGATGAATTTCTACTAAAATTGGTTTCTGCGCACTCAAGGTCATCGCTATTGTTTCATGCTGCAGACTTAGTCGTAGGCTTTTCTGCACTCTCCTCGTAGTGATTGAAGTGACACTTAAAATGGCAGATGATGATTAATGAACACGATTTTTTTAAATCGGCAAATATAGAATTTTGTATCTCTGGAACATGCCGAATACTTGAGGTGCGTCACTATGTTCAAAAGTCAATCACAAACCATAGTACGTAACCGCAATCGCGCAAAAATAACTATTGTTTTATTTTGAAGTTTACATTATTTTGAGCATTATATTCAAAAACAATATGTTAATTTTGCTTGTGAATCAATTGTAGGATGTTTTTGGATTATTGTATAATTTTCAAATGACGATTAACAACCAAATACAAAAAGGGACTTCATAATTGAATATATTGAAACAGACTATAATTGTAGGGTATTTTTGTATAATTGTATATTTTCCTAATGACGATTTACTACCAAGTACAAAAAGATATAATATTTTGATTTGATCTATAGATCTCGCGCGTTACGTACACGTAACATGCAGAGTTACGTTCTTCGAAATGTCCAGAGGGACATCATAATTGAAACAGACTATAGTAGCGAATTAAGTTTTCAGACAATCTATACTATTTATAAAGAGATAACTTCTATCGACAACGACAAGGCTTATAGGTAAACCGAAAACACGAAACGCTTGCGCGATGTAATTGGACACAGCGCCATCTATTGGTTCATTTCTGAGTTACGGTCCCAAAGCGAAGTGAGGGCGGGCCACTAGTTAATCTTCTATATCTATATTATTTACAAAGAGGTTACTCTCACATTCCACGTCCAGAGCTTATAGGTAAACTGAAAACACGAAACAGTTGCGCGATGTAATTTGCTACAGCACCATCTATTGGAAGATAGTGGAACTGCTTTCCCGAAACGAAGTGAGGGCGGGCCACTAGTTAATAAATAAATTCACACAACACCTCATATTATATTGACCTGACTCCGTTCTAAGTACCTACCTTAGGCACTTGTGTTACAAAAGACAATATAACAGAGGAAACACAAATATACTTAATAGGTACATAATAATAGCACCAAAACACTGAACAAACACAAGTGTGATGAACACGAATGTTAGTCCAGGGTGGGATCGAACCCACGACCTTTGGCGTATGAGGCAGGATCAGGCTAACATGCGCGCCACAAGATAATTTCGTCGACACTCGTATTGTGTCGTATTGATGCGTTCTCGCGAACGAGAGTCGACAAAATTTTGTCGCGGTACGCATGTTAGGCCTACGTAGGGCGAGGATCGAACCCACAACCTATGGCGTATGAGGCAGGGTGGTACAATACCATCAACTTCAAGACATGCATCGGGCTGACAAATGCAATACTTATGTATAAGGTAAGTAGTAAGTATAGTGTCTAAATTTGCAAGATCCATACTAATATTATAAATGGGAAAGTGTGTCTGTCTGTCTGTATGTTTGTCTTTCTTTCACGGCAAAACGGAGCGACGAATTGACGTGATTTTTTAAGTGGAGATAGTTAAAGGGATGGAGAGTAACAGAGGCTACTTTTTGACCCTTTCTAACCCCCATTTTAGGGAAGTGGGGGGCGTGAGCGAAGCGGGCAAAAGCTAGTAAATGTGTAAGGCTCGGCAACGGATATCAATTGAAACGCAACAAATCCAAAAAAGTAATGAGTATATTATTAAGAGACATTGGTTTAAATAGAATTGATTACATAGCCGTCACCATTAGTAGATGGAATAGGTACCTACCTACTTATAGCTAGACATACACCACAAATGTCATAAGTTGCCGCGGACTGCACAGGGCACAAAATAATTACACACAGAAGTTAGACTTTGACCTGATTTTGAATTTAAAAGAGTTCGTTGTTATGCTAGGGTTGTTGCCCGGCATGAGTACATAAGCGCGCGGCTTCTACCCTAGACCTCGACAGTTTGACAATCTTATGTCATAAGTTCCACAAAAGGCCGTTAGTGCGCATGCGTGAGTACATGACATATTTTTAGCTCTTAGTGGGCAGTCAGCCTTCTGTGTCAATATGTTATCGTCACCTGGTACTCATAGTTACATGGGTTACCCTAGTTTGAGACCAGGTTGATTAGTGTGATTGTCTGGCGCATTTTTAACTCGTTACTCTAGGTACCTACCTACTTGCCGTAGTGTAAACTACTCTTTAATTATAAGTAATACTTACTTAAGTAGTTATGTAGTGCCTATTTACGAGTAGGTAATACTGTTGATCAATATCTAATGTAAACCTGTTTTGTATAAATAACTTGGTTAATGTTTTAGTTTGATAATTGATTTCTGCCATCCAAAGATACCATCCAACGTAGTTATAACAACTTTTTACTTTATTAGAACTTAAATAAGTATTAAAATTGCAGATTTGCAAATTCTACAGTGCTGTGTATTCATAGCTCATGCTACATAAATAAGTAAATAATAAATAAATGCGCCAGACAATCACACCAATAAACCTGGTCTCAAACTAGGGCAGCCCCTGTACTATGAGAACCAGGTGACGATAATTTACTGGGGGCGTCAACCCAGAACACCCAGACCCAAGAGACTCTTTCGCGTTTCGGGCGAACACCTTATATAGCCACTGCCATCGACGCCGTCAAAACCAAGAAATTCTAAACTCTTAAAATTTTTGCTTTTTAATACCTTTTTTTTATGTGATAGGTAGCAAGCGAGCAGGCGGATCACCTGATGGTAAGCAATTGCCGCCGCCCATGGACACTTGCAACTTCAGTGGAGTTACAAGTGCGCTGCCAACCTTTTATACCCTTCTCCTCCGAGTGGGCCTCCGGTACCCTCACTCACTCGGCGAAACACAGCACAGGGGCTGCTTCACGCCGGTTTTCTGTGAGGCAGAGGTATCACTCCGGTCGAGCCTGCCCATTCATGCCGAAGCGTGGCTCTCCCACAGTTAAACCCCTTCCCCTTAGTAACTTTTGCAAGCACGACCTCTTTTCATGTCTAAATTGATTGAATTTTTCGTTTTCCACCCCAACGGCTGTTCTTCTCGCAATGTGTCCTGCCCATCGCCGCTTGAGCCACGCAATTCTTTGGGCTATGGCTATGTCTCCGAGTTCTCCGACCTTGATCTCCTGCATTATGTATGTCGCAGTCATCTGTTTGAATTACAATCACCTGGCTGATTTTATGTCCGCTATGTTCAGAGAGCTAGTTACAATCCGCTAATTTGATGGACGTTTAGTGAGGCTTGTTCATTCAACGTTCGGCCTAGTCATTCAATTAAACGTCGCTATTCAATGAACGCGCTAATCATCCAATCAAATAGCTGATTAAACCAGATGACTGCGACATGTACCTACATTGCATTAATTTCAAAAAAAGAATGCGCTCTTTTCTTAAAACTTTCAAGGTCGCAGTTTTGTCGCCAAGCAGCCGCATTAAACGTCAGCTGATATAAACAAAACAACCAATTAAATTATGTTTGTTGACATTCTCCGGTGCACGCGCACTCTACAACCTTACCGAGGATCAGTGCCCTCTGATATGCAATCGCATCGAGATATACCTACTGCTACTGTGTTTAGGTACACACATAGTCAATGTTTTTTCTATTATTATAGGGAACTAGCGGCCGCCCGCGACTTCGTCCGCGTGGAAAAGTAACTTTTTACCCCTTTAAAACCCCTTTTCGCAATAAAAAGTAGCCTATGTTCTTTCTCAGGGTCTTGATCATCTGTGTATACCAAATTTTATTTAAATCCGTTCAGTAGTTTTGGCGTGAAAGAGTAACAGACAGACAGACAGACAGAGTTACTTTCGCATTTATAATATTAAATTAGGATTAACGCGACGTTTATTTTTAAGTACATGTACTGACAGCCACACGTTAGGTTACCACAACCTGTCAAATTTCCTCAATTGATATTCAACCTAATGTGTTTCACAGTAAGATTAAAGTTGATTGAAGAAATTTGTTAGTGTTGTATACCTACTTTTATGTGTGGCTGTACGTACCTACTTACTTACTGCTTGACGTTTCGGCTGCGTTACAGCACAGCAGCCGTGGTCACAACTCACAAGCGAACTGGCGGTGCACGGCGAAGTCTGCTAGGGCCCGGCAGCGAATCTTCCAAAACCCTGACAGTTTCACTTATGAAAATATCACCACTGGATGCAATGTCAGTGAAGCCACTCCGACACACCACGCTCACAGTATCGGTGTGTGTTCGCGTTTCCAACGGCTAGCACGGGGTTTGCATTTGTTAATCACTAGATTCCAAGTTTATGAATAGTTTCATCGAAAGTATGAGGAGAGTTATGTATGGGGATGCCCAATTGGGGGAATGCGGAAAGATTCGATTCATACTTTTGACTCCGCTGGTGTTGCTTGTGCCACTTGTATAATGGTCGGCGGCAATCGCTAACCATCAGGTAATCCGTTTGCTAGTCTGCCACCTATCGCATATAATATTTATAGGTATAGGCATATTATATCGCTCATCCGTTAGAATAACATCACAATTGCATTTTTATATCACTATTAGAGATAAGACCGCCGAGATTATATTTGAAAATTAGCATTAAATTCTTTCCATTTATTCATTTTGTGCAATAAAGAGTATCTATCTATTAGGAAATAACTTCGCAATATACTTAATTGAAATCCTGACGTGATTAAAACTGATATTACCTAATTAAGATTGTCAAGGCTGATCAATTGACGCAACGATATTATCCAATGGTTAGCTAACGCTAGGCTAGTGTGGCGTTTGCATCTAGGTGAAGTCAACCGGTTGCATAGCTAGGGAGGGGACGCTATTGTTTATGTTGTTTGTTATCGATAAAAATATTTTTGCGATGTAGGCAAAAATTGTTAAGTAGGTAAGCATTTATTGTTTTGCATCTAGGTGAAACGATCGGTTGCAGTCCTAGGGAGGGAACGCTATTGTTTATGTTGTTTGTTATCGATAAAAATATTTTTGCGATGTAGGCAAAAATTGTTAAGTAAGCATTTATTGTTTTTGTATCTAGGTGAAATGAACCGGTTGCATAGGTAGGGAGGGGACGCTATTGTTTATGTTGTTTGTTATCGATAAAATATTTTTGCGATGTAGGCAAAAATTTGTTAAGTAGATAAGCATTTAATGTTTTATATCTAGGTGAAATCAACCGGTTGTATAGCTAGGGAGCGGACGCTGTTGTTTATGTGCGTGTTTGTTATCGATAAAAATATTTTGGGGTTGAGGCAAAAAAAAGTAGCGTTAAGTAAGTATAAGCATTTATTGTTTTGTATCTAGGTACATGAAATCGACCAGTTGCATTAGCTAGGGAAGGGACGCTATTGTTTATGTACGTGTTTGTTGTTTAAAAAATTCAATACATACTTTTTGCTCCACCTGGGATTTGAACTCAAGACACCGAATTCACGGACAGGTAGGTACTTAAATCAAGCTGTATTGAATTTCTATGATCAATGGATGGACCAGGTCAAGAAGGATCTTGGGCACCTTCTATGGCCGGATTGGCAAGAGGTGGCTGAGAGTAGAGCGGAGTGACGTATTCTCGTGTCGGAAGCTAAGGTCCACTTCAGGTTGCTGAGCCAGCGTAGTAAATAAGTAAAGTTGCCGCCCATCAACATCTCCAGAAGTAATGCGTTTATCGATATTTTTTTATCGATATTTTAAACACCGTCCCGCCCATCACTGCGTCACTCCACCGCGGCGCCTGCGCAGAATGCGCGCGCGCCGAACGTAAACAAGTCAGTTTGTATCAAAACATTGCCGTGATTTGTTCTTAAATGTGCGCGTTCATTTTATTTCATTTATTTAAAAAGTATTTTTTTAATGAGGAAATTAAAACTTGTCTATTAATTTTAAGTATCAATAGTGTGTGAAAATTATTAGTGAACATAATTAGTTGCGCTGTGATAGCAAATTTATCTTTTATTGATAACTTTTCTCATACTAAGTGAACTGGAAGTAATCTTAAAGAAATAAATTCACAATATGGACTTTGAATTCATTAATTATACATCAGTAATTAGTAGTGTTTGTTGTCAGTTTCTGCGTGTCTAATCGATATGGCAGGATTTAATAACTTTTTCATAAACTTCTTAGGTTTCCTTTATCGGGAAAAGTTGAAAATTAAATCATTAATTCCGTGTTAAGTAATCGCATAATTAACTAATTTGAAAAGAAAGTGTTAAGCACTACACGATGGCGAAAGACAGTTTAAAAAATTAGTCCGTGTTAACGAATAATTAAAGATTTAAGTGCTCCTGACACGAACAAGTGGTCCATGTTTTAAGACTTTTCCAAAGTTTTATAAACAAGTTTTAACTTCCAGATTGTGTCAAAATATTGTCGTGAAGACATTGAATGAACTTCACTGAAGTGTTTTTGTGCGATTTTATTATCGATATAGTGGAATTTAAATGACTTTTGCAAAGTCTTCTGTTTTGTAAACAAGTTTTAACTTCCAGATTGTGTCAAAATATTGTCGTGATATATAAGACATTAATGAACTTCACTGTTATTTGTGTGAATTTCTGCTACTCTCATCAATATAGTGGGATTTAAATGACTTTTGCAAAGTCTTCTAAGGCAATTACTTCCCAAATGTTTTAAGACTTTTCCAAAGTTTTATAAACAAGTTTTATCTTCCATCTTGTGTCAAAATATAGCGATATAATTAAGACAATTAATGAACTTTAGTTGTTTTGTGCGATTTTGTGCAACGTTATCGGTATCGCAGGATTTGTGAGACGTTTTCGAAAGTGTTGTAAACAAGTCTTGCCAGATTGCGCCAAAACGTCGGTGATATTTGTTTATCAGTCAGACGTTTGTTGTTTGTTGATAATGGATAGCGGGAAATGTGTTGGTGAGTAAACAAATTTGTTTTAATTAATATTAATTACCGTTAAATATTAGTCGTTATCCCGAAGCCGTCATAATAGGTAACACGAATAGAGCCCCTTTAGCATGTTAGATCATCAAAATAAGCAAAATGACAATCAGCTGTTCCATATATTGCCTGGTGAATATATTGTTTTCTATATTGTAGCAGGACGTCCAACACTACGCTTACCGAGTCGCGGTCTCCACTCGCGGACTTTATGGCTCCAAAGGTTGTCAGTTCTGCGGCTAATATGACCAGCCCACTGCCTCTTCAGTTTGCTAATTCGGTGGGCTATGTCGGTGACTCTGGTTGTCTGTCGGATTACATCATTTCTGATGCTGTCCTTCAAAGATACTCCGAGCATAGCACTTTCCATAGCTCTTTGAGCACCTAATTAAAGGGATTTTAATGTGAATGGGAATGTGAATTTTAATGTGTCAAATAGCTATCGTCTGTATAGCTAAAATCAAACACGTAAAAAGTATCGCCATCATATTTATTTATAACTTGATCCTTCGTCATAAACTATTAAGCAGGTTGCGTTTTTGTATTAAAAGTTAAAAACCTGTTAATATACCGAAATGGACGATGCCCTTTAGCTCCCAAGGTAGAGGTCATCGACCTGTAAGTACAGCCACACATCAAAGTATACAAAACTGTCAAATTTCTTCAATCGACTCTCATCTTACTGTCAAACACATTAGGTTGAATATCAATTGAGGTGTGACAGGTTGTGGTGTACCCTGATGTGTGGTATGTACCTACCTGCTTGTTGTTGAGAAACAGCTGATTTTGACATTCACGCTCTTCTCATACAAGGTTCGTGTCACAGTAAAACTGGTAACAGCAAAACGAATGCCTTCAAATAAGTAGGTAAGTAAGTAAACATTTATTCAGTGAAAACATACGTTGCCAGAGCATGTGCTTTTCTTTACTATTTTATTAACCGTGGGAGAGCCACGCTTCGGCACGAATGACTCGACCAGAGTGATACCACGGCCTAACAGAAGAGCGGCGTGAAGCAGCGCTACGTTTCGCCGAGTGAGGGTACAGGAGACCTAATCGGAGGGAAAGGGGGTTAAAAGATTGGCAGCGCACTTGTGACTCCACTGGTGTTGCGGGTCTCTATGGGCCGCGGCAATCGATTACCATCAAAATCAGGTGACAGTTGCTCGCCGCCATCTATCATAATCATCAACATCATTTGAGCTAATAGACGTCCACTGCTGGACATAGGCCTCCCCCAACGTTCTTCACACAGATTGGGTCAGAAGGCCGCAGCCGTGGCAAATCTCCCACCAGGTGGACCGACGATCACGTACAAAATATGGCTTTAGTTATTTTTTGCCTGGAATAAAATTATTTTATTTAATTTTAATGTTTTTATTCTGCATCACAGGCTGCACATCTGGGCAGGGCACATTGCGAGGAGAACAGACGGCCGTTGGGGTGGAAAGGTCCTTGAGTGGAGGCCACGCGCAGGAGGCCGCAGTCGTGGCAGGCCTCCCACCAGGTGGACCGACGATCTGGTGAAGGTCGCGGGAGTCCATTGGATGCGGGTGGCACAGGACCGATCTGTGTGGAGAACTTTGGGGGAGGCCTATGTCCAGCAGTGGACGTCTATTGGCTGAAATGATGATGATGATGATTCTGCATCATTTAGTTTACTGGGCTTGCGTAGATCACGTCTCGAGAGATAAGTATTGCAAAACTATGAAACATCATGGAAGATAAATTATTGCGGAATTTTAGTTTACAATCTGCTATATCTTATTGAGATAAAGCCTTGATTCGATTTGTATATTGTGACACGAAATAGACACACCGTTTTTGTGATCCATCATCATTATCAAACTGTACTTATTGTTGATCTCACTGCAGGGTATCATAGACCTCCTCCTATGTTCGCCATTG
The DNA here is from genome assembly GCA_014851415.1 of Cnaphalocrocis medinalis. Lineage (NCBI taxonomy): Eukaryota > Metazoa > Arthropoda > Insecta > Lepidoptera > Crambidae > Cnaphalocrocis > Cnaphalocrocis medinalis. The sequence continues at coordinate 5,755,745 of CM026303.1, read as the reverse complement.
ATTCGTGATTGGTTAAGAAAAATAAATTTAAATAAAATAATGAAATCCCTTCAAATACGAATCTCTATACGTTTTAACCGAGGGAGAGCCATGCTTCGGAATGAATGGGCTGGCTAGACCGAGGTGCTACCACGGCTTCACAGAAGACCGGCGTGAAGCAGAGCCTGCAGTGTTTGAAAGTGGGTTAAAGGTTGGCAGCGAGCTTGTGACTCTACTGATGTTGCAGATGTTTATGGGCGGGTGTCTATGGGCGGTGGCAATCGCTTTACCATCTGATCTGTCTCATTTCCTTATATCAACATCCTTTAGATTTGCAATATTTTTAGAAATAGATTCTTTTTTTTTTCTTTCTTTTATATCATGAAAAAAAAATCAAAACGGACGAAACTAGGGTGATCGAGATAGTGATTGCCCACTTAAGAAATTGACACTAGTTTTATTTCAATATAATCCTTTTCTTTAACAATAAGAAATCAGAGTGTAATTATTTGACAACGTTAATAGTTTAGCATTGAGATAAGTTAGCAATAATTCAAACATCTAAAGAATATTTTATAATTATAACGTATAACAAAAATATCTCCTAAAAACACAGTGATTGCCCACTTGACACAGTCATTGCCAACCAAATGAGACAGTGATTGCCAACTATACCGCACGTTGTAATTCCATAAAAATACTATTAAATACTTAAAATTTTAGATCTTTCGTAAGTTTTTGTGCGTTTAAGATATATTTCTAAGCTATTGAAATCAGTAACATCATCCAAATAAGATACCATTGACTAAGAAAACCCCTTTAGTTTCAAAATCTAGTAAAATCGTCAAATTGTTCTATCTAGTTTCTCGTTATCTCAGCGAATAAATGGAATGTACCAATTTTACAAAAGTAGATACAGTTTTGAGGTTGTCGGAGGCCCAATGGCGGGTGAGGGGAGGGGGGAGGGGTTAAAAACATTGGCAGCATACTTGTGACTCCACTGGTGTTGAGTATGTGCGTTGGCATTCGCTTACCATCAAGTGATGCGTGTTTTGACTGCACATTATAATATATAATAAGCTGCCGCCCATGGTCACCTGCAACACCACTGAAGTCACAAGTGCTGCCAACCTTTTATCCCCTTCCCCCCCGGGTGTAGGCCTCCGTTTCCCTCACTCACTCGGCGCAGGGGCTGCTTCACGCTGGTTTTCTGTGAGGCAGTGGTATCACTCCGGTCAAATCGGCCCATTCATGCTGAAGCGTGGCTCTCCCACAGTTGAAATTTGAAAGTTTTTTTCTAATTATTACTAACTGCATCATTTGGTAATTAAATTTTAATATGTGATAGGTGGCTCACAAGCATACGGATCACCTGATGGTAAACGATTGCCACCGCTCATAGACACTCGGAACAACAAGGGGAATCACAAATGCGCTGCCAACATTTTAACTCCTTTTCCCCCTTCATAGAGCCTCCGGTACACTCACGCGTTAGCGCCGCTTGATTTTGGTTTTCTGTGATTATAGAATCACTCCGTTTAAGCCGGCTTATTCATACTGAAACGTGCTCTCCCACGGTTAAATACATAATATAATTACGGTATATATTTGGTTGTTCTTCTTACCACCTTTCCTCCAAGATTTTCGGTAGCAGATCAAATTTTCCCCTATTTTTAGGTCAACTTTTTGTAAAAAGCAGTTTATTCGAAACTCTTTTGTACCTAGACCTAGATATAAAGAAAGATACAGGATATAAAGAAAATATTCGGTTCGATTATTATATCCCTCACGTGATTCAGTAAATACCTACCCGGGCAATCACTGTCTCATACCCATGGCAATAACTGAATTCTGGTATGGCAATAACTGAATTTGTCATATTTTGGGTACAGTGATTGCCCACCCCCTTAAAATACTTAATGGAATAAAATTACGCTGCGATAACTGCTTCGAATGAAACATTAAAGCTTTAACTAACACGTCGTTGTGCTTTAACGCTCAAAAAAGAAAATTAAAGTGATACAAACTTCAAAACTACAAAATGTATCCTTAACAAATTCTGTAAGGAATTCGCATTTTTTGAAGTGACGGACACCCGCTGTCCAAAAACTGCCATTACAATATTTTTATTGAAAATTTTGCCAAATGTCTTATTTAGAACTCTAGTTAACAGTATCCTAGTGTTATTTAACGGATTTAATGTAAAACTACACCTTTGAAAATAAGTTAAAATGTATGTTAACCTTAATTCGGGCAATCACTGTATACTGGGCAATCACTATCTCGGTTACCCTATTCCGATGTTGCAGGTGGCGCCATCTCCGGCGGGCTGGAGGAGACCTACACGGACTTCGATGCGTGGGTGACCAGGCGAAACTGGTGCCATAGACACAGGTGAGAAAAAAACAATAAAGTCGTGTTTATTCTTGAGGAATTATAACGGAGTTTCATAGTACCTATTACAACCAATGGGGCTACCCTATGAAGTTAGCGGCAGTGGCGCCATCAATTAATTTCATGACTTTCTTGATGCATTATAAAATAACACCATATTTAAAGTTTGGTTTTTTCTGTTTCGTAACATACTTTTGCTCGACCCGGGAATCGAACCCGGGACCCCGAGATCACGGCCCGGTACTTAAACCACTAGACCCACGGGGCTATCAATCGGGTTTGTGATCACCAATCCGCATTAAGCAAGCGTGGTGATTAAGCCTAATCCCATCATGGTAGTGATAACATGATTTCTACGATGGAGGCCTTTGCCCTGCAGTGGTAGGCTGATTCTTTACTTTTACTTTATGTTTTCGCCCCTTCCCGCCCACTCAAAGTGACTTTTTTTTTCAGACCATACCAGAGAGGCGAAGAAATCCCAAATCGAAGAGCCTTTGGAATCGATCTTCAAGACTCTCTCGTCCACGGCCTTAGTTGTAGAAAATCAATGCTAACTCCAGAACCAACAGAAAAAGACCTAATGCGTTTGACAAGGCTTTGCAAAAATGGCGGCGAATCGCATTTTGACTTTGTTTTACTAAGGCTAGTAAGGGAAAATGGTAGACGGAGACTTTTGCTGATAAATAGATCGAAATTGTAAATATCTTTTATAACGGTCGCGGTCAAAAAGTGTTTACCAGTTTTGAAATTTGATTCTATATCACACTTTTTGCACTAAAGTCAAAAATGCCATATCAAGTTACATATTACCTTTTTAAAGTAAATATAAAAAAAGACACATAAAGAGGATACAACACAGAAGCAGCCATAAAAAAAACCTAATTTCTTTGAAATGACATGACATTTGTCATGAACTGAGGGCGCTGGCTGTCAGCTGTCATATCATTAAAAAAGACACCATATGTATGATCAATATTATGTAATAGACAATTAGAACTTATCACCCCATGGTAAACACTTTTTGACCACGACCGTACCTAAGTAAATAGGTTGCAGACGGATCTAGACCCGTAACACCAGCGGAGTCACAAATACGCTGCCAATCTTTGACCCCCCGTTTCCTCCGACTGGGCCTCGGATACCCTCACTCACTCGGCAAAACCAGCGCAGGCGCTGCTTCACGCGGTCTTCTGTGAGGCCGTGGTATCACTCCGATCTAGTGCACTGTTACACTGAGGTCCAACTTCAACGTCATTGGTTGTTTAGTGTCATTGACATCTCACATCAAAAATCACACAGTACGCCATCTAGCGTATTATTCTCATTCCACTAAGTAATTCGTCGACTTACTTTCGCGTTCAGTTGTAGGAACATCCACTCGGTACGCGGAAGTTTGGGGTTGCCTATACCCACTTGAAAAATATTTGTGATATCACAATAATTGCTGATCTCCTGGATGGAATCGATACAGGGTTGTGAACTAATAAATTGTTAAAAATCCCCTTAAGCATAAGGCATAAGGCGGGCTCTAACATCTATTCTATTACCTATACCCAAAACTGGAATTCAAGACCAAAAAATCTACTACAATGTTGCTACTGCAATAAAATGATCGTACCATAGAATACCCCTTTTTCTAAAAACACTCGCTGATGTAATTTATTTATTGGTAATTGTGATTCTTATAATAAATTTTAAAAAATAATATTACAATTAACTTTTTTTCATTTAAATACAATACACTTTAATAAAAACTTAACCATCCGTAATTTTAGTTTTCAAAGATGGTACTTATTGCGCTTGTAACACTTCAGGTGTTAATAACATTGGTATCTACCCACTATTGGTATCTTGGTGGTCCTATTGGTATCAGAAAACCGGCGGGAAGCAGCCCCTGTGCTGTGTTTCGCTGAGTGAGTGAGGGTACCGGAGGCCCACTCGGGGGAAGCGGATAAAAGGTTGGCAGCGCACTTGTAACTCCACTGTTGTTGCAAGTGTCCATGGGCGGCGGCAATTGCTTACCATCAGGTGATCCGCCTGCTCGCCTGCTACCTATCACATAAAAAAAATAACAACATTTTAACAATGTATGGAAACTTGACAGTTTAGTCTGCTTAATAAGAAAAATAATGCCAAAAAGGTTGGCGATACCTGACAACGTCACTTGAAAATGACATAAGTGACATTAACAGATTTGACAGTGACCTATCTGTCGTAGATTTTTTGGTCTTGAATTCCAGTTTGGAGTAAAGATAATGTAATGTAGTAGGTAAATGTAAGTAGGTAAGTGACAAAATATTTCAAATCAAATCTATGTATTGAAATAAGAATGTACCTAAACATAACATGTGAAATAAGTAACTTAGATATAATAAAAACATAATTGTACATAACCTAGCAGGTACCTGGTTTATAAATAGCATGTAAGGTTTTATTTTTATGTCAAGTTAATTAGGTACGCATTATACAAAGATAAGAATAAATTTGTATTAAATAACACGTTTTTTCTTACTGGAATGAACACAAACACATTACTTAACCTAATCTATAAAATGTATGAGGTAAAATGGCGCATTGGCAGTGACGTTTCATAAGCCAAAGGTCGTGGGTTCGATCCCCACCCGGGACAAACATTCGTGTGATGAATACTTGTGTTGGTTCAGTGTCTGGGTGTAATATTAATTCTGTAACTCCACTACATTGCCATATTAACACTTAAAGGCTTAGACTTGTGCCCAATCCAGGGGTATAGTGGAGTTAGAGTGTGCTATAACTCGTATTTTTAGCACCTATTGATGACTTTAGGATCTGTTTAGCTTTTTTATAGATCCTGTTATAACTCTTATATGAGTGCCTAATGTTAGTTGGGCTATATAGGTACTTAGCTGGAGGGAGGCACGAAAGTATAGCGATGACCGTTATTTTGCGCACTTGTAAAAAAGAAGACTTTCTATCAAAATTGGTTTCTGCGCACTCAAGGTCATAACTACACTTTCTTGCCTCGGACTATACCTACATTATATTGACAATAACCTATATTAATTAAATAAAAAATACCTATGTATTTAAGAATTAGACTTTATTCTTTGTAAAACTGTTGTCTGATCTGTAACACAAATGCTTTTTTTATTTGATAAGTGGCAGACAAGCAGACGGATCACCTGATGTTACCTAAGTGATGGCCGTCGCCCAAAGACACCTGCAACACCAGACGAGTCACAAGTGCGCTGCCAACCTTGAACCCCCTTTCCCCCCATTTAGTACACTCAGTCGAGGAAACACAGCGCAGGCGCTGCTACACTCCGGTCGAGCCGGCCCATTTATGCCGAAGCGTAGCTCTTCCACGATCAATGGCGTTTTTTCGTGTAAATTATGCATTAAGGGGCTATACGAACGAAACTAGCGCCGCCAACCTATTTACACAGATTGTGGCGAAAATATGATATTTTTGAAGAAAACAAAACATTACGGACTTAGATCCAAGTAAATTGGATTTTTCAAGATGCAATACAATATTTCTAACACGCGACAACTAACAATAATGTTAATTAATTGCTAAAAACGGCCACTTGTAGCAATAATTGACATTTTTGTTACTTGTCGCGTGTTTTATATATATTTATTTATTTGTTAACAGCTTAAACTATCATTCGTCCGTCTACATCAATATATAGATATATTGTATTGGATCTTGAAAAATTCAATTAACTTTTATCTAAGTCTCTAATGTTTTGCTTTCTTAAAAAATATCATATTTTCGCCACAATCAGTGTAAATAGGTTGGTGGCGCTAGTTTCAATCGTATAGCCCCTTAATTAAATGTACCTACCTAGTGTTTTAGCGCCTTTTTCTTATCATTAATATAATGACGTCGTTTATTTTTATCAAATTTACATAATGCTGTTATCGCACGCACGGTATTATCACTCTTATCAACAGCAAGTCATATGGCACAACGGCATTTTTGCTTTGACACGGCCGCGGACGGATTACAGACAATAAATAAACAATTCCAAATTCGAATTTCGCTTTTTAAAATTGCGTTCAAGCTAAGATATTCAGTGACATACAGCCTACAAATTGTGCTAGTGTTATCGAGTTTTCGTGTTGAAAGGTGCCTAAATTACGTAGAAAGACATTTAAAATCCATTATGCAAGAAAAAGAGATCAGTGTAGATGCACCTTGGGGCAAAATTGCAGGTAAGATATGTCATATACTTACCTACATATAAAAAAGTAAAGTACCTACGTATCAGCCTATTTAGGTACTGTCCCACAGCAGTATGCAAAGGCCTCTATCATAGAAATCAAGTCATCGCTACTATGATAGGATTGGCTCAACCACCACGCGTGCCTAATGGGGATTGGTCATGACAAACCCGAGCTATGCTTGAATAATTCGAAACTTTTTGCTATATAGAGCCAGGAATCGATCCCAGATCTTGGCCTGATACTTAAACCACTAAACCAAAGGTGCGTACAGTTCGCACCGTTGGTTTAGTTTAAGTATCAGGCCAAGATCTGGGATCGATTCGCCTACTTATCTTTGGGAGCGCTGCTCAAACATCATGCCATCACTTTCTACTTCAACTTTGTGCAAGACACCAAAGATTTAAATCATTGAAAGAGACAACATGTTCGAACAACTGTTAAGTTTTATCCCGCCTTTTTATGTGCTCCCATAGCGGACAAACGAGCAGACGGCTCACCTGATGGCAAGTGATCACCGCCGCCCACGGACATCTGCAACACCTGAGGCATCACAAATGCGTTGCCGGCTCTTAAGGATGGAATAAGCCCTTTTCTTGAAGATCACAGGTCGTATCTGCTTGGTAACACCATTGACAATACATTTCTTTATTTTGTTAAATTAATTAACTGGATTTGCACTTGACCTCACCTCAACTGATGGAAAGTGACAATGAGGTCTAAGATGTAGCTTGTTAGTAGGTTTAAGATATGTACCTATTAGTGTATTCATATTTAATTTAATGAATGTATGTATGTATTAATGTTTATACATGTATATAAGTATTGTATCGTTGCACCGCCTTACACCTTGATCAAGTGTCCTTTACCCAAAGGTCGCCTAGAAGAGATCGCTCATAGTGATAGGGCCGCCTTTGTTGTACATTACTCGGAGATAACTAGTTTTAAGTTTGTATACCTCTGTTTTGTGTGCAATAAAAGCATATTCATTCATTCATTCATTCATGTAGCGTGCTTTCCCAGAAGAAGCCTATGAAATTCACTCTCGACTTCCAAATGAATGAAAAAATGCTCTGATGAGTAGTTACTTAGTTAGTTATTCCAACTATCCCATCCTCTCCTTTCCATTTCCGAACAACACGTGCTGAACAGCGTTGCCATCCGCATACCATGGTCCAGATAATGCCGGCGCGCACCAAGAGGTTTAGCTCCTCGTTCCTGCCCCAAACCAACAAGTCATGGAATGCCCTTCCAGTTCAAGTGTTTCCTCCTTCTTACACCTTGGTTTTTTAGGCGGGGCGTGAAACGGCATCTCAGCAGGCCTTCAAGGTCAGTGTGATAGGCTCAATGGACACTTTGTCTGTTCTTTTGAACCTGTCAAAAACCTGTTGGATCTCACGGCCGCTTACCATCAGGCGGAGTGGGGTCTTAATTGTCCTCAATTTAAAAAAAAATGATTAATTAATGAAGTGAAGTGGGAATGGGCGGGTCATGTCTGTCGAATGAACCCCGAAAGATGGACTGCCATTGCAACCCAATGGTTACCTGATGGACGCCCGATGGAGTGACGATCTTAACACCTTTGCAATCGATTGGCCACAGATGGCGATGGATAGAGATCGATCGAGGGAATCGGGGGAGGCCTTTGCCCAGCAGTGGGACAATATTAATTATTATAGCAATTGTTAAATTCAAATCAAATTATTGTTTAAATCAAATTATTATTAATTATGACTCTTGGCTTAAAGATGAACAAACTTGGAACCCCCTTTTCGCTCCATTAGGGGTTTAAGTTTGGAATATCCTTCCTTATAGGATCTCATCCAAAAATGCTCATCACATTTGACAATTTTCCATTCCATTTCATTCCATATTTTGTTATAGTGGAGCTGGGCTCTTAGAGTTCCAAACCAGATGTTCCATGATCTTTGATTTTTTCATGGCATCATAAAATGCTTATCAATCTGAACAACTTTTGTTAAAGTGCCATTGACCTACCTCTTATAGTTTAGCTGGGCTGTTGTGGTTCTACATCAAGGAGCCTGGTCTTCAAAATATAATATATCCTATAAGTTGCCCTGATATTACAGCTATACAATAAAAAAAGTTTCAATCGAATTGGTTCAGTAGTTTCCGAGATTAGCGCGAACAAACAGACAAACAGACAAACAGATAAACAGACAAACAGACAGACAAAAATTTTAAAAATCATTGATTCATGTTCTGTTACTGTTTTTTAGTCGTCCTAAGTTATTTTGAGATAAATATCTTCAATGTACAGACACAGCTTTTTTACATTTTTATTATATGTATAGATGTAAGTCCTACTCTTCTTTTAGTTTTAGCCTGAGATACAGGATCTTCCTAGTTCAGGCACCCAACTAAAATAGCTTCCTTAGTTTAAGTAGACTATAAGTATTGATTGTAACATGATTTTCCAATATATATTTTTTTTTAATATAGGCTAACTTAAAAAAATATATATTTAATTCCAGGAATATCCTTCGGCAACCCCTCCCACCCCCCAGTTCTGGTGGTCCACGGCAAACTAGACGTGTGCACTGGCTTCCGCCCCCTCCTCAACCTCCTCCCCTCCACCTTTCACTACGTAGCCGTCGACCTGCCGGGGAACGGGCGCTCGGCCCACCTGCCGCGGGGGGTGAGGTATACCGTGCTGGACCTGGTGCCTACCGTGATGTATGTGAAAGAGCATTTTGGATGGAAACAGTTCATCTATATGGGGCATTCTTTGGGAGCACTTATAGGTAAGTAATGAACCGATTTTACCGTGGGAGAGCCACGCTTAAGCATGAATGGGCCGGCTCGACCGGAGTGATACCACGGCCTGACAGAAGACCGGCGTGAAGCAGCGCCTGCGCTGTGTTTCGTCAAGTTTACATGGTAGAGGCCGAATTGGTGGGTGTGGGTTGGCGGAGTGATACCACTGCCTCACAGAAAACCGGCGTGAAGTAGCCCCAGTGCTGTGTTTCGCCGAGTGAGTGAGGGTACCGGAGGCCCACCTGGGGGGGAAGGGGATAAAAGGTTGGCGGCGCACTTGTAACTCCACTGGTGTTGCAGGTGTCCATGTACCTAAATAAATAAAAAATCACAGCTATCCATACTAAGGTCGTTATAGGTAGGTAGGTATCGTAGTACCTAGAAGTTATCTTATCTTATCCATCTGTCAATAAACAGAAAATTTTATTCCGCTCAAACTTGCAAATCATCGCGTAAATACCTAAAAAACTAAGTATGACATTAGAAGATATTATCAAATGACGTCACTTGATATAGAAAGAACAATCTGTTTTCATGAAAAAGGTAGGTGTAAAGAACAAGATTTAGGTACAGCCAAAGGTACACAAACAGCAAAGAGTAAGAAATTAAAGAAAGAAACCACTAGACCAAACGGGGCTATCTGCTATAATATTCAATAATTATTATTTAACTATAAAGATATAGGTAGGTACACGTTAGGTACAGCTGTGACTTCCTGTACGCGGCCCCCACTCAAGGACCTTTCCATCTCAACGGGGGTCTCTTCTCGTAATGTACCCTGCCCATTGCCGCTTGTGCCACGTAATTCATTGGGGCTTAATCTGCGACCTTAGATCTGCGGATCTTTTGTGACAGACGAGTCGACGGATCACCAGATGGTAAGCGATCTCATCATTTCTGACACGATTACGCAAGGAGATTTCGAGCAGGCGTGGCAGGCCGTCCACATGCTATCTTCTGTCTGACAACTTAGTCATCTATTTATTTATTTTTTTATGTGATAGGTAGCAGACGAGCAGGCGGATCACCTGATGGTAAGCAATTGCCGCCGCCCATGGACACATGCAACACCAGTGGAGTCACAAGTGCGCTGCTATAACCTTTTATCCCCTTCCCCCCCCGATGGGCCTCCGGTACCCTCACTCACTCGGCGAAACACAGCACAGGAGCTGCTTCACGCCGGTTTTCTGTGAGGCAGTGGTATCACTCCGGTCGAGCCGGCCCATTCATGCCGAAGCATGGCTCTCCCACAATTACCATATTCCAGGGAAACTCTACAACCTCGCATACCCGGGCAACATAACCCGCGTGGTGGAGTTGGACCCGGTGCCCGCGCACCACAACTGGCCGACCTCCCGGGACGCTCTGCGCGCCTGGTACCTCGCGTACTACAGCAGCTACTCCAAAGACCGGTATGGCAAACTCCACGGTCCTCCGGAGACGGCGCCCCGGTATACTTACGAGAAGGTAAGTTAAAATGTTATTATTATACTCGTGGCCCGCCCTCACTTCGCTTCGGGACCGTAATTCAGTGAACCAATAGATGACGCTGTGCTAAATTACATCGCGCAAGCGTTTCGTGTTTTCGGTTTACCTATAAGCCTTGTCGTTGTCTATAGAAGTTATCTCTTTATAAATAGTATAGATAGAAGATAGAAGACTAGTGGCCCGCCCTCACTTCGCTTCGGGACCGTAATTCAGTAATGAACCAATAGATGACGCTGTGCTAAATTACATCGCACAAGCGTTTCGTGTTTTCGGTTTACCTATAAGCCTTGTCGTTGTCTATAGAAGTTATATCTTTATAAATAGTATAGACTAGTGGCCTGCCCTCACTTCGCTTCGGGACCGTAATTCAGTAATGAACCAATAGATAACGCTGTGCAAAATTACATCGCGCAAGCGTTTCGTGTTTTCGGTTTACCTATAAGCCTTGTCGTTGTCTATAGAAGTTATCTCTTTATAAATAGTATAGAAGAAGATGCTGTAGTAGAATAGATACCTCAGACAACATAGCGACCTGTGCGAATACTACACTCAACCCTTAACCTCGACTGGCGGGTGGGCTGACTGGCTATCCCATAGGTACGCTTGTATAAATGACAGACTGAGTGTAATATTGATATTGGGACAAAACCTGGTGGGATGAACGGGAATAACCCAACAGCAACTACTAAGTACCTAATTAAGTTTTTTACATCACAAAGTCCACTGCCCAACATGCAGTTAAATTTTCCATGGAATGTGATAAAGTATTAATCTAAGAGGGGAATAAACGCTCAAGTTATAACTGGCGGCACGAAAGAATAGCGATGACCGTTATTTTGCGCACTCAAGGTCATAACTACACTTTCTTGCCGTAGACTATTAAAGAAGTCAATAAGCCCCGCCAAAATTTAAATTGTATAATGCCTAATTTAAATAAGCTTTGCGCTCCTGGTAGATTGCTAAGAATACTTTGACCTTTTAAAAAACAACTTTTTTTTCATAATTTCAGGCTGAGGAGATGATAATGAAGACCAGACTGATGACCAAGGAGGCTGCTGGACAGGTCCTGGAGAGGTGCTTGGTGCCAGCTGAAAATGGACTTTACAGGTACACGTTTAAGGGGCTGTACGAATGAAACTAGCGCCGCCAACCTATTTACACTGATTGTGGCGAAAATACGATATTTTTTAAGAAAGCAAAACATTAGACTTAGGGCTGATTTTTCAATCTTCAGATAACCACTATCAGTCAGTTAAATTAATAACCAACCAAAGTAAATGGCAATGTTAAAGTAAGAGAGATACGAATGACAACTACTTTTCAATTGGGAAGTATAAAACAATATCTGACGAATAACCTGTTATCCATGCATTGAAAAATCAGTCCTTAGATAAAAGTAAATTGAATTTTTCAAGTTGCAATACATACCTACAATATATAAAACACGCGACAAGTAACAATATGTAATGTCAATTATTGCTAAAAGTGGCCGTTTTTAAAAACCTATGACTATGACCTATGATATACCTATATAGCTATATTGTAAAAAAAAGGCTTTCTACTAAAATTGGTTTCTTTCAACCCAAGGTCATCGCCATTGTTTCATGCCGCAGACTATACGTAGGCAGCCATACATCAAAGTATACAAAACTGTCAAGTTTCTTCAATCGACTCTCATCTTACTATCAAACACATTAGGTTGAATATCAATTGAGGAAATTTGACAGGTTGTGGTAACCTGATGTGTGGCTGTCTGTACCTTATGGCGTATGCAAGAGGTAGTTTTATTTCCAAACAAAACGTGTTAGAAATTCCAACGTTTTACTTGAACGTAATATAGGAAGCATTTTACGCGACCAGCCAAACGGTTGCGTAGTACAATACACTTGGCTTTCCTATTTCCTATTTGTGCAATCTTATTCGATACGTGTAGAACTGTGGCTATAGTCATAAAATTAATTGATGGCGCCACTACCGCTTATGTAACATAACATAAGGTATGGAGATTACTTAATACCATTGGTTATAAATCATGGGAACTTCGCTCCACTTAAAAAATCACGTCAATTCGTCGCTCCGTTTGCCGTGAAAGAAAGACAAACATACAGACAGACACACTTTCCCATTTATAATATTAGTATAGAATGGATAGGCCAACGCTTGACCACAATCGCACCTGACGGAAAGTGACGATGAGGTCTAGGATGACACGCGTTGGCCCAAAGATGCCTGTCCACTCTTGCCTTAAAGATGTCCAGATTATAGTGGTCGGGAAAAACAGACCTCGGCAGGGAGTTCCTCTCTTTAGCTGTCCGTATGATAAATATGGAAGTATATACCATTTATAAAGAGATAAATTCTATGGATATCGACAAACCGAAAAAGCGAAACAAGCGCGATGCAACCGACCGACGTAGACAGTAGACCTCTGTCCCGAAACGAAGTGAGGGCGGGCCACTAGTCTTCTAAACTATTTATAAAGATTTAACTTCTACAGACAACCAAGATGCTTACCTATGTATCCCAAAAAATCGTAACACATGCGCGATGCAACTGACGCCGAGCGCCATCTATTGGTAGACAGTAGATCTACTGCCCGAAACGAAGTGAGGGCGGGCCACTAGTCGTTAATAAAAAGAAAATATTTCTTAATTCCAGATTCACATACGACCAACGCATGAAGGAAGTAACAGTTCTCCCCTTCTCAGGGGAACTCCTGAGGCGGATCTACACGAACGTCACCACGCCCACGTTCGCTGTGATCGCTCAAGGCGAGATCGACAGAGGCATGTACGACAACTGCGAGTTCGTCATGGACGCCGAAGCGTGGCCCAATAGGAATTACAGCTTTATTATAGTTAAAGGTGGCCATGACGTTCATATTTACAACCCGGGCTGTTTAGCAAAGGACGTCGCGAAGTTCTTATTGCAACATAAAGCTAAATTGTAGATTATTTGTCTCATGGATCACCTAAATCTTCTCTTGGGTCACCAAAATAGTTCCCTGGGTCACCAAAATAGTTCCCTGGGTCACCAAAATAGCCCCCTGGGTCATCTAAGTATACCATATTGTCTTTTGGGTTACCGAAATTGGATCCAGGGTTGCCTATATTCTCAATTGAGCAGACTTGTTTCTACTGGGTCACTTAAAATGTTTCTTGAATAGCCTATCTGAGTGTGGTGCCTTATGTCATACTAAAAGATAAAGATTTCGAATATATCCATATTACTAAGCTCTCACTTTATTGAAGTATCCAACTATAATATTGTCACGCCCACGTTCGCTGTGATCGCTCAAGGCGAGATCGACAGAGGCATGTACGACAACTGCGAGTTCGTCATGGACGCCGAAGCGTGGCCCAACAGGAATTACAGCTTTATCATCGTTAAAGGTGGCCATGACGTCCATATTTATAACCCGGGCTGTTTAGCAAAGGACGTGGCGAAATTCTTATTGCAACATACAGCTAAGTTGTAGGTTATTTGTCTCATGTATCACCTAAATCTTCTCTTGGGTCACCTAAATCTTCTCTTGGGTCACCTTAGTCTACTGTACTGTCTCCTTGGGTCACCAAAATAGTCCCCTGGGTCACCTTAGTCTACTGTATCTTGGGTCACCAAAATAGTCCCCTGGGTCACCTTAGTCTACTGTACTGTCTCTTGGGTCACCAAAATAGTCCCCTGGGTCACCTTAGTCTACTGTACTGTCTCTTGGGTCACCAAAATAGACCCCTGGGTCACCTTAGTCTACTGTACTGTCTCTTGGGTCACCAAAATAGTCCCCTGGGTCACCTTAGTCTACTGTACTGTCTCTTGGGTCACCAAAATAGTCCCCTGGGTCACCTTAGTCTACTGTATTGTCTCTTGGGTCACCAAAATAGTCCCCTGGGTCACCTTAGTCTACTGTACTGTATCTTGGGTCACCAAAATTGGATTCAGGGTTGCCTGAGTAGATAATTTTTTTTTCCTGGGTCACTTAGATTATGTCTATTTAGTGACTGTCTCGGGACTTACAAAGCATGACAGACTTTCTTATTATAATTTGATGTGTATTTGAATGAAAGATCAAAATATCCAAAGAAAACCGTACTCCGTCTGCTCGTCTGCCACTTATCACATAAAAAGGTCACCCAGCTGACCTAAAGGAATAATAATATATAATTATTAGTTAAAAAAATCCACATTAACATGTAAAAATATTTTTTAATATAACGATGTAAAATAATATAAAATAAAATTATTAACATTATTTTAGTTTCACAAACCTTATAAAATGTATTGAAAATATATTCGTCTTGTAAATAATATTGTTTTTACAAAAATAATAATTAAAAGGTTAGGTAGGTATCCTATAGTGATTTGCATATTCACCTTGAATTTTTTAGTCTTGCATTTCATTATTTATAATTATAATTTTAAGTTCCCATAAGATGTCGACCGGAGTGATACCACTGCCTCACAGAAAACCGGCGTGAAGCAGCCCCTGTGCTGTGTTTCGCCGACTGAGTGAGGGTACCGGAGGCCCACCCAGGGGGGAAGGGAATAAAAGGTTGGCAGCGCACTTGTAACTCCACTGGTGCTGCAAGTGTCCATGAGCGGTGGCAATTGCTTACCATCAGGTGATCCACGTGCTCGTCTGCTACCTATCACACAAAAAAAAACCACTAGACATAAAAAAAACTACAATTTTGACTTCCGTTTCCTATTCATAAACTTCAAAATACTTTTGGCAACTAATCCAGGACTTATCAAGTGTACATCATGACTTCCTTCTACAATTTCTATATAATACTCCTTAGCTACCTTCTGTACACTCTCTATGAGGTCTTCAACTCCTTTCCTATCCCCACTGTAGGCTACTGGGGGGTGGTCTGACGCTGATATGACGAGAGTGGGGGGTACAGATTGAGAGAACAGTTCGTAGTAATATTGTAGTGTATAGTTTTTAGTTGCCGGGTACTTTGTGCGTCTGTCCCAGGATAATCTGTGGATAAGATGTTTTTTTTTTATTTTGGTTAAGGGGCTATACGAATGAAACTAGCGCCGCCAATCTATTTACACTGATTGTGGCGAAAATATGATATTTTTAAGAAAGCAAAACATTACAGACTTAGATAAAAGTAAATTGAATTTTTCAAGATGCAATACAATTTATAAAACACGCGACAAGTAACAATAATGTTAATTATTGCTAAAAGTGGTCGATTTTATTATTTTATTTTAGTCTGTAATGTTTTATTTTCTTCAAAAATATCATATTTTTTGGAAAGGGTGTTGCAGGTGTCTGTCTACAGCTGTCGCTTACCATCAGGTGTCCTGTATACTCGTCTGCCGCCTATCACAAAAAAAAACGAAAAAAATAAATGGTGTTCACATAAAAAAATCTATGTGTATTACCTATACTTATCCTCTCCGATGGGCCACAAATTCCTCGACAGCACAACCTCTGCCTGCTCCTCCGTCAGCCCCCTGGCCCTCATCACAGCATCCAACGCTTGCCTCTTACTGTACACCCTGTCATCTTTATTGTACTTGTCATAGTTCTTATAGTATTCCTCGTAGAATACCTTGTAGTACTTTGTGAAGTCCCGGATTTGGAGTCTCTGGAGGGACGGTATGGGGTCCAGGAGGATGAACTCTTTGATCTTCCCAGGGTACATTACGTTGAAGAATATTCCTGAAAGATAGTAAATAATAATAATAAATTCAATTAATCCACAACTCACAAAACGTCTGGTAAACCTAACAAGAAATGAACTATACTCTGATTCATAATCATGTAAAGTAAACTGACAGATGAAAATGACAAGTTTCTATGCATTTTGACATTTTGCATGTGTCAATTTGAGTGATAATGTATGGGGATGACACATTGACATCTGTCAGTTTACTTTACATGATTATGAATCAGAGTATAAGAATAATGATAGGGACAATCACGGGTCACTGCCCCTTAAATAAACATCTCCACACAATAGGCTCAACAAACAGCCCTCTATGTAGAGGATGCCTTAATGCTTAGGAATCCGTCACACATGTGATCCTGGAGTGCGTTGCTGCTGGCCACCCAACGCGAGCAAATCCTCGGAACGGTGAGGTCGCTCCGCGAAGCCTGTGAAGTTACCAGGAAACTTCTGCGCTTCTGGAGCTGGGCTGGCTTCTGTAACCAGCCGACCCATCACGTACAATGGACCGAAAGAGAATCTTAGTGCGAAAAATGGACTCCACTTTACATTACATTACATTACATAATAATAAATTCACATAACATTTCATACATTGACCTGCACGCGGCCTCCACTCAAGGACCTTCCATCACAACGGCCACCTGTCCTTGCAATGTGCCCTGCCCATTGCCACTTCAGAAACACAATTCTTTGGGCTATGTCTGTGACCTTAGATTTCCTATAGATCTCATCATTTCTGACACGATCTCGCAAGGAGATTCCGAATAGCCCTCTCCATTTGCATTTTTTAACAAGTATTTAAATACATATTATACAACAAAAAAATTATCCTGCATTGGTACCCTAGAGAGGGAAAAAGAAAAATAGGAACCCAGTTCAAAACATGGGCTGATGAGATCAAAGCCGTAGCGGGGAAAACTTGGTCCAGACGGGGGAGGGACAGAACGGAGTGGAAAATGCTGGAGGAGGCCTTCTGCCTACAAGGCAAACAAGCACAAGAGCTTGTAAACTAACAAGAAACTAAAGCTATTGTAAAAATGAAATCTTGTGAATGAATAAAAGGCTATATTATTATTATTATCCGGATTAGCAAGCTGAAGTGGCAGTGGGCAGGCCATATCTGCCGTAAAACTGACAACCGTTGGGGTAAAAGAAATCTGGAGTGGAGACCGCGTCTCGGTAAACGTAGTGTAGGACGGCCTCAGGCCAGATGGAGTGATGATCTGCGCAAGAGGGCTGGCTGGAGCTGGATGAAAGTAGCCGAAGATCGATCAAAGTGGCGAGTATTTGGAGAGGTCTATGTCCAGCAGTGGACTGCAACAGGCTGATGATGATGATGATGATTATTATTATATAACACCTTGGAAGATACCAACCCTGTTCACAGCCCATGGAATGCCCCATGAATATGAAACGGTCCCATTGGAGGTGTTTCACGGCATACTCCACACCAGCTAAGAAGTGAATTCTGCTTAACATCACACCTGAAAGCAATATAATTCTCTATTTTATTTCACAATTATTAAGGCTTTACCTTCTTGTCTGGCTATTGACAAAATGTTATCATTCAGTTCAATTTATCAATTTCGTACTTACATTTGTTAAGTAAATGTAAACTTAATAACTAGGTTAAATATAGGATCATTAAATTGTTAAATGGATTACAGGAATGGAATTAAATTGTAGGATTGTGAGTTGAATATAATTTTTTAATTGTAAGATTTGCTTGCTAGGTAATTAGCAATATTTTAGCAAGATTAATTAAACATTTAAGATCTACCACCTAAAATTGTGCAAATAAATGTATTTCATGTATGTATAGCTGGAGGCACGAAAGTATAGCGATGACCGTTATTTTGCGCACTTGTAAAAAAGACTTTCTATCAAAATTGATTTCTGCACACTCAAGGTCATAACTACACTTTCTTGCCTCGGACTATACTTTATGTTTTATCGGTTTGTGGACACTGATAATATACTTTTTTTGTGCAAGAAAGTATATCTATCTAACTATCTATCTTACAGTTGAAAAGAAGACATTACAATATAAACTTAAAAACCTTAGCACAAACCTATTGGTAAAGGATCAGACCGACCGTGTCCGGGCAGATCAACCGCGACATAGTACATGGACTCCGGCAAGTATTCCAGCAACGGGATGAATGTGGCCGCACTGTCTTGCCGTCCGTGCACCAGCAGCACTGGCTCCCCGGCAGGGTTCCCCCATGACACCACTGTTATAGAAAGAGAAAAGTGTTTATTCATTGTAAAACTTATTGTCAAATTTTGACAATAAAAATTAATATCATCTGTGCACCTGCTGGTATAGCTGGAGGCACGAAAGTATAGCGATGACCATTATTATTTTTTTCTATCAAAACTATAGCTGGTATAGTCCGAGGCAAGAAAGTGTAGTTATGACCTTGAGTGCGCAGAAACCAATTTTGATAGGAAGTCTTCTTTTTTACAAGTGTGCAAAATAACGGTCATCGCTATACTTTCGTGCCTCCAGCTATACCTACAAGATATATTTTCAAGATACCGAGAGATAATGTGTATTTTAACAAATAAATAAATGTTTTTTGTTTTGTAAATATAATAAAAGTGGGGTTACCCTATGACATCACTGTTAAAGAAATAGAAAAATATTTATTCAGTGTCAAGATAATAAAACAAAGTAAGTATATGAATAATATTGAAATAAATAAAACACTGAATAGTTACATACTCAGCATGCGTCAGAGATTTAACTTTAAATTATTTAAATTTAACTTTCAGACCTATTCTGAAAGTTATTCAGAATTAACAATGTTTAATACCAAAAGCGAGCTTTTAGTGAGGACGAATTCAATCAGATATGATCAAATAATTATTTCGATTGCTTAGATTTTACCACTTTGAAAACTTTCCAAATTAAAAAAATAGAAAATTGTGAACAAAATACTCACAAGCAATTTTCCCCCACGGAGCTTCTACAAACCATTCTTTTAGTTTCTTCATGTTATTATATTAAGTAAATTGAACTTCGAGACTTGTAAATTTATGTAATAAATAAAGTTGAAGAAGTTAATGTGAACACAAAGTATAAATAAATTCGAAAATTCCAAAAATATATTTTAACGCGCCACCATTTTTGACAATTTTTGATTTGACAGCCTAGTGATGTGCCATATTATATTGTTATAGTTATCTATTAAATTTTCAATTGAAAATTAAACTTTTTTAGAAAATCTGCACGAATAGATACAAACTGTATCTTCAAGAAAAAAAAATGTACAATCCACCCGCTTACTTAGGACCCATTAGGACCCAAAAACTTTTGACTTCTTATCAATATCCTCCGAATATTTTTTTCTTGCTTTCTTGGTAAGTATTTACAACATTATGTCCAGCAACAACTTTTATTCTATGGTAATAAACAAAAACCATTTAATTTTAGTTTTAACAATTTTATTTACTTAACAAAAATATTTTGATTGACTAAGTATTGATTTGCTATTAATGATTCGAACTATTTCTTTAGGAAATCGACTATCAGCTGGGCAACCTTCTCCGTATGGTGAAGCTGGACATCGTGACCTCCAGGCAAGACTAAGCTCCTGTAAACAATTTTTCTATTAGGTTTTTTCAATATTTTCGGCACAAATCCCACTAATAATATAAACGTTAAAGTTATTACAGTTATAATGCCACGCGCTACTTCACGCCGGTGGTATCACTCCGGTCGAGTCGGCCCATTCACGCCGAGGCGTGGCTCTCCCACGGAAACTAATTATGTTGTAATTATTAATTATATTGTAATTATAGAGATTATTCTCATACCTATAATTCTTGTGAGGCCACGCCTCATCGTCCAACGCGAAGGGATGCCCGGAATAGACCCCCCGGTCTATGGTCTCCTGCGCGAAGACCGCCAGGGTAGGCATCGCTGATGCTGTGTACAGTTCCTTTACGTGATCAGCTGAGAACGGCATTAAGGCCATCACTTTGAAACGCTGATCAAACGTTATTCTGGAAGTAGATAATAAAGATTTGAGTTGGTATTTTTCTCTGGCTGGATGGCTATGTTCAATCTTCAGAGACGCATGGACCAAGATCTATTTATTTATTTATTTATTCAGTACAATTTTGCTTACAAACTAACAGATGTCACCATCCAAAACGCTTATAAGATTAGCCAGTTATAAATTAATAATGTCAATAGTATTAATATAAGAATGAAAATAAATATTAATAAAATTAGCAAATTGAATGTCATTATATGAAAATAAAAATGTAAACAAAGTCAAAAATAATAAAATTAAAACAAAAGCAATATCATACAGATTCAAAGCAATAACATGATTCACAATACAGATACAAAATACAATTAGCATTTGGCAAGTCTGGTAATTATTTTGTTTGACCACCCCACACTAGAGTTTTCAGACACCGCGTCGACGCAACGCCCAAAAATGCTCGTATGGGGTGGTCGCCGGTAAGGCGCCAACTCTCAAAAGACGATAGTGTAAGGTCTCTCTGAGAGGAAGGAGGGGGTACTTAGCCAAACAAATTACCTGTACTTCCCATCACCAGCTGGCACCAAGCACCTTTCAAGAATCTGATCGGTGGTCTCCTCATCAATGCCCCGAGCTTTCATGAGCCGGGATCGGATCTGGAACCAAAGTAGGTATTTAATATTAGAGGGAGCGACGCTTTGGCATGACTGGCCTTTTTTTTTTATTTTGTTCACGCAGAGTGAATGCCGCCTTATGCACACCCGGCCGCTGGGAGACGACCAGGTAGTGTGGGGCTCTCCCCTGGATTGGGCCTCTGCTAATCAGAGGCCGTTCAAGGGCATACCCACTAAACACTCTGCGACTTTTCCCGGCAAATCCAAGCTCGGGGTGGGAAAGCGGGAAATAGGACGAACCTCATCACCGCAGACCCACCCATGGACAGCAAGGCACGCCAGTACGGCCTCTTTCCGACTCCCGGGGCTTTAAGCCCCCAGAGCAGCTCCCACTGCCCTCCGACAAAGCCCCAACCGGGCGGCGCCCGCATCGCTGGATTGCGATACGGGCGTCGCGGGCATGGGCTCCTGCAGAACTCTCCACAAACCCACACCCTGCTGGCTGCAGGGCAAGGTGGGGGGGAGTGCCTGCAGGCTTCCAAAAAAACTGCCCCACCACACAGCCCCACGGCCGGCTACGCTGGATTGCGCAGTCGGCCGCTGGGCGGAGAGGTGGGGTTAGCCGGCCTTTGTCGCATCCCACTGGCTGTGGGACGCAGCGCAGACCAGCAACTAAAGACCCCCACAAAAGATGTGGGGGGTGGCGCCCGAAGGCGCCCCACTCGGTGGGGCCCACGTCAAGGTGCGCCCAAAGTGGAGGAGATCCTCACAGGGCGCCGGACAGGGCCCCGGCCCAGACAGAGCTGGGCCTCAAAGTGCAGCTGTCAGCCGTCGGGTAGCAATATGGCGATAAGCCAATTGCTACCCGTCGTTGCCCAGGAACACCAGGACCCCTTCGGTAGCAGTTCCAAACAGAAAGAAAATACTACCGGGGAGGCCACACGAGGAGGTCGCCGCACCGTAGTCCCCGGCATGACTGGTCTAGCACGACTAGAGTAATGCTACGGGCTCAGAGAATACCGGTAAGAAGCAACGCCTACGCTGTGTACCTACTAAGTGAGTGACTACCATTTGGCTATTCTAGGTACCAATTAAACTAACCCGTACCACAGACTATGCCCGTACTAAGCCTAAGTACTTCATTCGCCATGAGCTGACGGACGATGAATTGTTTTTTTTTATATTGAGGACAATCAAGATGACCGTCTGATGGTAAGCGGCCGTGAGATCCAAATATGAGATTGACAGGCACAAAAGAACAAGTGTCCATTGAATCTGTCACCCTGAAGGCCTGCTGAGATGCCGTTTCACGCCCCGCCTAAAAACCCAGGATTGTTAGAGGGAGGAAACACTTGAACTGGAAGGGCATTCTATGACTTGATGCAACGTTTAAAGTTTTAAGTGCATTATTTATTTAAGATATTGCAAAGAATTGCTAAAACAAAAATAAAAAAATAACCAATTCACCTCTTCATAAGTATACTTCGGGGCGGCATCAACCCCGCCCGCGTACTTCCCGTAGTCCCTGTAAAAGGTCTCGTATTTGGCTCGGTACCAGGTCCTTAAGTCCATGAAGCCATTCGGCAGGTACGCAGGTTCGGGGTCCAGCTCCACCACGCGCGTCATCTGCCCGGGGTAGATGATGTTGTAGTACTTGCCTGGTGAGGAAAAAGTGGAAAATCGGAAACCCAGGTCACATATTTAGGCATGAGAGGTGCAGGTAACTTAATTTAAACCAGCTTTTGGCATTAGCTATTTTCTGCGTAATCCATAGTTACAAAATCCGAATAGTTGTAGTTGTAAATCCGACTTCAGACACTTGTATTTTCATTCACGGATAGTGGAAATACAGCTGTCTGAAGTCCGATTTACAACTACAACTACTCAGTTTTTTTTCTTATCTGATAGGTGCAGACAAGCACCACGGATCACCTGATAGTAAGCGATGGCCACAACCCATAGACACCTGGGACACCAGTACAGTCACAAGTGCGCTGCCAACCCTTAACCCCTTTTCTCCTAGTTGGGCCGCCGGCACCCTCACCTACTCGACAAAACAACGCAGCGTTGCGTCACGCCGCGGTTTTCTGTGATGCCCTATCGCTCCCGTTGATTTATGCGAAGCGTAGCTCTCCAGCGGATCTTCCGGATAGCAAATAAGTACTCTGATTTTTAATCATGTGGAGTAAATTGACAGATGTCAATGTGTCATCCCCATACATTATCACTTAATTTGACAATGAAAAATGTCAAAATGTATAGACATTGTCATTTGCATATGTCAATTTACTCTACATGATTAAAAATCAGAGGATAATAAAATATTTTACACTCACCCAAAAGAGCACCCAAAGAATGTCCAACATAAACGAACTTCTCCCACTTAAAGTGCTCCTTAATCTTCACCAATGCCGGGACGAAGTCGAAGATCGTAAGCCTGGCGCCCCTCGTCAGGGGGTCGGAGCGTCCGTTCCCGGGCAGGTCCACGCTGACGTAGAAGCGGTCTGCTGGGAGCTGGTGGACCAGGGGGCGGAAGCAGGTGCACGAGTCGAGGCGGCCGTGGCAGAGGAAGATTGGGGGGTTGGTGGGGTCGCCCCAGGATAAAGCTGAAAGAGAAGCAACGTGTATATTATTATACTAGTGGCCCGCCCTCACTTCGCTTCGGGACCGTAATTCAGAAATGAACCAATAGATGGCGCTGTGCTCAGTTATATCGCGCAAGCGTTTCGTGTTTTCGGTTTACCTATAAGCCTTGTTGTTGTCTATAGAAGTTATCTCTTTATAAATAGTATAGATTTAATGCATCAAGAAAGTCATTAAATTAATTGATAGCGCCACTGCCGCTTGCGTCATAGAGTGGTAGCCCCAATACCATAGTTATAATACTATGAGACTCCGTAATGATCCATTACGGATCCATCCGTAATGGATCCTCAAGAATAAATATCTATACTGTCCCACTGCAAAGCAACGGCCTCTAACATAGAAATCATCATCATCATCATCATCAGCCTGTTGCAGTCCACTGCTGGACATAGGCCTCTCCAAATGCTCGCCACTTTGATCGATCTTCGGCTACTCGCATCCAGCTCCAGCCAGCCCTCTTGCGCAGATCGTCACTCCATCTGGCCTAAGGTCGTCCTACACTACGTTTACCAAACATAGAAATCAAGTCATCGCTACTATGATGGATCACCCTAATGCGGCGCGTTTGCCGCCAGCCGCTTATAGACACCTGCAACACCAGTAGAGTCACAAGTGCGCTGCCAACCTTTAAGCCCCTTTCCCCCAATTGGGCCTCCGGTACCCTCACTCACTCGACGAAACACGCCGCAAGCGGTACGTTACGCTGGTCTTCTGTGAGGCCGTGCGTGGAATTACTTCGGTGAAGCCAGCCTATTCATGCCAAAGCGTCACTCTCCTACGGTGTCAACGTACCTGCTATGTTCCCCCATGGTGCTTTCACTTGTATCTCTCGCTCAGTCGCTTGTATTGCTGTCTTTGTCAACCTGAGCAAGAACAAGTAAATAATGCACTTAAAAAAATCATTGAAGGGTTCAGGACTCGAACCCACAAGTTTCCACATACCAAGTGGCTGTATAATTATACCGGGTGGCTGTATAATATAATTTTGTTATATTAAGTATTATGTAATATGACTTTTGGAAAATCTTGTGGTGCCAATATTTACAATGTTGCATTTAGTCTACGTTTCTACTAAAGCGGAGAAAATTGGCCTGCCACGAGCAAGGGCCGTAAGGCCGCGTTGTGAAGTAGCTTGCATGTTGAGAAGCGGACTTTTAAGCCATTCTATTGGTGGATTTTACCCCGCTCCACCCCATTCCGCTTAATTGGGAACGCAGCCTTACTTTGGACTTTAGACATAATAAACGATTTCAGGTTTCCTTTAAAAACACCGACATGACATCAAAATTGTTCATATTTTTATCTTTATAGCTCTGCGCCGTCAACGCCTATCACGACGATGAGATATAAAATCACTTTATCGAGTTATATAAATGCTATCTTTACGACGATAAACATCTAATAAGGTCATGCCGTATCCAAATCATAAAAAGTAACTAAAATTAATTTTGTTGTTAACTTAATTTTGGAACAAAGTACAGTACGACAAAAAATATTTTCCGAATAAATATGCAAATTTCTGAATTGATCTCATCAGTTATTTTGTTAGTTAGGATTTACTTAGAAAATAAACTTACTTCTTGGCGCACAGCAACGCAGTCAGCCTCATCGTTACGAATAAATCTAAAGGAAAAATATAAACTTAGGTAAGTAGAACGTACAGCCACACATCAAAGTATACAAAACTGTCAAATTTCTTCAATCGACTCTCATCTTACTGTCATACACATTAAGTTGAATATCAACTGAGGAAATTTGACAGGTTGTGGTAACTACCTAGATCAGATGCGATACACGCGGGTATGTTTGCATAGGCAGAATACTTAGGTAATAGATACCTAGGTAAAAAAAAAATATTTAGGCATGGTAAGTGGTAAGTGTACAACTTAAAATTTTAGGCATGTAGCAGTCGTAATTTAGGTGTCTTAATCCCGAAGCCCTTATAATAGGTAACATTCAGATTTCCCTCGTCGTAGTGGGAAGAGTCATAGGTGAGAAACTTCCTTCTAGATGAATATCCATCATTGGACACAAAATAAAAAATAGTTTTTCATTTCATTCCATTAGAAGCGTTTATTTATCAAGTTACAGACACAGTGTTTTGACAAATTGGTTTTATCTGATGCCAAAAATAAGAACAAAATGCTGCCTTTGGTGAAAATAGCCTTGTAACGCCCTCTCCGATATTATCTCTCGGTCAAAACACCCTATTAGTCGCACAGGGGGTTAGGGGAAAACCCACCCTAGAATTTCAAGATTTTTGGCCGGTCACTGTTCTAACCTAAAGAATATGGAATTAAAGGCTGCCACTGCGGCAATAAATTATCTAGATGAGAATGATTAGGCATTAATAGCTACATAGGTTAGGTAGTCACTACATGCGGGATACGGTAGGTTAATCGAAACGATCGAGTAGGTAATCGTTGGTTGCTATGCCCGTATCTTATACCCTCGAAGTCTGGTTTTCCTGTCGTGGTTTTCCCCTCCTGCGCTTATCTTTGTTTTGCATCTCTTTGACTGCGTCTTCCACAATCTTAACTTTATCAATAAACAAATCGATGTTATCAACAAAATCGTCTCTACGCAAATGTTTTCTCACACGCCGATGTAATAAGCCATACATTATATCAATTTGCATTCTTGTGGGTACTACATAGGGTAATTTAGATAACTTTGAGCGCAGTTTGCACAAAAAAATCTCAGCTCTCTCAGACCATTTCTGTTCGCTAGCGAAAATTTCGCGTAAGATTTCATAAGACGGTCGAGGAGTTCCATACATGGATCGCAGGCGTGTCACAGCGGTAGACCAGTCTCTGACGCTGGAACTGGTCCGGACTCCACGCCACCACACTGCTGCGTCTCCAGTTAGCAGCAAAGGCAGGCTCTTCAATGCCTCTTCATCACTGACATTATAGCATTCTTTATATACCATAATAGCGTCTAAGAATTCGTCAAAGACTTCTGGGTCATCACTCCCATCGAATCTAGCTGTGCACATACCAAAGTTTGTCTTCAATTGGGTTCTACAAGGGCAGTATGAGAGTGACCTCAAAGTTGCTACAAGAGTTTTGTTAGTTTCCGCCTGCATCTTGGCGAAGGATTCCATGATAGATGTCAGGAGCTGCTCGGTGCCACCACAGGCGTCAGGCGGGGGAGTGGAGGCGGGTGCAAACGCTCCTTCTGTGCGGGGCTCGATTGGGCCATAGTCTTCGAAGTCACTCGCGTCTTCGTTCATAATTGATCACGCAATGTAAAGTTCTAGATAATGATCTCCCGCAAATACTCTAGATGTGGAATTCTCTCGAAGAACAGTAACTAACAGTATGAGGCTCTTGAAAAAAGGATTGTAAAGATTTTTAACTGGCGTCAATACGTATAGAATATTGGAGATTCCTCTGAAGTTGCAGGCGTCTGTAGGCTACAATAGTATCCGGCAAGCAGCACGCTGGTTTGCCGCAGTTGATGTATAAAAAACCTTCCGCTATTGCGTGTCGAAAATCTATTTCTTAGTATTCAAAGTCATAAATGAAAGAGAGAATGATAGATACCAGTTTTAGTATATCTTTGAAGCACCTTCCATCAAAAATTAATAGTCCATGGCTGAATATAGAAGAATGTAGGTAAAATAGGCCAGCTAGCAGTCCTGTGGTATGGTTCACTGACACACTATTTTGTATGTTTCTTGCCTTTTAAATATTTATTTTGTGTCAGGAAATAAATTATATTCTATTCTATTCTAATACTAATATAATCGTGGTGTGCGAGACGAGAGCCTAGAGGTAGTCTACTGCGTGCGCGAACGAATATACACCGGAGGCTGGCAGCTAAATAACTTTAACCAAGGTCTCTCCCTGCATTCTGCCTCGCTCACTCTGTAGCACGACCGATGAAATAGACAACCAATGAAAGATACAGTTAAATTATAATCAAAAAGTAAATATTTCCTAATCACAAGGCTTAGGTATTATCGTTGTGACATGAATAAGTAAAGGATATCAAAATAATTTCTCAAATACTTTTCTGCGGTACATACTGAATGACGGTGTTATTTAAATTTTTATTAAAAAAATAATTTATTTTCAAACCACAAAAAAAAAACTAAATAACAACGCTACTGGACCGCACAAGCCCTCTTAAGAAATTAAATATATTTTTATAAAATTAATGTATGTATTAATCGATTTTTGAATAAAAACATTCAATTGAATTTATCACAATTACGGAGCGATTACGACACGGCTCGACACGACTACATCACTAGTTTATTTTGCTTCAACTTTTTAGGGTTCCGTAGCCAAAATGGCAAAAACGGAACCCTTATAGTTTCGTCATGTCCGTCTGTCCGTCTGTCCGTCTGTCCGTCTGTCACAGCCGATTTACTCGGAAACTATAAGTACTACAGTGATGAAATTTGATGGGAATATGTGTTGTATGAACCGCTACAAAAATATGACACTAAATAGTAAAAAAAAGAATTGGGGTGGGGCCCCCCATACATGTAACTGAGGGATGAAATTTTTTTTTTCGATGTACATACCCGTGTGGGGTATCAATGGAAAGGTCTTTTAAAATGATATAAGTTTTCTAAAAAACATTTTTCTTAAAGTGAACGGTTTTTGAGATATCAGCTCTCAAAGTCGTAAAAAGTATGTCCCCCCCCTCTATTTTTATAACTACGGGTATAAAATTCTAAAAAAAATAGAGGTGATGCATGCTAATTAACTCTTTCAACGATTTTTGGTTTGATCAAAGTATCTCTTATAGTTTTTGAGATAGGTTGATTTAACTGTAATTTTGGTTAAGTTATTGTGCTTACACTGAAAACGATGGCTGAACCTTATAAGATAGATCAAAAAATATACTACAGTATTGTACACCTTTAAAAATCTTATATTTGCTGCTACGGAACCCTTTGTGCGCGAGCCCGACTCGCACTTGGCCGGTTTTTTGACATTAATTTCACTTTACGATTGTAAACTTTGATAAGTGATAATGTAAATAGCTACGAGTATAAGCAAATTTTTATATGTAGCTGTTAAATTAGGATCTAGGTACTTACTTGTAATAAAATGAAATCAAGTTTTAAGGAATTATTTTTACCTGTACCATGGGGAAACCTTGCTTGTAAGTAAACACTGCCATACACTTTTTTTGTAAGAATAAGATGTTATATTTTTCTTTATCTTTGAATGGCAGAGGAGTTAGATGGGTTATACAGCCTACACCATTTCAAATAACACACTCACTCAATATTGAAGAGTAATAAATTGTGTAATGTAATTTACTAATGTTTAATACAATTTATAGGTAACTTATTTATTTGTGTAATTTAATTTCAGTAAACTAACTAACTTAGCTTTGAGCAAAACTGTTACTTATAAAATACTCATACTTATATTATTAAAAGAAAAAGAAAGACTCGAAAACTGTTTTTGGGGAACTAACGGAGTTCCCAAGTTTTATATTCAATGGTCTGGGGTTACCCGAGGATGTAAGCGGCAGTGGCGCCATCAATTAATTTCACGCCGAATCATGCACATTCGATCCCCACCCTGGACAAACATTCGTGTTTTTTTTTTTTATGTGATAGGTAGCAGACGAGCAGGCGGATCACCTGATGGTAAGCAATTGCCGCCGCTCATGGACACTTGCAACACCAGTGGAGTTACAAGTGCGCTGCCAATCTTTTATCCCCATCCCCCCGGGTGGGCCTCCGGTACCCTCACTCACTCGGCGAAACACAGCACAGGGGCTGCTTCACGCCGGTTTTCTGTGAGGCAGTGGTATCACTCCGGTCGAGTCGGCCCATACATGCCGAAGCGTGGCTCTCCCACAGTTAATCGTGTGATGAATACTTATGTTTGTCCAGTCTCTGGGTATATTTAAGTATTTAAGTATTATATTAAAATTTGTGTTCCCTCTCTTAGTCTGATTTCTGTAACACAAGTGTTTTATCTACTTAGTATGGAGTCAGGTCAATATTATGAGATGTTGTGTGAATTTCAGTAATAACATGGGGCGACCCCTCCAGCGAACCAGTGCTGATGATGCACGGGCGGGTGGACAGCGCAGCCACCTTCATACCGCTGGTGGAGGAACTGCCTTCGAACTACTATTATGTTGGCGTTGACCTGCCAGGTCATGGGAAGTCAGATGCGTTTCCGAAAGGTAAGTCTGTTAATAACCACAAGGCTTATATAAAGACGAAACACCGGCGCAGTATAATCCACACCCAGCGCCATCTATTGGCATTATTTCTATCTTTTCGAACTACTATGAAAATAGCAAAAGTGTGTCCCGAAACAAAGTGAGGGCAGGCCTCTAGTATTTAATATTTTATAATGATAACGAAATTACATAAATGTCTTTGCAAGGTCCTTGTATTTTATGTTAGTTATGATGCTATGTAACTTGTATTCGCTTCACTGTAATTACCAGACCCCCCCAAATCTTGAATCGTGGTCTAAGCGTACCCCGAGATCCTAAACGACACGACGAGAGAGAAAGAGAGATCAATAGGATTGTTTTTTCTTTCATTCAGGCATCGTGGTGTCCAGATTCCACTACATACATGCGATCGACGTGGTAGTGAAGCACATGGGCTGGAAGAATTTCATATTCATGGGACACTCAATGGGATGTGAAATTGGTGAGTAAAAAGTCAATAAAATTTTCAACGAGAGTTTCTAATACGAAACCAAACCACCAATCCGCATTGGGCAAGCGTAGTGATTAAGCCTAATCCCATCATTGGAGACTAGTGGAGTCACAAGTGCGCTTTCAGTCTTAAAACTCTTCTTCCGTCGGATGGAGCCTCCGATAGGTACTTTCAATAATTCGGTGAAACTATGCGCAAGCGCTACTTCACGCCGGTTGCTTATGAGGCCGTGGTATGACTCCAGTCAAGCGGCCGCTCGTGTTGAATAGAACCACGGTTTTCTATTCAAATTTCATCAGTGCATTTTTTTTGATAAGATAACGCTCAACCACAATCGCTCCTGATAAAAAGCGTCGATGAGTTCTAAGAAATTATGCATTACCAAGATAATGTGTATTCACTCTTTGCCAGGGTTATTCTACAACGCATCCACCCCCGGGCAGATCGCCCGGTTCATCCACCTGGACGTTGGGCCGACATTCCAGCGGCTGCAGCAGCCCGACCTCGTCAAGTATTATAGGGACCGCTATCACCGATATTATGCCAACAATCGCAGGTGAGACAAACTTCACTACAAGTTTTACCGTGGGAACACCAGACCACATTACGGCGTGAATGTGTTGACTTGACCAGTACTACAACTATTACAAGCCCACAAAAGACTACTGACGTGAAAGGCGCTGGCCTAGGTGGTGTTTCGCTGAGTTAGTAAAGGTACCAGCAGAGGGCCAATCGGAGAGCAAGAGGGTAGAAGGTAGCGCACTTATATGTAACTCCACCGGTGCCTATGGAAGGTTAGCTTACTATCAGGTGGTCCGTCTGCTCATCTGGCCCTATCATAGAAAACCTCAACATTGCATTCGGTCAAAATAGTAAATTGCAAAGTAGAATTAGCAGCAGATATAGATGAGCGACTAAGGTATCCAACAAAATATATACACTTCGATGCTGACGTACTTTAAATTCATCAAATAATTATCTTAACATCTGAGAGTCCTTTAAAATAGAGGTATACAACATCAATGGTATGAACCTAGCCATCACGGTTAACTTTTTGTCTTCATCCCTCTCCAGATACAATAGTCCCAACAAAGTGTACAGCTCGCAGCAGGCGGTGCAGGCGGTGATGCGCGCGCGCAGCATGAGCGAGGAGCAGGCGCAGACCATGCTATCCAGGAACATGGTGCCCGTTGGAGCCGACCAATACAGGTACCTATGCTCGTGATTCTTATTTGTAAAACAGTGAATTTTCTTTTTTTTACTTGCTCAGTAAATTGGCTTACATCAGCCTGATGATAAACAAAAGGAAAGCCCACGTTGCAGTTTCAACGGACGTGATGGCACGGCATCACATCCTTACACTGCCATACTGGCCCGCGAGATGCTTCTTCACGCTTCGTTTGAAGGATTTATAAAGAGCATGCGTACAGATGATTTGTCATTAGTAGTAAAAGATTTCAAATGCGATACTTTTAATGCGAATAGTAGACCCATGAAACTATAAATAAAAATGTCATGATTATCATTTTCAGATTATCCTGGGACTCGAGATCAAAATACCCTATCCCCCAAAACATGACTAACGAACTATACCTCCCACTCTTTACGGTGGGCTCCGTCCCTACCCTCTTCATTGTCATGACCGAAGGCCACAAGGGTGACCTGGATGGGAGGGAAGGCTCTGACGAACTCATAGAACTCATGTTGAAGAATATCAGGCATTCGAAGAAGGTGATCTTGGCGGGCGACCATGATCATCACGTGACCCATCCTGGGGAGATAAAGAAATATGTGATGGAGTTCTTGAATGAAAAATTTAATATGAAATCGAAGCTATAGGCACAAAATAATTACTCACAGGAAGTAGGCTGCCCACTAAGAGCTAAAAACGTGTCATGTACTCACGCATGCGCACTAACGGGGAAATACGCCTTTTCGACCACATTAATCCTAGCCTATGACATAAGATTGTTGAACTGTCGAGGTCTGTGGTAGAGGCCGCGCGCTTATGTAGGTACTCATGCCGGGAAAGAACCCTAGCATATGTCAACAAACTCTTCTAAATTCAAAATCAGGCTGAGTCTACCTTCTGTGTGTAATTTGTTTGTCTTTTTTAGTGAAGTTGCACAGTCAGCCACACATTAAATTACCACAACCGGTCAAATTTCCTCAAGTGACGTACAGAGTAGATTGAAGAAATTGGACAGTTTTGTATACTGTTGGAAGACTGTATAAGAGTAACATGTAATTATAGGAATAAGCTAGCTACTTAAAATATTCCTTATATTAACCCCTACGGAAGAAGAAAACAAAAAAAAACCTTTCCTTGTAACGCAGAATGATTTCTGCGGATTTGCGAATGAATGTTGAATCTGCGATGCACGGTAAATCCAACTATGGTTATTGCTGTATTGATCTAATTACCTTGTGATATCTTATGTAACTCGTTTCTAAATAAATAAATTTGAAATTAAAGAAATTGAAAAATATTTATGTAGAGCAATTAAAAATTATCTTAAAACTAGTAGGTAAGTAAATCTAACGTATGCTACCAAAAAGTTAACCTCTCCGAATAACGCCTTTACTTAAAAAGCTACAGCGCTGGTTGATTTATAATTTAAAACGATACCTACTTATGCAATAGAAATAAATTATCGAAACAAAATAGGACCTTTTTACCGATCATTTTGGTCGAAGTCGAAGTTTTTATTGTAAAACATAAATGTTTTATTTTGTTGAAAAGCGGGCTGTGTTTATTATTGTAATATTTTTGGATTCATCAATATGTAGGTAGGTATATTTCTTTAAGTAAAACATAACATTACAAATAAATACGTTGTTTTTTTAGACTAAATATTTTTTTGTATTATTGTTACTTACTAATATAGCGAAATACTCAAGTGTAACTATGTCAAGGACCAACCGACAAAGTTTTTATGGCATACTATTTGTACCTGTTATTGTTTAAGTTAAATAAATGAAAAAACAATTAAATATTTTTATTTTAAAAATGGCATTAATCGATTTTTGATACAAACATTCAATTGAATTTGTATCACATCGACGGCACGACACGACTACATCACTAGTTTATTTTGTTCCAACTTTTGACATTTCACTTTACGATTGTGAACTTTGATCGCGTATTTTGTGATAATGTAAATTGCTTAACAAAGTATTTTATTGCCGATAATTTAAAAACTAGTTGTAATAAAATGAAATCAAATTTTAAGGAATTATTTCTACCTGTACCATGGGGAAACCTCGCTTGTAAGTTGACACTACCACTTCCACTTTTTTTGTAAGATGTTATTTTTTCTTTATCTTTCCGCCTTGGATGGCAGAGGAGTTAGAATATTCAGCCTATACAAAATACTAAAATTAATAATAAAAAGTAAATCTATATTCACTCAATATTGACGAGTAGTTTGTTACTAATGTTTCATATTATAACTTTATTGTATGTACATTTAGGTATCTAATTTATTTAATCGTGTAATTCAAGTTCAGTGAATTTATACTAGTGGCCCGCCCTCACTTCGCTTCGGAACCGGAATTCCAAAATGAACCAATAGATGGCGCTGTGTATTATTACAACGCGCAAGCGTTTCGTGTTTTCGGTTTACCTATAGGTAAACCTTGTTGTTTTCTATTGAAGTTATAAACAGTATAGATTAATTCATCAAGAAGCTTTGTAAATTTTGTTGGTGGTCTAATAAATAGACAAATAAGTCTTGAAAACGGATTTAGGCAACTAACGGAGTTGCCAAGTTTTATAATAAACGGTGTTACATACCCTATGATATAAGCGGTAGTTCTTAAGCTAGGTACTTTATTACGGAGTAGATATGAGCGCCGGCGGTGGCGTAGGGTAAAAAAAAATACGGCGGCGGCGGCGCGGCGTGGATGACATTATTTTCAAGGGGTGAGGAAAGGGGGGGGGGGGGGGGGGGGTTATTTTTTTTTCATTTTAAAATAAATCACATTTCTAAAGACTAAGTTAGCAATTAGCATCATTACATAGCACAATTAATCAAAAAATAATTGCTTTCTCCTGAAGCTAAATATTTTGAAACTTAAATCTTCGGCATGAATGGGACGGCTCGACCGGGGTGATACCACGCCCCCCCCAGAAGACCAGCGTGAAGCAGTGCCTGTGCTGTGTTTCGTCGAGTGAGTGAGGGCACCGGAGGCCCAAATGGGGGGAAAGGGGGTTAAAGGTTGGCAGCGCACTTGTGAATCTACTGGTTGTACATGTCGCGGCGGCGCGCCGAGCCGTTTCCTCGACGGCGGCGCGCCGACGCTAGTCCACGGCGACGGCGGCGCGCCGGCGCGGCGCTCATATCTAGTACGGAGTCAGGTCAATAATTAATAATCTATACTATTTATAAAGAGATAAACGTCATAGACATCGAAAAACCTTATATTATACAAACTGAAAAGGCGAAACACAAGCGCGTTGCAATCGACGCCCAGCGACATCTATTAGTAGACATTGGAACTACTGTCCCGAAACGAAGTGAGGGCGGGGCACTAGTAAATAAATAAATAAAAATGTTTTTATTTTCTCCCATAAAACACGGTACAATTATAAACATTTTAAAATATTAGAGCAAGGGAGACAGGAAAAAAATATATACATTGAGACAACACCACATATATTGTCCTGGTCCCAAACTAAGGTTTCCCTTGTGCTATGGAAACCAGAAACAGCGAAGGATGGAAGGTCAATGTTTGAGATGTTGTGTGAATTTATATTCATATCTACTAGTGGCCCGCCCTCACTTCACTTCGGTACAGTAGTTACGAAACGAATCAATAGATGGCGCTGGGCGTCGATTAGATCGCGCTAGTGTTTCGTGTTTTCGGTTTACCTATAAGCCTTGTCGTTGTCTCCAGAAGTTATCTCTTTATAAATAGTATAGAAGATTAATTTTATTCTTCAATTTTCAGTAATAACATGGGGCGACCCCTCCAGCGAACCAGTGCTGATGATGCACGGGCGGGTGGACAGCGCAGCCACCTTCATACCGCTGGTGGAGGAACTGCCTCCGAACTACTATTATGTTGGCGTGGACCTGCCAGGACATGGGAAATCAGATGCGTTTCCGAAAGGTTTGTTACCTCGTGAACCTAAGTCAAAGTTTTAGCCTTTATGGTAACCAAGTTTAACTTTAATAAGACTTGAAACTCATGTTTTGTCTTCTCTATAATAAAACTAGTGGCCCGCCCTCACTTCTCTTCGGGACCGTAATTCAAAAATAAACCAATAGATGGCGCTGGGCGTCGATTACATCGCGCCAGCGTTTCGTGTTTTCGGTTTGCCTATAAGCCTTGTCGTTGAAAAATCATATTATAAGGAATACTTATAGTCTACTTATACTAAGGAAGCTATATAGATGAAAGCTTGAAATAATTTATTCAAAACCTGCCCCATAATATCATTAATTTATGATGATATCATTTATTCTATATGAAGTTGTTTCATTTTCTAGGCGGGAAAGAGAAAACAGCAATGTACAGCGAAGTTTAAGTAGGGGCAATAATTCCCAGTCGCCACCGGTGTCAAATGGGATTTTAATTCCCATTTGCCACCGGTGGCTAACCTTGCAACTGGGAATAGACGTCCAAAACGACATCTTTGATCTAAGATGAGAGAGAGAGATTTCGTATTTAGATTGTTTTTTATACTAGAGGCGGTAAACGGGCAAGTGGGTCATCTGCTGGTAAATAATCATCGCTGCCCATGAACATCTGCGAGATCAGAGAGGATGCATTGCCAGTCTTTTTATAAGGACTACGCTCTTCTCTTGAAGGACTCTAAGTCATAGCCGTCAGGAAATAATGTCGCAGCTAAAGGAGATGGCTAAACGACTGCCCCAGAAATGTATAAATATCTCATACTTCCTCGTATTTTTTAAATAATCAATAATGAATTATAACATATTTTATATTTTCCTACAACTGCCGAAAAAAAATATTATAATCAAAAGTAGATTAACTGATTTTCATATTTTCCGGACAAGAATGAGTAGGTAGTGTTGTAGACAGACTGCATTGGTTGCGTTAAAACGTGATAATCTATGGTGATAGATAATAAGAATAGTAGATTGTCGAGTAATGGAAAATAATCGATTTTAAAATTACCGTTTTTGTCAATAAATCGATAACATTAAACACAGCAAAAGATATTATTCATTTTGCTTTTGAATACTCGATTTTATTTAAAATAAGTAATCAATATTTGCGAAAAATCCAAAGTAAAGTTTTTTTAACCGAGTGTAGTATTGAACAATTAACAACTTAAATATAATGCATCGAGAAAGTCATGAAATCAATTGATGGCGTCACTGCCGCTTACGTCATAGAGTATGGTAGCGCCTTTGGTTATAAACATAAATCATTAATTCGCAATAAATAGGGTGATTACATTGAAAGTGTTACAAAATATTATGTGGGAACTTATTACCTATTAAGTCTTTTTTAAGACATGCGAAAATGTATAATCATCTGATTAATTTATTAGGTACTTACGTAACATGGTATGTGAGTAGGCAATGAGTAGGTACCTACACTAAACAATACAAAAAAAGTAAATAATATTAAAACAAAGGAACCCCGTTATTTCCTCAAAAATCCGTTGTCATGACTTTATTGACGCATTTTACTTTTAAAATCGATTATACAAAAATATTTGACGATTTAAAAAAATCGATAATTTTTTTAACATCCCTACGTGATAATAAACGATTTTGAATGTTTCAAAGACAAAATGTCATCTGTCAGACGACCTTTGTTCGCTGTTCCGGCTGTTCTCGTTGCGATCTTACTGGATTTTTGATTTTAATACTGTTCCTGCTTTTCTTAACGGACCTTTCGTGTATTCGCCTGCCTGCCGACCTTTTGCTTTTCACTGATTTGCCTTGCCTAGGGATTCAAGATGAGATGCATAAATTGTGGTGTAGCCACGCAAAGACTACGGAGGCATTTCACCTCTTCTCTGCCTGCTCTTCTACTCATTATCCTAGCACGATAACGATGGCTGGTATTTAGTGTGGGCGAGACACCAGAACATATTCTCTGCTCCTGCTTCATTCCTAGACGAAATGTTTGTTAGATTGACAGGATAAATAAAAATAACGCCCATTATAGTTTTATTTCAATATTGTTCTCACCTACCTACATCCTTAAATATAGATATTAATCGACAGGCTGGATGGCGCATGTAGTGACCTTTGTAGTGACCCTACCTCATACGCCAATAGGTCGTGGGTTCGATCACCTGACACCTCCCTGAACAAACATTCTGTGATGAATAAGTACTTGAGTTTGTACAATGTCTGGATGTAATAATTTGTAATCCCTCTGTTGGATATCTGTAATGCAAGTACCTTACTTAAGGTGCTTAGTATGGAGTCAGGTCAATGTATGAGATATTGTGTGAAAATATTTATATTAGTATATCCCCTGGTGGGGATAAGCAGTAAGCGTTCCGGAATCGTCAACATCCATCATTCACTAGTTAAGTACTTATATAACATGATAAAGTACCTCCCAATTTATTTTGTCTCAAAATGCCTAGCTAATGTTCATAGCAAAATCTCAAGATTTGTGATTTGCGTATATTTAACTTAGGAGTTTCTATGATTTGTTTTTCAAGATTGTAACGATTTGAACAGTTCCTGAAACTTCTTTTTTGCCACATATTAAGTTTTAGGTGCCCAGCTTTACATACAACTACATCCAGTATTTATACATTCTGATTTGTTACTGGGGCAGTTGCCCATACTGTATTTAGCCATGGCCTTTCTCCACAGAACTAAGGTTCGTAGAAGAAAATGTGTGTTTTTTTTTCATTCAGGTATCATGGTGTCTAGATTCCACTACGTGCAAGCGATTGACGTGGTAGCGAAGCACATGGGCTGGAAGAACTTCATATTTATGGGGCACTCCATGGGGTGTGAAATGGGTGAGTGCAAACAGGTTCTTATACGACAAACATTCAGTTACGGAAACGATCTTTACTTAAATGGTGACTTATAAGCTTTTTTATTGATGAGGCTGGCTGGTGACCGTAGGGAGTGGCGTAATAAAGAAGAGGCCTATACTCAGCAGGCCTATTATATACGCGGCAGAAGAGAGAAGTACAGATGGATCACCTGGTGGTAAGCAATTGCTACAGCCTATGGATGGATAACTCCACATGTCACTAGTGCGCTCTTCTGATCTGATGATGAAACTGATCTTCCCTCAAATAAGACCTCTGTTACTCAAAATAACTTGGTGGACTCAGTGCAAGCACTGCTTCACGCCGTGTCAAAGCGAGGCTCTCACACGGCTTTTTTATATCATCAGTGCACTCGATTTTTTTTAATTATTGTTAAGCTAATGGTTGAGCACAATCACACCTGATGGACAGCGTGAATTAGGTCTAGAATGTTACGCGTTTACCTAGTTATAGAAGATGCCTGTTCACTCTTTGCCAGGGTTATTCTACAACGCATCCACCCCCGGGCAGATCACCCGGTTCATCCACCTGGACGTTGGGCCGACCTTCCAGCGACTGCAGCAGCCCGACCACGTCAAATATTATAAGGAACATTATCACAGATACTACGCCAACTATCGCAGGTGAGACAAACTTCACTCCAACGTCTACCGAGGGAGACTAGCCCCAGATTTCAAGACTAAAAAGTCTAGAAATTCTCGGGCTAGGAGGGCAGTTGCCCTTCCCTGTACTCCCCTGGGTACGCCTATGGTATCCAATCCACGGACCAATGGGACAAAAGCAATGATAACTTTTTTTCTGCATTCGTCTTCAGCTACAACAGCCCGAACAAAGTGTACAGCTCGCAGCAGGCGGTGCAGGCGGTGATGCGCGCGCGCAGCATGAGCGAGGAGCAGGCGCGGACCGTGCTGTCCAGGAACATGGTGCCCGTTGGAGACGACAAATATAGGTAGATAGATAAATCTGTTGTTCTTTGTCATGTTTTAAAGATGTTTCTTGCGTAACTTTTTCAATCATCTTTCGAGAAATTGTCAGATCAAACTTTGAGTCTTGCTCAATCATCACTTTCTTGAAGTTGACTTAGAAAAGACAGAAGATATAATATTATTTCAGGCCGTTATTTTTGACCTAATTAATATGTCTAAACTTAAATTTTACGAACTAAAAACAAATGCTGTTACGAAATAAAAAGCAATGAATTTGGACCTAAAACGAATTTAAACATGTAAAACCCTAATGGATAAAATAGAAAATGTTGCAAATGCTTCTAATGCGATTTACAGTGGGTCCGAAAGGATATAAAATTGCGATCTTCACGTCGCTAACAAATGCTGAGTGGAAACCATTTTGGTCCCATGGTTTTATTGAATTGTACTAGTTACACATACCTACGTCCATTTGATAATAGTGCAATAATTTTAAGTGCCTTTTAATGTGTAACTCCATGTATGTAACTATTTTGTGTGCCCAAATAATTTTTTTTCCTTTCTTTCTTTCTATTTTCAGATTATCCTGGGACTCGAGATCAAAATACGCCGTCCCCCAAAACATGACTAACGAGCTATACCTCCCCCTCTTCACGGTGGGCTCCCTCCCCACCCTCTTCATCATCATGACTGAAGGCCACAAGGGCTACCTCCATGGGAAGGAAGGCGCTGACGAGCTCATAGAACTCATGTTGAAGAATATCAGGCATTCGAGCAAAGTGGTTTTAGCGGGCGATCATGATCATCATGTGACCCATCCTGGGGAGATAAAGAAATTTGTGGTGGAGTTTTTGAATGAAAAGTTTGATATGAAATCGAAGCTATAGTGCTCTTTTTAATGAAGATGTCCATATAAGAATACATTTTTAAAATCTTGATAAGTGAAATTAGTTAAATAAGATTAAAACTCTTTTCATCATCATATGCAACCCACGCTCGTCCACTGCTGGACATATGTCTCCCCCAATGCACGCCACCGCTCCCGACTTTCGGCCACTCTCATCCAGCTCACTCCAGCCAGCCTGCGATGTCGTCATCCCATCTTGTAGCAGGGCGTCCAACACTACGTTTACCGAATCGCTGTTTTACTATCTAGGTAATAGAAATAATAAATCAAACAAGGGCATGGACCAAGAGTCCGTAGACTAAAATTAAGATCGAAAGGAAAGTCCTATTATATTTTGACTAGGGGAGGTTTTTTTTATTATAAAACATGAAGGTATTTCTATGCATTCCTTGTATTTTTAGAGTATTTTATTTTGTTGAAAAGCGGGCTGTGTTCATTATTGTAATATTTATGGATTTACAAGGTGTTTATTTTTTTTAATAAATACATAACATTTTCTACATTTAAGTTTTTTATTTTGTACTAAACGCCAATCTATGAAATTGAGTAAGGTATAAAGGCTGGACCAGAAAAATCATGATTTCATTATACTTGCATAACACATAACTTTGATTATTTAACTGAGGGTCTTCATTGCAAATTATAATAAATAGCTTGGTTGTAAAACGGATATACCCATGATTTTGCAAAACCTTTAATTTAGTTCATAGCATTATAATATGAACTAAATTAAAGGTTTTGCAAAATCATGGGTAGGTATATCCGTTTTACAACCAAGCTATTTATTATAATTTGCAATGAAGACCCTCAGTTAAATAATCTTATACCTCCTATTAATCCTAATGCTTTATTTTGGTTTTTTACTACAAACCTTCTTTTGAATTTTGAATAAATATTTCTTATTTAAAAAAGTCAACGCTCAACAGCAAACTGGCAACTTATTTGTTACTTTGACAGTAATAAAAAGTAATTTATTATTATTTATAAATGGCTGTCGTGAATTTTTTCAAGCATTCCTAACCAGTATCATCGTTATTTACTATTATTTTTTTTCTTTAAAAGTCGTTGGAGTAACTTATTGAGATACATTTGTAATTTATTACTTTGAAGGGATTGAAATAAAATTATATTCAACAAATCATCTTGTGATGCAATTTTAAATCGATTTCATATTTTGTATTTAATTTTCAATTGAATATTTAATTTTTCGACTACAGCTCTAATGTTTTGATTGAACTGTCAATCTGTTGTCAAAAAATTGCGCAAAGCCCGAAATTGGATTAGTTATTTATTTAAATTTGCAATAAACAGACATGGAGAAGCGAGTTTATCAATTCTCTATGTAACCAATTTACATTTACTAAATCTTATAAATCAATTAAGTCCCCTGTATAACTTATCACAGTTCTTTGTTTGTTTTAAAAGTGAAAATGACTATACCAGAAAGAGAATGGTTTATAGAAGCACCCTGGGGGCGGATTTGTAGTAAGTTTCAATCTTTTAATTAGTTTTATGTCGTTTTTATTCAATTTATAACTTATTTTTTACTCCACAAAAGTTTTTCGCCAACTTTGAAAATTTATAACCTACATTTTTAAATTGTACTTTGATCTTAGTGTGATAAAATTTGAATAGTCACAATAAAATTCAGATAGGTAATAGATAAGTAGGTATGCGTATTTGGACGCAAATAAGCAATAGTGTGTTAACCCACATGACTGTCATTCCGAGAAAATGGCGTTTGAAAATTCAGAACAAGTTTTAAATACTTTGTATGGAGATTTTTTAAAAGTTGGACATGTTTGAATGTAAATTTAAGTTAATTACTTTATTTAACTCATTTTATTTTAAATAATTAAAAAATATAGTCGTTATTATGAGAAAAGGCAGATTCTTTTTATAGCAAAACTTTCTATAGCTTATTCACACCTAATAAAACATTTTAAGAGACATAGAATGTGTTAAACCTGCATGGTTATTAAATTGTCAAAGCCAACACGGCATTCAAATTTTAAATATAAAAAATAATAAGAACAACAGTGTGTCAATAGATATCGTGTATGTCAAGAATAACAGCAAGTTATAACTAAAACTTAAATGTTTTCATTTCCTGCCTCCTATCCCTAAAACAGAAGGTTATGGGCAGCGCAACGCATTGAAAAGCGCAAATTACACAAATAACGTGCTATGGATAACCCATCGGTGCCTCACGGCACTCGGCACGAATCCCATGGTGTCTCCATCAACAAGTTGAACGGAAGAAATTTCAACACTTGGGTATTTTCAATAGAATGTTTGCTCACGGACCTTGATCTATGGGACGTCGTAACATCACCCATCGACTCCGAGGACCCTGACGCCAAGCGTAAAGACGCCAAAGCGCGAGCTAAAATATGCTTGACGTGTGAAGAATCTATATACCCAGTGATTCGAGGAGCTAAAACAGCTTATGACACCTTTAACAGCCTCAAGAAGGCTTATGCTGATAGTGGTCTGACTAGGAGACTGCAACTCATGAAAAAGTTGCTTTCCAACCAATATCGTGGAAACCTCCAAAGCTATGTACACACTTCCCTTGGCATACAACAAGAATTACAAGGAATAGGAGCAGGAGTAGAAGA
Source organism: Cnaphalocrocis medinalis (assembly GCA_014851415.1). Taxonomy (NCBI): domain Eukaryota; kingdom Metazoa; phylum Arthropoda; class Insecta; order Lepidoptera; family Crambidae; genus Cnaphalocrocis; species Cnaphalocrocis medinalis. The sequence goes on along the minus strand of CM026303.1, from coordinate 5,712,832 downwards.
TGAGTTCCTGGCGATCATCATCTTGGCTGGACTCCCAGACGAGTACAAACCGCTCGTCATGGCTCTCGAGCATTCCAACGCTCGAATAACGTCGGAGAACGTAGTGGCAGCTCTTCTAAAGGAAGACTCTCGACCATGTCGCACTACCAGTACCAGACCTGAGGATCCTACGGCGCTACTGACTAAACCGAAGAAGAAATTCTGTACATACTGTAAAAAGTTAGGTCATTTAGTGTCAGACTTGTAGGAATAAGAACAAGAAAGCTTCGGCAAAGGTTTATTCTCATAATACATTAGAATTTACACTTTCATCTTGTTTAACTCATCCTTCATCCACAGGTTCACAAGATTGGTTCATAGATTCTGGTGCAAGCTCACATATGAGCAATCGGAAAGATTGGTTTGACTCCATGTCCTTCCCACATCATTCCCATCCAAGTAGCCAACAAGAACCAAATTCTGAGTGAGGGTAAAGGTACTGTAAATATTAATATTTCCGACAATGTACATAAAATAAGCGATGTACTTTACGTTCCTCGTTTAGCCACTAGTCTTTTATCTGTAAGTAATTTAACCAAAAAAGGCTACGATGTTTTATTTACATCCAAAGGCGCGACAATCACTTTGGCAGGTGGATGTCAACTGACGGGCCAAGTCATAGCGACAGGCTCAAATTATAAGGGCATGTACAAGCTAGATGTAGACAAATCTCATGCTTTGTACACACCTACGAAAGAGTCACCTTTGTTGTGGCATAGACGTCTTGGCCATCTCAATGCCAATACTATGCAGCTTTTAAAAAGTAAGTTAGTAGGCATAGATTTTAGCGGGAAATTTACGGAAAAGTGTGTTCCGTGCCTACAAGGGAAATTAGCTAAAAAACCTTTCAAAAGTTCTTGCAGCAAATCGAGTAAGGTTCTACAATTGATTCATTCGGACCTTTGCGGACCTATGAGTACGCACTCGTGGGGCGGTGCCCTATATTTGCTAACATTTACAGACGACTTTAGTCGCAAAACTTTTGGATATCTTTTAAAATCGAAATCAGAGGTTTTTACTAAATTTGTAGAATTTAAGCACTTAGTAGAGAATCAGACTGGTGAAAAGATAAAAGTTCTGCGTTCTGACAACGGGCGTGAGTATGTAAATAAGGATATGTCTACCTTCTTAAAAGAGAACGGTATCATACACCAGACAACGGTTCCGTACACTCCTCAGCAGAACGGCGTCTCCGAACGCGCTAACAGGACTATCATCGAAAAAGCCAGATCCATGCTCAAAGATTCCAACCTACCTCTAGCTTATTGGGGCGAAGCAGTAAACACTGCAATTTATCTTAAGAACCGGTTGCCTACACAAGCGTTAAAGAACAAAATTCCAGAGGAAGTGTGGAGTGGACGAAAAATCAACCTCTCTCACCTGAGGGTATTTGGTTGTGAAGCCCACGCTTTAGTACCCAAAGAGAAACGTACTAAGCTGGAATCTAAGACGCAAACATGTATCTTCGTCGGTTACTCTACCGAAACCAAAGGTTATCGTCTTATAGACCCCCAATCGCCACGGAATATCATTATATCGAGAGATGTCGTCTTCTTAGAAGACAAAAGGCTGCACCAGCCTAACCTGCAACCCATTGACAGCAATGTGCCATCTCCACCACTACCTCAACCTGAACAAGTTTTTATACCAATGGACGAAGAACCAATAGTTTCACAAAGAGAACGCCAACCGCAACCAGGTACTTCTGTGACGTCTGACGCGTCAACTTTAAATACAGATTCAGATGCACCTGAGATCCCCGAGGTTTCGAGTTCGATGAAGATCCTGATCCTTCTCAAGAGCCAGCACCTGAAGTTCAGAGAAGATACCCAACTCGGGACAGGCGCCCTCCTCAACGGTATGAGGAGCAGCTCCACATGACCTCAGATTGGGAACCAGAGACCTTCAAAGAAGTCCTCGATCACCCGGAGAAAGGCAAATGGCTGGAAGCCATGAAGGCTGAATTTGACTCTCTCAACAAACATGGAACATGGATTCTTGTCGACAGACCCGCAGGTAGAAAAACTACCAAATGTAAATGGGTGTATAAAATAAAAAAGGATACTAGTGGTAATGTCACAAAGTACAAGGCCAGACTAGTAGCTAAAGGTTTCACTCAAGTAGCGGGAGTTGACTATGGCGAAACTTTTTCACCAGTTGCTAGACTGTCTTCTGTTAGACTTTTATTTGCATTTGCTGCTCATCATGGATTGACGGTAGACCACCTCGATGTAGAAACCGCCTTTCTAAATGGCGACTTAGAGGAGGAAATCTACATGGAGCAACCTGAAGGTTTCTCCACTAATCCTAAAGACAAGGTGTGCTTACTTAAAAAAGCACTATATGGTCTCAAGCAAGCGCCACGTCAGTGGAACGCTAAAGTTTGCGACGCTATGCGCAAACTCTTGCTGAAACAATCGGCAAACGAGCATTGTCTGTACTACAGACGAGAGGGCAATGACCTGCTTCTCGTTGCTGTGTTTGTCGATGACTTCTTCGTCGTGTCAACTTGTGACAGAATGAAGAATCTGTTCAAAGACCAACTGAAAAATACTTTCACTGTCAAAGACCTTGGAGTATGCAAGGATTGTCTTGGCATGAGAGTACACCAGACTGCTGGTAATATTTATTTGGATCAAACCAAATATATCGAAAATCTATTAAATAAATTTGGCATGACAGATGCATTATCTGTCACCACCCCTTTTGAACCCGGTCTAAAACTGACTGTCCCTAACAAGGAAGAGGACAATCCAGAACTACCGTACCAGGAGCTTATCGGCTCACTAATGTACATTGCGATATGTACTAGACCCGACATTGCCCATGCGGTCTCATACCTCTCTCAGTTCAATGCACATTACGGGGGGGTACACTTCAGGGCCGCTAAGCGAGTTCTTCGCTACCTGAAAGGGTCAAAAGCACTTCGGCTGCATTTTCACCGAACAGCCCAGTTCTGTCCAGTAGGATACGTGGATGCGGACTATGGAAACAATCTTGTGGACCGTAGATCATTCACAGGGTTCGCTTTCCTGATGAGTGGCTCTCCAATCTCTTGGGAAGCACGCAAGCAGCGTACTGTCGCGCTTTCTACCACGGAAGCCGAGTACATGGCTTTGGCTGAAGCTTGTAAGGAGGCAATATACCTCCAGTCACTCATCAGTGAAATCTTCATCATCGCCCATCCCATCGTCATCCATACCGACAATCAAAGTGCACTGAAGCTCGCTCACAATCATACATTCCATTCACGCACCTAAACATATCGACATCAGGCACCACTTCATTCGTGAATCACTTTCACACCATAATATCAACCTAGTGTATATATCTACCAACGACATGATCGCCGACATTTTTACTAAACCTTTGCCGAAACTGAAGCATAATAAATGTACAGTAGGGTTAGGTTTATGTATAGTGTAAAGTCGCGTTCAGAATATTTTTTTTTGTAATCATGTTTCGGTGTAGATAGTTGATAGGTGTGTAAAGTAGGTTTAGGTGTTTTTATACAGGATGTTTTTTTGTGTGCGTTTATATATAGGATGTATGTGTATATAGGGTGTGTTGTGTTTTTTTGTACGTGCTGTATTTTATTCGGTCTTTTTCTATACAGGGTGTTCGCTTTGCGGGGGGGTGTTAAACCTGCATGGTTATTAAATTGTCAAAGCCAACACGGCATTCAAATTTTAAATATAAAAAATAATAAGAACAACAGTGTGTCAATAGATATCGTGTATGTCAAGAATAACAGCAAGTTATAAATAAAACTTAAATGTTTTCATTTCCTGCCTCCTATCCCTAAAACAGAAGAATGTTTTTGCTAAATAACCAATTGAACTTGGTAGATTTTTTTTAAATGCGTTAAGTGCTTTGAAACAATTTTGTAAAATTAAAAACCGTTGTTGAGTAGGTTTAAGAAACAAATCATGTCTCTTGAGTTGTTATTGAATATTGTAAAAAGTATTTGAGCGGATAGTTTAACACTCAACTTATCCGCTACCTAAAAGATCATTCGCTACTCCATGACCGACAATATGGTTTTAGACCGAAACGCTCCACAGGGGACCTTCTAGCGTACGTGTCACACTTCTGGGGAGAAGCTATGAAGAAGTATGGTAATTGTTGGAGAGCCTCGCTTCGGCATGAAAGGGCCGACTCGACCGGAGTGTTACCACTGCCTCACAGAAAACTGGCGTGAAGCAGCACCTGTGCTGTGTTTCGTCGAATGAGTGATACCGTACCGGACCGGGTACCGGGACCAGGTACCGGGACCGGGTACCGGGTAGGACAAAAAAGGTTGGCAGCGCATTTACGACTCCACTGGTGTTGCAGGTGTCCGTGGGCGGCAGCAATTGCTTACCATCATGGTGATCCACCTGCTCGTCAAAAATTTCAGGCAATTAGCCTTAATATCGCCAAAGCTTTTAAACCGTGTTTGGCATCGTTTACTTCTCTTCAAACTTCCGGCATACGGTCTGCCACCTCGCTTATGCGGTTGGGTTGCAGAATTTATGGAGGGTTGCAGGATTCGTGACCTTTCCGTCACAAAGGCTAATCACAAAAGCTACTTCCTGCTTCCTTCTCATAAATTCTGGAGTACCACAAGGTTCCGCCTTGTCGCCGACACTGTTTCTTCTGCATATCAATGACATGGTCATGTTCAATGAACATGTTCTACCGGAACCGATTGCGATCCATGGCGCCACCCTCGAAGTTGTTGAGAAGTATGTGTACCTCGGGCAGACATTGCAGTTGGGTCGAAACAACTTTGAGGATGAGGTGAAAAGAAGAATCCAGCTGGGTTGGGCAGCATTCGGAAAACTACGTCGAATCTTCTCATCGTCTATTCCACAGTGCCTAAAGACAAAAGTCTATAATCAGTGCGTCCTACCCGTCATGACATACGGGGCTGAAACGTGGGCGCTAACAGCACGGCTAGTCCACAAGTTTAAAGTCGCTCAGCGGTCTATGGAAAGAGCTATGCTCGGCGTTTCTCTGCGTGCTCGAATCTGAAACGAGGTGATCCGGCAGAGAACCAAAGTTATCGACATAGCTCACCGGATTAGCAAGCTGAAGTGGCAGTGGGATGGCCATATCTGCCGCAGAACTGACGACCGTTGGGGTAAACGAGTTCTGGAGTGGAGACCGCGTCTCGGTAAACGTAGTGTAGGACGACCTCAGGCCAGATGGAGTGATGATCTGCGCAAGAGGGCTGGCTGGAGCTGGATGCGAGTAGCCGAAGATCGATCAAAGTGGCGAGCATTTGGAGAGGCCTATGTCCAGCAGTGGACTGCAACAGGCTGATGATGATGATCAATGACATGTATCACTTGCTAACATCCATTGCTATGCGGATGACAGTACTGTCCATGCACGCTTTTTCGGAAGACCTGTGGCAAAGCAAAACCTAGGTAAAGAGGAATCTTCTTGTCTCCGATTTCGATGGGGTCCTGAACCGCATTTCTAAATGGGATGCCAGCAAACTTCTTGAGTTTAATGCCAAGAAAACACAGGTGTGTGTGTGTGTGTATTTTCTGCTATGGTGTCACCTTTTCTATCCCATCCCACTCTTCATGCTCTGAATCCTCCTCATCAATGCAGGATAGTCTTAGCGTAGCAATCTGAACCGCTTCCCGTAAGCTCGGGATTCTGAATAGAGTAAGACGGTATTTTATTCTGGTGCAGCTTTGTCTCCTGTACAAGGCACAGGTTCGCCCGTGTACGGAATATTGCTCTTATCTCTATGATGCTTCCGCGAAGTACTTGCTGGGGGCTCTCGACAGGTTGCAGCGACCTGCTTTTCGTATTGTTGGAGATCATGAGGTGACCAAGTCCCTAGAATCTCTTTAGTTACGTAGAGACATTGCCAGTCTTAGTGTTCTCTACTGCCTCTATAATCGGGAATGCTGTGATGAGTTATTCCAACTAATCTTCTCCTTTCCGTTCCCGAATAATACGTGCTGAACAGCGTTGCCGTCCAACAATGCCGGCGCGCACCAAGAGGTTTAGCTCCTCTTGGAGCATCAAGTAATGGAATGCCCTTCCAGTTCATGTGTTTTCTCCTTCTTTCAATTTTGGGGTTTTTAGGCGGGGCGTGAAACGGCATCTCAGCAGGCCTTCAGGGCGAAGATGACAGACGCAATAGGTACTTTGTTTGTTCTTTTATGCTTGTCAACCTAATATTTGCATGTCACGGCTGCTTACCATCAGGCGGAGTGAGATAGTCTTGATTGTACAAATATAAATAAAAAGTCGGTCTTCTGTAAGGCCGTGGTATCACTACAACCGAGCAGGCCCATTCATGCCAAAGCGTGACTCTCCCTCGGTTGCCAAAGCGTGGCTCTCCCACGGTTAAGAAGCATACTAAATTAAAAAAAATCCGCGACCCTTGCGTTTAAGTAAACCGGCGCTCAAACCACTGCGCTATACTGGTCTTCAAAGCTGTTTAACAAGCGATACCTTAATCCAACAAAAATACTAGATTAAAGCATGATCACATCCTTGGGTACTTTTAAAAGATAGGTTTTCACTCATTTAAAACTAATTCAAAAAAATATTTGAGTCCTTATTACCGTTTTGCAAAAATATGCTAATGATCATGAAACAAAATTGTATACTGAATGCTGCCTTAGATATTTTTACAAAAATCTTTTAAGTAACATAAGCACAAAACAAACTTATAGCTATTGTAGATTCAATATTTTGCAAAAACTGATTAAGTGACATTTTCTCCGAAAAACAATATTAAACTTATAAATTTGCCTATTTTTGCACTTTGTATACTATGGACTTACCTAATTTATAATATATTTAAGCTTTTTTCCACAATATAATGTATACTTTTTACTTAATTACACCAAAAACACAGATAACATTTCCTCTAAGTAAATAAAAATGTCTGAATAAACCATATTAAACACTTACCTTGCAAAAACTAATGTTTCTTGTTAAGTTTATTATCTTATTATACTAATGCACCAGTAAAATTTATATATTAATAACTTTTGTCGAATAAAAACTGTTTTCAAAGTAGGTAGCATCGGACCGTTTCAAATCGAAGTGTTCAGTATTGCTGGTTTTGCAATAACTTGTCATGCTTCATGAGTAGTTATTGCGAACTGACAGGTGGCGCCAAAGGTTCTAAAGTGTAAGTCAAGGCATTTAGCAATTTATTGCAAATTTGTGTAAGGCTCATAGGGCGTTATCATCATGATTTAACGGCAAGACGCCGTAAATTAATCAACTTACTAAAATTAAATGCGTTAAATAGTACATTTCCACTGTCGTTTATTATTTTCCGAGAGTTGATCAACTACCTAGAAAATTGATCAACTTACGAGTCTTGTTATTTTCCGGTGACATATATACCACCAAGTGCCTCTTTTTAAAGATGTAACTCCTAGCTAAATTTAAAACGACTAAATATGGGGATGTTCTGAATGCTTAGGGCCTCGTTCACCATCTCTGAGTAAAGTGTCAAGTAATTTACTCCTCAATTTAAGTGGGTTTGGAGGAAACTGGCCCCTGGTCCGCGGCCTAGTTAACAATTTATATAATTTATTCAATACAAAGACTAGGGGCCAATTTTCTTTGAACCCACTTTAATTGACAAGAAAACTACTTGGAACTTTACTCAGAGATGGTGAACGAGGCCCTTAGACCCTTTCATCCCATAAATTTAAAATGTTTTCTCTTGGAATTTTTATATAACTTCTCAAATAAAAGTTAAAAAATTAAAAAAAAAGTCTTTGAAACAGGAGTCAGAATCTCAACATTATTGTTTCATTTTCTGTATAAGGCTACATAATCAAAACTAGCTAAGTTATATAATTTAATGTTATCTACATTGGTAATTCAAATTTTTACACATCTTATCAATATCAGTGTTAAGTAATGCTTGTTAAATTTCCATGAATATGCATTTTTAGCTAGTCATGATTTGTATCAAAAAACGAGATCTTGATTTTTTCAGCTACATAATTATATCTTGATAGATTAGTACCTTGTTTTTGTTTCTGAGTAAATTTAAGCTATAACTGTTTCAAGTAACCTTGACGTTACCAATGACGTTATCTTAATTACCTGGGAAACCCAGGTAGTCTCCAGGACATCTTAAGCAGCGCGAAAGCGCTGGCAGGTTTCCTGAAGGAACTTGGCTGGTTGGAGTGAAGACCGGTCAACGTCACCCTCCGCACGCGAAATGGGCACATTTGCAGCATAATTGCGGAAAAGCCCGTACGAAAGAAGAAGAAGAACCAATGACGTTAAATTTAGACCTCAGTCAAACAGTACGCCATCTAGCGGATACATACGCGATAGCCCCCATTATAGAGTTGATTATCTCTTACAGTAGTGGCATGGGGCGACTGCACAGACCCCCCCGTCCTGCTCTGCCACGGCGCGGTGGACTCCGCCGCGTGCTTCAGGCCGCTGGTTCAGCTGTTACCTAGAAAGTTTTACTACATTGGTAAGTTACCAAACCAAACCATAGCCAATGCCGACCAAATAATATTAATATGTAATATAATATTTTCACTACATCACATACATTGATCTGACTCTGAGATAGGTAGCTCAAGCACCTGTGTTACAGATATCAGAACCAACAGTGGAATTACAAATATATACATATAATATTTTTCTTTTGTAAATACATACTTATAATACATAGATAACACCCAGACCAATACAAACAGACATGTTCATGCACACAAATGTTTGTACTGTGCGGGGATCGAACCCGCACCCCTTGGCCCAGACGCAGCATTCACTACCACTGAACCAACCGGGTCGTCCAAATACCATATACCAAAGCCGACCGATAGGCCGACGCCCAGTAGGTCGACCTAGGTATCGCTGGAAAGACGTCGTCGAGAGTGATCTGCGAGAACTTCAGGCCAAGGACTGGCAACAAGTGGTACAGGATCGACCGAAGTGGCGTTCTCTTGTTTCGGAGGCCAAGACTCGTTTCGGGTCGCTGAGCCAGTGGAGTAAGTAAGTAAGTAAGGTAAGTTCTTCTAACCTTATGCTCTTGTCGACTGCCTCTGTGGCGAAGTGGGTATCGCACTTTAACGTCTTAACCCTTAACCAGGCCACTAGAAATTTTTTTTCATTGGTTTTCAACCTTATCATAACTGCATAAAGTTCAAAATCTGGTGGTCTCATATGGTGCATAGCCTGGTTAAGTGTTAAGGGGCTCCACGAATGAAACTAGCGCCGCCAACCTATAAAGTAAGTAAAGCGTACATCGCCCAGCGCTATCTATTAGCGCCATCTGTTAGCGCGTTTTGGAACTAACTCCCCGTACTTGAGCGCGCTTGACGGCGCGTCTATACAGGGGCTATCACTTGAGAACTGAGGTTTTCTTCGCACTCTCGGTGCGGTTCGGGCGTGCGGGGTAAACCCTTTACCCTGAAAATATGATATTTTTGAAGAAAATAAAACATTACAGACTTAGATCCAAGTAAATTGGCGGCGCTAGTTTCATTCGTATAGCCCCTTAAGACCCAAATGTCCTCATACGAGGCAAAAACAAATGATTTTCTATTGTGTCTGCTATTTGGGCATTACGACATTAAGTACCGATCCATGATCTCGGGATCAGATTCCCGGGTGGAGCCAAAAGTATGTACCGAATTTTTCTGGCATATCTCGGGTTTGTGATCACCAATCCGCATTAGGCAAGCGTGGTACTTATCCTAAATCCATCATAGTAGTGATAACTTGATTTCTATGATGGAGGCCTTTGCCCTGCGGTTGGACAGTATATAGGCTGATTAGCTTTTTCCCGCGGCTTCGCTCGCGTTGGTTCTGATATCTGTAACACAGGTGCTTGAGCTACCTATCTCAGAGTCAGATCAATGTATGTGTCACATACACATACTATGTGATGTAATGAAAATATATAAATATATAGACAACGACAAGGCTTATAGGTAAACCGAAAACACGAAACGCTTGCGCGATGTAATTGGACACAGCGCCATCTATTGGTTAATTTCTGAATTACGGTCCCGAAGCGAAGTGAGGACGGGCCACTAGTTTATAATATTAGTATGGATACTTTACTTTTAATAATTTTTTCCTCAGCAATGGAGTTTCCAGGCAACGGCAGGTCGGACCCGTACCCCCCCGGGCTGATGGTGAGCAGCTACGACCTGGTCTTCCCAGTCTCCGTGGTGGTACAGCACTTCCGTTGGGACCAGTTCATCTTGGTGGCACACTCGCTGGGCACTGTGATAGGTGAGTAAGTCTAAATGGGGACTATAAACAACGGGTCCAACAAATGAAACGACCTTGTCAAATCGAAAATAAGTACTATATTCGATTATCAATTACATCTACATACAAAGCAAGACCTGGACATCTCGGGAAGATGGTGATGGATAATAGGCCTGTTTCCAATTTTTTTTTCTGATTAGTAATCAAAGAAGCTCTCCAAAGTAGAAACATCGGCAAAAGATTACTCTGTTAGCATGAATATCTCCGAGATATCACCATTCAAAGATCACAAAATAAACCTTGTCAAACGCTCCATACAACGGCCCTGCCACGCTGTGACGTAACAGCGTGCTAGTTTGTGTTCATCACGGGAGACCTTTGTCGATAGCTATATTAAATAATGCGTTTATGAAAATGGTTTCAAAAGAAAAGTTGCTCAAAATTGCATGAATTATCTAATTGTATATAATTATTTAGTAAATGTAATACTTTTTAAATCAAGTTACGTATCAAATTTGATCTAACTTAATTGACTGATGACAAAAAATATCAACTAAATTCTTGTATATAGTTTTTTTTTACCGTTATTTCTCCATTTTATACAAAAAATCTTCCAATCTCTAACCTTGGAAACAAGCCTATTATAACTGTGGGAGAGCCACGCTTCGGCAAGAATGGGCCGGCTCGACCGGAGTGATACCAATGCCTCACAGAAAACCGGCGTGAAGCAGCCCCTTTGCTGTGTTTCGCCGAGTGAGTGAGGGTACCGGAGGGGGTCTATGTGCAGCAGTGGACGTCTGTTCGCTGAAAATTATGATGATGATAGATAACACATTGTATGTTTTGAATTCCAGGTAACCTGTACAACTTATGCTATCCCGGGAAACTATCCAAAATCATTGAATGTGACCCCGTCGACATGATGTCTGTGAAAGCCGAGAACTACTCCAAATGGTAAGCGAGCGAAGCCCCCGTATCCAACTAGTGTTTCTCATTGCAGGGCGGTTGTACAACATTTCGTATCCGGGGAAAATATTGAGGCAAGTCCATTTGGATCCGATTCCTGCTTGGTTGGTGGTTTCTGCTGACGTGGCATCCGCCTGGTAAGATATGAAGAAAGAAAAAATATTTATTTGGGCACATAAAATAATTATATGAGCTTACACACTAAAAGGCACTTAAAATTTTATACAGGGTGTATCTGTGAACAATTACATCCCTTTAACAACCATTCTTTTTTTTTTATTATTTAAGATGGGTTTGCACTTGACCTCATCTCACCTGATGGAGAGTGACAATGAGGTCTAAGATGTAGCGTGCTTTCCCAGAAGAAGCCTATTCACTCTCGTTAAAGACACCCAAATTGTAGCTCTCTGGAAATACAGAAGCCGGCAAGTTGTTCCATTCCTTAGCAGTTCGTACCAAGAAAGAAGAAGCGAAACGCTTAGTACGAGCTGGTGGAACTTCTACAGTGCAAGTGTAAGTGTGAACAACATTTGTTCTATGACTTTTGAAAATTCGCATAAAATTTTTTCATCTCTCCATACAAAGTCGGTCACGTGACATGGTCATTTTGTATGGGGAGACAAATTTTTTTTCGAAGAATCTGGAAAAGTTGTTGAACAAATGTTGTTCAGAATTGTTGATAGAACATGTGGTTAAAGGGATGTAAATGTTCACAGATACACCTTGTATAATAATAGGGTATTTGACTAATCTCGATATAGTAATAAATATATATACTTTTCCAAAATACTTAACCAATCGCCAACATTTTCAGTTAAAAATATAACGCCTAGCTGGTTTTATGAGCATTCAAAGTTTCATGGGCAAGTCCATTTTGAAAGTATAAAATTTAAAAAAAAATAATTATATCATTGAACTACCCGTACACTTTTCACCAACTTTTATTATGAAGCCATTTACTTAAACGAAACATTTGATATAGCTACCAAATAAATTTACTAGACGCGCATACAAGATACGAGCGTGTGACGTCACTTGCTTGTAGCCATTTGTATAGAGCGTTTTTGGGCTTGTCCAAAATATGTGCTCTTAAAGTTATGATATCTCAGGTGATTCAAATCAGAATCGAGCAAATTCTTTCAATAATGTTTCTTAAATTGAGAGGTCTTTTGATTAAACAGATACATTTCATTAGTCAAATACCCTATTACATGAGCTTACACACTAAAAGGCACTTAAAATTTTATTTTAGAATATTTGAAAAAATGGGAATAATTTTTTGGTTTAAGAAAATAATTTACTTAAAAAATTTCATGTTCGATGAATTCTCTTTGATTCTTCGATTAATTTTCAAGTGCATTATTTACTTAAGAATAAATTGCAAAGATAGGGTATTTGACTTTTTTTTATGTGTTTAATCAAAAGACCCCTCTATTAAAGAAACATTGTTGAAAGAATTATTTGATTCTGATTTGAATTACCTGAGATATCACAACTTTAAGAGCAAATATTTTACGCGGGCCCAAAAACGCTCTATACAAATGGCTACTAACATGTGACGTCACACGCTCGTATCTTGTATGCGCGTCTAGCAATATTTGTTTGGTAGCTATATCAAATGTTTCGTTTATGTACATAGTTTTATAATAAAAGTTTGTGTTTAATGTGTGGGTAGTTCAATGATATAATTATTTTTATAATATTATAAACCTTAAAAATGGACTTGCCCATGAAACTTTGAATGCTCACAAAACCAGCTAGACGTTATATTTTTAACTGAAAATTAAGGCTATTGGTTCTTATTTACCAATATTTTGGTAAAGTATCAATATTTTTTACTACATCGATATTAGTCAAATACCTACCCTATTGCTATCCCAAAAATATAAGTGTTAAAAAATAAAATAATGGAATGTTTTGTAATACACTAATATCTAAAATTTATTACGCACAAGACATGTCACTAATACCAACTAAAAATATTAATTTTTAATAAATTTAAATTGGGTCTATAAATGTTTAAAATAATCCGCCATTTTGATAAAACAAAGAACTACGGATTGCCACAGATCAGTATATAAAACTGTCAAATAAAAATTAGCTGTTCTTTTTTTTTATGAGATAGGGGGCGGACGAACAGACGGATCACCTGATGGTAAGTGATTACCGCCGCCCATGGACACCCGCAACACCAGAGGAGTCGCAAATGCGCTGCCGACCTTTTAAGAAGGAATACGCACGCTTTTTGAAGGTTTGTAGGTCGTATCGGTTCGGAAATACCGCTGGTGACAGTTCATTCCATAGTTTTGTAGTTCGAGGCAGAAAGTTTCTTAAGAAACATAATTTCTTTCTATACAAAAAGCGAGTAGGTTCACCATGCAATAAAGTGTGGAACAGCTGATTTTTATTTTGCTTATTTTGATGATCTAGCATGCTAAAGGGGCTTTATTCGTGTTACCTATTATAAGGGCTTCAAGATTAAAATGTCTAAAATGTAACGGTGTGTACGTTGTCGTGGGATCGTATTATCCTCCGAATTACATTACGGCTAGCTGCTTTCAAAAATGTTTGAAATGCGGCGGATCAACGATTAGCCGCAATGTCATATGTGAGATACTCGTACGTTCTTCAATAAGTCATGACTTCTACTGACTACGTGACCGACTTCGTATGAAAAAAATTTTTTTTTATGCGAATTTCCAAAAGTAGGTAATAGAACAAAATGTTGTACAGAATGGTTGGTTGTAAATGTTCACAGATGCACCCTGTATGTATACCTACTCTGATTCATAATAATCATGGAAAGTAATTCAATCATGTAAAGTAAACTGACAGATGAAAATGACAAGTTTCTATGCATTTTGACATTTTGCATGTGTCAAATTGAATGATAATGTATGGGGATGACACATTGACATCTGTCAGTTTACTTTACATGATTATGAATCAGAGTATAGGTTGTATGTTTTGTTCTATCACAAGGCGTTATTTTTTTTACGTCTCTGTTGCCTTTTTTATTTGTATATTGTAATCGTCTATTTTGTGTTTTAATCCTTTATTTACCCCCCCCCCCCCTTACTCGCCCCTCCCTTCTTTCCCCTGCCTGAGAGCTTCAGCGCCACTTGACGTTTGTTGGGTGCTTTTTTATGTGATACGTGGCAGATGATCAGACGTATCACCTGATGGTAAGCGATTGCCGCCGCCCATAGACAACTGACCCAGTAGTCACAATGCGCTCCCAACCTTTAACCCCCCAATTGGGCTTTCGATACCCTCACTCACTCGACGAAACAGCGCAGGCGCTGCATCACGCTGATCTTCTGTGAGGTCGTGGTATCCCTCCGGTCGAGCTAGCACATTCATGCCGAAGCTATTGCATGTTGCTACCCCCCGCCCCTTCCCCCCTCATTCCCCTGTCTAAGAGTCCTTAGCCCTTGGAAGCTTGTTGGGTGCTATGCTTAAAGTGGTATATTTATTTTCAGGTATCATTCGCAATTTACAAAATATTATGAAAACTTCGATTCGTTCCAAAGTCCAAGGGAAAATGGACCTACATACAAGTGGGATGAGGTTAGTATTTGTATTTCTCTATTTATTTATTTACTAGTGGCTCGCCCTCACTTCGCTTCAGGACCGTAATTCAGAAATGAACCAATAGATGGCGCTGTGTCCAATTTCATTGCGCAAGCGTTTCGTGTTTTCGGTTTACCTATAAGCCTTGTCGTTGTCTATAGAAGTTATCTCTTTATAAATAGTATAGATTTACAAGTAGCCCGCCTTCACTTCGTTTCGGTAAAGTAGTTTCACTGTTTATTAATAGATGGCGCTGGGAGTCAATTACATAGCGCAAGTGTTTCATGTTTTTAAGATCAGGATCGAGGATTGACAGTTCTATTGACAGACGCCACTAGGGATGTGTGTGCCTGTACTCTGATTTTTAATCATGTGGAGTAAACTGACAGATGTCAATGTGTCATCCCCATACATTATCACTCAATTTGACAGATGCAAAATGTCAAAATGTACAGAAACTTGACACTTCCATCTTTCAGTTTAGTCCACATGATTAAAAATCAGAGGATTGACGATTCTGTGGGTAACTGTGAAACAAGCCGCATCGGCTGATGCAATCCAAAGATTTTAATTAGTACCTATCTAGTGGTTTTTAGTGTACAAATTTGGTGTTACTTTGTGCAGTGAAGTGCCGCAGGGTGATATTAATATAAGAATCATTGAATTGTGTCGTTTTTAACACTGCTATTGTGTGTCGAGTGAGTTCTCACGTGAACAATTTGCTTTGACCTAATAGAGTCTTAAAACCTACCTACGGCTTTGTTAAAAATAGTCTCCACAGAATCCTTAGGACATTAAAACGCTAAACACCGGCGTTTTATTGAGTGACTGTGACTTCGACTGACTTCGACTGTTGACTACACTTTATCAAACTACACTTGACATTGGCAAAATTAAATGTGTCATGAACACAATACAGGCCATATAAAAAAAAAAAAATCAGAGTATAGTGATGTTTTAGGCGGTTTTGTTATAACTGTTTATGCTATAATTACCAAGTGGCCCGCCCTCACTTCGCTTCGGGGCCGTAGTTACTAACCGAATCAACAGATGGCGCTGGGCATCGATTACATCGCGCTGTTGTTTCGTATTTTCGATTTACCTATAGACCTTGTTGCTGTCTATAGAAGTTAATTACCTCTTTATAAATAATAAAAATTTGTATACTTCTACGCAGGCTATAAAGGCCCTGATAAAGAACCGCGGTCTCACCGAAGAGACGGCTGCCGCCACCCTGGAGAGGATATCCATACCGGCGGGAGATGGCAACATCAGGTAATATATACCAGTGTTTCCCAAACTTTGCTATGCCATGGCCCGGTAATTTTCACACTGACCCTTCGTGACCCACTAAGTACTTTCAAACTCAAGCTGGTTCCATACACATTTATCAATAGTAGAAATGTTAATTAGTACTAAGTACTAATAATTTAGCATTTAGTCACTATTTTGTTAGTGCGAAGTATGCAACTGTTTCTTATTTTTTACTAAAGAATCCAAGTAAGGTATTACCTACAATTTTTTTTTTAAATATGGTGAAAATGTCGCGACCCGGCTATGTCATTTTGGTGACCCGGCACCGGGTCGCGACCCGGCTATTGAGAAACGCTGACCTATACCATAGCCGTAGCCATTTTGATTATAAAACTAACATAACCCTTTATTCATGAGATAAGAAGTAAAGTAAAGTAAAGTAAACATTTATTGACCAACCAAAAACAGATACAACACGACAGTAGTAAGACACAGAATACATAGTAAGAGGTAGGTAGAAAAACGGAAAGGAACATTAAGTGCTTACATACATAGACAGATACATAGGTAGGTATATTATAATAAGGTCCAAACTCAGCATATGCTGCAGCTGCTTCATTGAAGCCACTGCAGCGCTGGTTTTCAGTTTGGACCTTGAGTGACGTTTTAAATGAAAGAGAATGAATGAATGACACGCACATGAAACAATACAAGAACAATGTGTATATAATAAACAGATACATAGTGGTATAGTAATGACTGACCGGATGTCACATTTGGTAGTGACCCTGCCTCATACGCCAATGGTCGTGGGTTCGATCCCCACCCAGGACAAACATCCGTGTGATGAACACTTGTGTTTGTTCAGTGTCTGGGTGTTATATACAGGGTGTGTCAGTGAACATTTACATCCCTTGATTGAACCACGTGTTCTATCAACCATTCTAAAAAAAAAATATTCAAGAACTTCTGCCTGTGGGAGAGCCACGCTTCGGCATGAATGGGCCGGCTCGACCGGAGTGACACCACTGCCTCACAGAAAACCGGCGCAAAGCAGCCCCTGTGCTGTGTGTTTCGCTGAGTGAGTGAGGGTACCGGAGGCCCACTGTGGGGGGGGGGGATAAAAGGTTGGCAGCGCACTTGTAACTCCACTGGTGTTGCAAGTGTCCATGAGCGGCGGCAATTGCTTACCAACAGATACTCTGAGATAGGTAGCTCAAGCACCTGTGTTACAGATGTCAGGACCAACAGTGGAATTACAAATATATACGTATAATACTTTTCTTTTCTAAATACATACTTATAAGACATAGAAAACACCCAGACATATAACCCAGATAAGTTGCATACCTAAATCCGATATCCAGTCTTTCATCATTTCATAAAAATAACAACCTTTTCTCCCTTCCAGGTACACCTTCGATCAGCGCATGAAGGTAGTCACTCGCCCCCCTTTCTCCCCCGAATCCTTAGAGAAAATCTTTACCAACATCCCAACACCCACCCTTTCTCTACTCGCGGGGGATTCCGTAAAGAACGGAAGGTATAAATATACCCCTTTTAAATTAAACGAGAAGTCCTTCCCTAGCGGTAATTATAGGGTGAGGATTGTAGAAGGGGGGCATGATGTGCATTTTGTATACCCTGAAAGGGTGGCGGGGTATGTGAGTCAGTTTATCCTGCATGGACTGGAAGGAATCGACTCTAAGGCTAAATTATAGGGGTCAATTTTGATTGTCTATTGCCGTGGGAAATACAGAGTATTTGACTTATGGTCACGTTTTGCCAATAAGGGACTAACCGTGAGTGGGTTTTTAGGGGGTAAGTAGAGGGGAGAAAAGGGTAAGGATAACCTTATAGTCCGAGGCAAGAAAGTGTAGTTATGACCTTGAGTGCACAGAAACCAATTTTCATAGAAAGTCTTCTTTTTTACAAGTGCGTAAAATAACTGTCATCGCTACTCTTTCGTGCCTCCAGCTATAATCTTATGAAGTTTAATTTAAATAATGATTTTTTTGTTTACTCCCGTTACGAATATGTTTAACATGTTTCTGTGATAGTTTGAAGCATTTTGTACCCTTTTTTACCCTTTTCTTCCCTAAAGGGGTGATTTTTATTGGTCCGAATTAATATATTAATAATAAAATCGCAAATAGGTTGCAAATGTGAATATTTTTAATATTCTGTGTCATTTTGGTTAGAATATAAAAATTTGTTTGAATACTCAATTGCCTGGTATTAATTGTATGCCAGATCCACAAACCCAACTTTTATTACTTGTGACGAATTTTATTCTAGAAAATGGCTATTGAAGTTTTTTATTGTACCTATGCTAGTTTTGCGTTTTAAAGTCATGAAATTAATTGATGGCGCCACTGTCGCTTATGTTATAGAATATGATAACCCCATTGATTTTAAAACAGTGCTACTCTGATAGTAGGGAACCAAAATTATCCATTTTCATAACTTTTTTGACGCTTATCTACTACAGAATCAAGTATAGGTATATCGCAAGATTAAAATATTCAATTATATATACCTCCTATAGTCCATTTCAGCTAAGAAGAGCCCTGTGACACTTCATCGCGTTCTGAACTACGCATTTTATGTTTGACAATGAAAAATATTTTTATTGTTTATCTTTTTCATTTAATTGCGGCATCATTCCAAAAAATATTCCAATAAAACATCTCAAAGTTATAAAACAAAAACAGTATCATTTACTTTCATTTAATGGAATAGAAAATAACAACATTTTTTAAAACAATCCTATGCACATCGTATTACTTGTAACGGAACGTGGAAAAAACATAGAGCTGCGACATGTCATAATCGGCGGCCATGTTGCGATTACTCGATAATCGGATTAGTACGAGTGCATCAGCCTTGTATGCGAGTTGTGTTTTCGTTGTATTTGCGTGGTGTTCGGTTATTGTTACTTTTTGTTGTTGTGTTTGTTATTGTTGACTTTTATTGCTGTTGTTTGTTGCTGTTTTTGTAATTTTTTGGCAAAATGTGTGTTGCTGTTAGTATAAAAAAATCGATTCCATTTCCTTA
The DNA here is from genome assembly GCA_014851415.1 of Cnaphalocrocis medinalis. Lineage (NCBI taxonomy): Eukaryota > Metazoa > Arthropoda > Insecta > Lepidoptera > Crambidae > Cnaphalocrocis > Cnaphalocrocis medinalis. Next base: position 5,693,719 of record CM026303.1, on the reverse strand, counting down.
GGAAATATTATCGATTACCAGAAACAATCGCAATCATTTCATTATAGACATCTCTAAAAGTGTCAAAAATCGAAGTGTCACAGGGCTCTTCTTAGCTGAAATGGACTATAGATAGTTTACTATAAAATCACTTAAATGTAAATTTTACTTTCCAATGTTATGTATTTATAGTTTATAAAATGTGGTGGTTGTTTGTAAATAATATAAATAGTTTTTATACTTACCAACATTTTGTTTGATTTATATAATCCGTACTTGTTTATTATTTACTAGTGGCCCCCCCTCACTTCGTTTCGGGATCGGGACATTAGTTTCATTTTGAACCTATAGATGGCGCTAGACATCGATTGCATCGCGCTAGTGTTTCGTCTTTTCGGTTCGTTTATAACGTGTTTTGATGTCATAGAAAATTAAAATTTTTCATTATCATAATATTAAAAATTACAAAGGAGGTGAATCCAATTTTACTGGCTGGAAATATTTGGAAAAATATCCAACAGCCATATAAAAAGCTAGTAAATAGTTTTATATTTGACATTAAATAAACCAGCCAGTCCTTTTCTGGTTGGGCATAGTATGGATAGTAGTTTACTGATTTTAAAGAAAATTACTCAAAATATGCTTTTAACTGTCTTTGTAAACATTCACCTGCAGTCAAATATGTCAATGTCAAATTTTATAACCAAAAATACTTTTTACTTTTTGCATGAAAATGCACTAAAATTGACTTGAATTACCAGTTTTCCTGCAAATTATGACATAATTAATTATTGATTTCTTAAAGGATCTTTTCTTTTATACTATTTTAACATAATTTAAGCTATTTGCCTTCTAAGAAGATGTAAACAGAGTCAGCTGATATTTCACTACTTTCATCGCTTATTTTAGTATAAAATAGCGAATAATTAAGCACTTGATGAAGAAAATATAATCGATATTCAACAAAAGGCAAGTATTTGATACATAGATTAATAATTTTGCTTACGGAAGTCGTATTTAAGCTTACATTGTTAGATCACGAAATGCCGAAAAAAGTTTCGTTTTTTCAAGGTCATGATGCTTAGGCGTGTCGCACACACACTCAAGAGTCGAGGCGGAAGCGTTCAAGAGGCGCGCCGCCTCTGACTTTTCTGTACAATCAAATATGTCAACGCATACTGCCAGAGTCGCGGCGCAGTCGAGGCGGCGATGTGCAGAGTCGAGTCGGCGACGCGGCGGGGGCGCACGGCACGCCGCCGCCCCGACCCCGCCGCCATTTTTTCATCCATTCCATCCATTTCCATATTGAATGGGTGTAAACGATGCGCTGCACCTCCGCCTCGACTCTTATATCACACCACCGCCTCGACTGTGCCTCGACTCCGCCTCGACTCTGGCAGTGTGCTACCCGCCTTAGATAGACATTAAAATTAGATTTCACAATTTTTGGGATGTATCTAAGTAAAAATGTGATAGCTAATAGTAATTCATTTAAATTAAGTTATTTTTTATTTATTCCAAGTAATATTTCCATTTACAGATGGCACTGTACACAAAACAAGATTTCTCTCCCCCTATACTATCGAGGAGATGGTTTGCTATCAAATTCAGGCCAAATATGGTGAGGAATTATTAATTACTTATAAAGAAAACTAATATAAGTATATTTTTTTCCTTAAAATAAAATTTTTGAGCCTAAGTTACACTATCTATTACCATTTTAACTGTCTTTCAGTTAAATGTGTATTAATTTGTCTTTGTGACAAGACCAGACCAGTGGGTGCAGAGAGTGCGGTATGCCCCGGGCAGCACTTTGTCCCTCGCATGACTAAGTGTCGTAACTAGCAACAGGCAAATTTTACAGGGCAACATATTCGGTTTCGAACTTGATATATTATCTATACTCCAAACTGGAATTCAAGACCAAGAAATCTACAACAGATATGTCACTGTCAAATCTATTAATGTCACTTTTATCATTTGCAAGTAACGTTTTCATGTTTTGCCAACCTTTTTGGCACTATTTTTCTTATTAAGCAGACTAAACTGTCAAGTTTCCATACATTGTTAAAATGTGGGTAGAAACCAAATGTTATTAACACCTGAAGTGTTACAAGCGCAATACCATCTTTGAAAACTAAAATTACGGATGGTTAAGTTTTTATTAAAGTGTCTTGTATTTAAATGAAAAAAAGTCAATAATATTATTTTTTTAAATTATAGAATCACAATTACCAATAAATAAATTACATCAGCGAGTATTTTTAGAAAAAAGGGGTATACTATGGTATGATCATTTAATTGTAGTAGCAACATTGTAGTAGATTTTTGGTCTTGAATTACAGTTTTGCGTTTAGAGCTGTATTTTCGGTTTCGAACTTGATATCAACCACTTGACAATAATTCCACTTTCAGCTAATCTACAGCCACAAGCACGTCATCTCGATCCTGGAGAGCGGCCTCCTGTTCCGCGAGGACAGCGTGGAGGTGGAGCAGGAGGCGTCCGCCCCGGAGGAGGCGTGGCGCGCCGCGGGCGGCGGCCGGGGCGGCTGGCTCACGCGGGGCGAGGGGGCGGCGGCGCTGGCGGCGGTCGCTGCGTGTGTGATGGTGTTTCCACCTAGGAGGTGAGAAAGACACAGATCCCTCCACCGATGCAGGGTGTATCTATGAATATTTGCATCTCTCCCCTTATGGGGCTCTGTCTATATGTTAGACACCATATTTTGAACCTTATGTGTTGGAGATAAGGTCCAAAACCAATGAATTGTATTTATACCTACTGCCCATTAAGGGGTTAACCACGTGTTCTACCAACCGTGTGTTTTGAAAATATAAAAGAAACATCTTCCCATACAAAATCAGTCACGAGACTTGGTCCTTTTGTATGAGGAGTCAAAACATTTTGCGATGATTTGGAAAAGTTGTTGAACAAATGTTGTTCAGAATGGTTGATAGAACACATAGTTAAAAGGATGTAAATGTTCACAGATACACCCTGTATACACAAGTACTCGAAATGCCATCTGTTAGGGAGATCAACAACTATGCTAAAAGATACAAGGAAAGATTGAATGAACTCAGCAATATACTAGCTAAAAACCTGTCACTAGACAAAGAAAATGTAAAGAGGCCCATTAATGCCAAAGCTCTCCCATGGTTTTGAAAACTACTTCGTACAAAATCGTACAAATACATAGGGTGTATCTGTGAACATTTAAATTCTTTAACCAAGTATTTGGTCTATGAATTTTGAAAATTTGCAAAAAAATCTATACATATAATAAAAATGTAAAAAAGCTGTGTCTGTACATTGAAGATATTTATCTCAAAATAACTTAGGACGACTAAAAAACAGTAGCAGAACATGAATCAATGATTTTTAAAATTTTTGTCTGTCTGTTTGTCTGTTTATCTGTTTGTCTGTTTGTTCGCGCTAATCTCGGAAACTACTGAACCAATTCGAATGAAACTTTTTTTATTGTATAGCTGTAATATCAGGGCAACTTATAGGATATATTACATTTTGAATACCAGGCTCCTTGATGTAGAACTACAACAGCCCAGCTAAACTATAAGAGGTAGGTCAATGGCACCTTAACAAAAATGTTCATATTGATGAGCAGTTTATGATGCCATGAAAAAAAATCAAAGATCATGGAACATCTGGTTTGGACCTCTAAGAGCCCAGCTACACTATAACAAATATGGAATGAAATGGAATGGAAAATTGTCAAATGTGATGAGCATTTTTGGATGAGATCCTATAAGGAAGGATATTCCGAACTTAAACCCCTAATGGAGCGAAAAGGGGGTTCCAAGTTTGTTCATCTTTAAGCCAAGAGTCATAAAGTTCACGCAAACGAAGTTGCGGGCGGCCACTAGTTTTTAATATTTCTATACAAAGTCAGTCACTTAATTTGGTCATCTATACATATAATAAAAATGTAAAAAAGCTGTGTCTGTACATTGAAGATATTTATCTCAAAATAACTTAGGACGACTAAAAAACAGTAGCAGAACATGAATCAATGATTTTTAAAATTTTTGTCTGTCTGTTTGTCTGTTTATCTGTTTGTCTGTTTGTTCGCGCTAATCTCGGAAACTACTGAACCAATTCGAATGAAACTTTTTTTATTGTATAGCTGTAATATCAGGGCAACTTATAGGATATATTACATTTTGAATACCAGGCTCCTTGATGTAGAACTACAACAGCCCAGCTAAACTATAAGAGGTAGGTCAATGGCACCTTAACAAAAATGTTCATATTGATGAGCAGTTTATGATGCCATGAAAAAAAAATCAAAGATCATGGAACATCTGGTTTGGACCTCTAAGAGCCCAGCTACACTATAACAAATATGGAATGAAATGGAATGGAAAATTGTCAAATGTGATGAGCATTTTTGGATGAGATCCTATAAGGAAGGATATTCCGAACTTAAACCCCTAATGGAGCGAAAAGGGGGTTCCAAGTTTGTTCATCTTTAAGCCAAGAGTCATAAAGTTCACGCAAACGAAGTTGCGGGCGGCCACTAGTCTTGTATAGAGTTGTGAGTTGTAGAAAATAAAACATTACAGACTTAGATCCAAGTAAATTTGATTTTTCAAGATGCAATACAATTTTTCTAAGACGCGACAAGTAACAAAAATGTTAATTATTGTAACTTGTCGCGTGTTTTATATATTGTATTGAATCTTGAAAAATTCAATTTACTTTTATAGTAAGTCTGTAATGTTTTGCTTTCTTAAAAAATATCGTATTTTCGCCACAATCAGTGTAAATACGTTGGCGGCGCTAGTTTCATTAGTATAGCCCCTTAACGGTGCTGTTTGTCATCTGATCATCTGATGTGTATCAATTTGTTTGTATTTATTTTTATTACTAGCGGCCGCCCGCGACTTCGTCCGCGTGGAAAAATTTTCCCCGTTTTTTACACATTTACCGCTCTCTCTTTGCTCCTATTGGTCATAGCGTAATGTTATTTAGCCTATAGCCTTCCTCGATAAATGGACTATCCAACAAAAAAAGAATTATTCAAATCGCACCAGTAGTTTCGGAGATTAGCGCGTTCAAACAAACAAACAAACAAACAAATAAACAAACAAACAAACAAACAAACTCTTCAGCTTTATTATATTAGTATAGAAGATATCTATCATTTCACGGATTTAAACTGCGTTTTCACCCATTATATCTATTAATTATACAGTCCACCGCACCAGTAGCTATCATTTTGGAATAATTTGTTTGTAGCCTCAACCGCTCCTCGCTCGTCAACCTGGGCGCGTACGCAGCCGTCCCGCTCGTGCTGCGCGCGTCGCACCGCTCGCTCGCGCGCGGCGCGCTGCCGAGCTTGCTCGCGAGCATGCGCGACTACCTCGCGCTGGCGAGGCGCGCGGCCGCCTGTCTGAAGGAATACGCCGCTTTGCATGCTCAACTGTAAGTCAATTGAAATTCAATAAAATGTACACCGTTTATTTAAGCCCTCATAATAGATATCACGATTAAAACCCCTTTAGCATGTTATATCGTTATCGATTTTCCTTTATTGTTTATTTATCAATTGAAGGGTATAGGCAAAGAACAAGGAATGTCAGTTTTTTGAAAATTTTCTAAATTTTATTGAAGGCATATCTTTACCTTAAGTAGTTTAGTCCCCAATTACTTCATTTGAAAAAAAGTATACAGATGGCGCCAAAAAGACGTTTTTATCTATGGCCGAAGCGAAAAAAAGTATAGAAAATGTAATATTTCTAAACTTTACAATGCGTTTTTCTCAAAATCGTTTCATTAGGACATTCCCTGTTCTTTGCCTGTACCCTTCAATTGTAATAAGTAATATTTCTTGTCTTACATTACACTTAATTAAGCCTTACTGTTTACCCTCAGTCTGCGGGTGGGGGTCTGTAGTTGCAGTCCTCATCTGAGAAACCTATTTCAGGCACCAGTCCCTCACAATCTTGGACAATACTTAATACTTAAACACTAGTTTGTAAACTCTAATCTCTACTCTGATTTTTAATCATGTGGAGTAAACTGACAGATGTCAATGTGTCATCCCCATACATTATCACTCAGTTTGACAGATGCAAAATGTCAAAATGTATAGAGACTTGACAGATGCAAATGTCAATTTACTCCACATGATTAAAAATCAGAGTTTAAGTTCAAAATTGTGAAGGAAGAAATAAATGATTCTTGTTATTATTATTAGTTACTAGCGGCCGCCCGCGACTTCGTACGCGTGGAGTTAATTATTGACACTTACCGTCATATTTTGGACAATCCACACAATATATTTTTATAAATTGTAGCCTATGTGTTATTCTGATGTATAAGCTATATTGTGGTAAAGTTTCATTCAAATCCATTCAGTAGTTTTTACGTGAAAGAGTAACAAACATCCATACATCCATACTTACAAACTTTCGCCTTTATAATAGTAGTAGGATAGTGGCCCGCCCTCACTTCGCTTCAGGACCGGAATTCCGAAATGAACCAATAGATGGCGCTGTGTATAATTACATCGCGCATGCGTTTCGTGTTTTCGGTTTACCTCTAAGCCTTGTCGTTGACTATAGAAGTTATCTGTTTATAAATAGATTTGAATGAACAATGTTTCCATGTCCCAGCGGCTCAATATCGTCCTGCATAGAGTCTACCCACGCGCTGCTATGCCGGCAGCAGCGCGCGCTGTCGCTCAGCATGTCGCGCTGCTGCTCCACGCTGCTCGGCAACGCGCCGTGGCTGCGCGGCGACGTGGCCTGGCACGCGCTGCAAGGCGCCGACAACCTACAGGTGAGTCAAGGGCGAAGGTAAAAGTTTTAGAAGCAGGAAGAAGTCCTACACATTGGACGGACCAGGGGGTCTAATTTGAAGTCATTTTGAGACTCAACCAAACGATTGAGAATGCCATTTCCTAATTTGAAGTGACCATTGTTTCGTTTGAGACCGATGGAAGTTGTTTTGACAGGACTTGTCTCAAACCCTAATTTGAACAAAGATTTTACATTATAACAAGATGGTGTACTATGAAAATGAATGCAATGTTAATTTCGATTCTATGCAATGAGAATAAAGATTACTTTGAAATGCCAAATCGCTTTACAGAAAATCGAGCCGAGCGAGATGGCGATCGACAGGAATATGTCCTTGTCTAAAGGGTTGCCATCATAAAAAAAAAACCTTTGTGGTATAACTTACGCAAAGTTTATTACATTTCTTCTTCTGGGGAACTTTCAAAATATTGAATAATTTAAAGGAATGATACGTTGGAATTAATAATGTCTTTTTTATTTTTTTAATTTTAAACCATGATAAACGACTAGTTTTATGTAAAAGTCGGTGATATGGTAGTTTTAATTATAATAAATATGCAACACTTGGCGTCTGGACATCACCATTATGGCGGCGGCAAAAATAATTTGAAAGATTGTATTATTGTGACGACAAAAATAAAGTGTAAAAATTGTGCTTATTTATTTAATAATGGTTCTCACTTGTTGTGTGATAGGATGCAAAAGTGAATCATATAAAGGTTGCGGTGTATCTTTTCATAAGTAAGTGTTTAGTCAAAGTTTTATTTTTGCATTGAGTAGGGTGTCCATTTCGCTTGTCATCTAAAGACTGGATTTTTTACTGTTTCAGATTTCCAAAGAATGAAGAAATTAAAAAAAGGTGGCTTACCGTCATACCGGGAAAAATTACTAACAAGTGATTTTAAAACGTTTCTAATGTAAGTCCAACCTTTAAATGATGATCATATATATGCATTCGCATATAGTGCTAATGCAATAAAATGTAAATTTTCAAAGCTGTATTTTATATTTATGAAAATGTAAAATTTCTTCTAAGACTGAGACTCAATGTTCATAAAATTAATAGGTACTTGAGTGAGACATGTGAGACATGTAAAGCAATATAAATTTAATGATTTGTTAAATTAAATAATGCTTTTATAAAGACACCGGGTTTTTCATTTATTCTGAGAAAGTTCTGGGAAAATGCAAAAATAATACATATGAAGCACTAATAAATATAATAATCAAATAATGAGGAACAGTGGGTAGTTAACAAAATTGCCTACCTATGTACGTTTTGTTTTTATAGAACTAACAATGGGGATCAAGTGTCCCCAGTTTCCCCAAGAGTTTGTGAAAAAAATTAAATTTTAGTCAAAATTCTTGCTCCATAGAACCTTCAAATCGCAAAGTGTGTACGTTTGTATGAATAATACGCTATGGCCGGTTAAATGTGCCGCAGAGTGTATTATTAGGTATAGGTAGGTAAATAGAAAATCTAATAGGGCTAGCACAAACTTTTCGAAAAGTCGGTAGTCTCTTCGTATCGTACGTAGATATATTTAATAAGGAATTTTAATTTGGAACTTGTGTTTTTTTCATACAAAGTTACTCATAAATACTCAAACGATACTTTGAAACGTTCGTGCTAGCCCTTCTAGTTTGAATGGGCTTCACGAGTTTCCTAGAGAAAGCGATGTCCGACTCCCACGTGGGTGGACTGAGTTTGACAAACAATAATTGTAATCGAAAATCTAAATCGTGTGGTCACCTTATTAGAGTAGGACGCCAATCAAGTTATAGACATCTCACGAGGCTCGAATGCAAGTAATGAGTACGCCATCTAGTTCTTATATATAATATCTTTGAATTTGAAAGCGTAAAATGACATTCGTAAAATTGAATTTGACAGCTCAAGTCTCGGGGTTTTATGTCAAATTTTACGATAACTCGAAAGGTGTTTTACTTCGGTTGAAGTATTGAACATTTCATACATACTTACATGGAAGATTAGAAATTATATTATACTAGTCATATAAAAGTTACGTTAAGAGTTTACTAGCAAATTAGGTACATAACAAATACCTGTAAAGTTAGTTTAAAGGAAATAATAGGTAAATAAATAATAGTTTTTGTGTCTAGAAGAAAATGGTCATGTACCACCTACCTATCTTACCTTACTCAATAATTTGTGATTTTTTGCAGTGAAACGGGCTGGTAGACTTTTGAGAGATTCCTTTTGAAGAGCCATTGTGAGGTGAGGATACGGTGCCCTAAGTAATATGGACTTAGTTGTGGTTGTGGGATGCATCTGGTCGAGGTATGTACCTTACCTAAGTACTTCTATTCAACCTAACATAAACTAGAACTATACCTACCTATCGTTTTATTTCATTCAACATCTCATATCGAAAGGTTAAATAAAGTTATGGATAGGTACTTACTTAAACTAAGAAATTTAAGAACTTACCTTACTATTCCTTAAATAAAGACAATATTTTACAGATCAACTATATTAAATTTTTTTACATAAAGCACTCAACTACTATGCATTTAAGTAGGTTAACTACAGTGTAAACACACAGCAATAAAAGTATTTTGTTTGTTGTTTGTTTGAAAGTTATGGAATAGAAAATCATGAGCCATCCAAATTATGTTCATAGTAAAAGTCACAAAATTCCAATGAAAGAAATTGTTTAGGTACCAAGAGTAAATAATGAACTTAAAAATTTAATTAATAGATCTCCGGTGTAGTGCATTTTTTGGTTGATACTTATAAGTATTTATTTATGTTTACAGATTTAATGAGCGATGATGGCATTACTTATGGCTGATGGATGTATAGATTACACCCATGCCCACCCATGGACACACCCAACACCATGTGGAGTCACTACAATAGAAAATAAATAAAATAATAATTGTTGTATGAACTGCGATTGTCAACATTTTTTTCTATTCTATGCTGAACACAAAGATTATGTATCTAAATACCTAATTTGAGATTAATTTGAATTATTGATCTAATAGCTTGGGTTAAGTTGTTACTGATAAATTTACTAATAAAATATCTTTAAATAATTAAATTGTTTTATTTTGCCAAGCCCGATGAGGCTGATACCTCAGCTTTTTTAATACCTCATAATTATTGGAATTCCTATATTTAAAACACCCCATTTGGTCTAGTGGTTTAAGTACCGGGCCATAATCTTCGGGTCCCGGGTTCGATTCCCAGGTCAAGCATAGCACGTGTTTGTGATCAACAATCTGAATAAGGCAAGTGTGGTGATTAAGCCTAATCCCACCGTAGTAGCGTAGACTTTATTTCTTTGATAGAGCCCCTTGCCCTGCAGTGGGACAGTATATAGGCTGATACCTACTAAAGTATCAGTAGTAAAGAATTTTCAATTACTTAATAATAAATATTGTAAAATATTTATAATTAGGTAATTAAAAAAAATCTCAAAGCAGCTGTGTATTAAGCATATCATAATGCATGAACACTAACATCACAAGACAAGAAGCTAACTTACTGCTCAAATGAAAAACATAACATAAATAGATACTCTTTATTGCACAAAGTTTACAAGTCTTCTTAAACTAGGTAATAAATTTTGCTAATATACAATAGCTTGTAGCGACATCTTCCTGTGTTCAGTTCGTCGCAGGTTGTAGAGAGAGATCTGTAAGTAAGAAAATTATGGTATTATTGATAAAATTATAATGATAATATCTACACTGTTATAATAGTGCAGTGGTAGCTCAATGAATAAGAATGGGAAGTCGTGGTTTGAATCCGAGATAAATGAGAATACCAGTACATATTGGACAGTATCTGAAATATGTAACAGTAAATCAGTTTGTCTGGTACCTCTGTTAAAGGACAGCAAAGGTCAGATGGCAGTCGCTTGATGATAGTTTAACAAACATTCCGGAATCATTCTCTAAGCATACCACGGGTTCCAGACTGATAGTTTTGTATGAATATGGGATTCATATGCTAAGTATGGAAAGAGATCCCTATACCTTACATGCTATAAAACAATAGATCCATGTAACTTAATTTTTAAAGAAATTAAAAGGAATTAGGAAGAAATTTAATTTCTAAATAAGACAAAACTTTACATGCTCGGATCAATGGAAAATACTTAAAAATTACGTACCTTTTGATATAACAAGCCAACAAGCACCAATTTTAGTTATTTAAAGTCCAAATTATTTCCTTCATGTAGTTCGAGGTTACGTAGATCTCCGATCCGATCTCTCTCAACCGAGACATTTTTGCAATCCTTCACCATTACTGATAAAATTGTGTAAATTTATACAAATTCATCTAAAAAACGAAATACATTGTAAAGTTGCAAAGAGAATATAATCACTCCGTTTTAAGAGACGCCATTCCATACATTGGTCCAGTCTCACGAAACTTAGGTACAACACCTCCGGTAATATGAAACTCACGACAGGTTTAATGGTAACCGAACCCGCCAAAGTAGGAAAGTAAGTGCACATTAAATAGTTACTATGACATCTCTCACTCTTTCATTTTAGCCGTTTAATACAGTCACAGCGGCCATTTTAACATCCGAAGCCGTAAACTATAAAAAAAAAATCTGTCAGTCAAATTACTTCGCGGTTTATTGTCTGATTTCAAATTATTATAATTATAATTTGCATTTATTACATTATAATTTGCTTGATTTTCAAACGTTATCTGTAAACCTTTGCAGTGTTTTTCATTTAAATAAAGATGCCAAGGGTTTCATGCGAGATATGTGGACTGAAAACAATTCGGGTGGGAAACAAAAAACGGGCATTTATGGCTCAATTTCCACTGGATGAAGCTCGGTTTGTACATTTTATGAATTAATAAGGATCAATAAAGGTGCATTTATTGATAATTTATTGTATTTCAGGACATATTTTCTAATATAAAATGTGTGAATAAATTTTACTTTAACACTAGTGCAGTGTAATATTTTATCGACTACCTACTTATCGATAATTTTTTTTTGTATGTGTGATTCCCTCTTTAAACCTAATTTCATAAAAATCTATTATTTAGCGACCGAGCTGTTACAATTATGAAAGAGTAGAGAGAGAGCATTTACAAAATATATTTTTTATGTTTGTTACAGAACCTTAAACACTGACACACACCTACGTATTACCTACTCAGAAAACGGCGTCAGATAATTTGAATAATAACAAGATCGTGTAGCCCGAGTACGTTCTTCGACTTGCTTAAGTTTTGATTTAAATACCTTAATATTTCAGACATTTACAAAACTTAATTTTTATGTTTGTTACAGAACCTTTAACATTAACACACACCTACGTGCTACCTACCCAGGAAACGGCGTCAGATAATTTTAAAATGTATTATATATTTATAATGTATGTTATAATTTAAAAAATAAATATTTTTTTAATTTCATTTTTTACTTAAAAAAAATTACAGGAGCTTTCGATATCATTTTATCGATAAAGCTAAAAAATCACAGGAGCTATCGATATCATTTTATCGATGAAGCTAGCCATCCCTATTTTTTGGGTCATGTTGGCGACATTGTTTTGTCAAAGTTTCAGTTAGGTTTGCTAGGTTGGCACTGACCGAGGTCAATTCTTTGATACATTGCATCGTTTTATTCGTTTTCTTTTTTTTACTACGGAGTCCCGTCTCTTATAACGTAGTGATTACTTGCTCAGTGCATTGGTCTGAGCTCGAGGTTTTTTTTTTTTTCTTTTTTTTTTTGGGCACAGGCACAGAGTACATTGTATTATATAGTAATAGAGATACAACTCAGCCTTTTTTGTGGAAATGCGATAGGTAGTGCTGCCTCTGAACGCGAGCTTTGGAATTAATAGTATGAATGTGTGTGTGTGTATGTGTGCGTGTGTGCGTGTATGGGTTGTTTTCAAGGATGTTTATTTGATTTGTTTTTGACATAGCTTTAGAAGATATTCCTTATTCACAAAAAATATAGTAAATAAGAAATAGGTAAAGCTATGTCTAAAACACATTAGCTTAAAATTATTGTAATTTCTCTAAAAAAATGTTCTCGTTACAAAAATAAAATAAAATATATTGTTTTGTATTTCACAAATGTTTATTTCTTTCTCTTCAAACACTGAATAATATTTCTTTGCGTCTTCAAGATAGCATTACTATTGTATTGCTTGTTATCGTAACGCTTGATAAGTTGCGCCCAAGCTTCCTCATAGTTCCGATCAGTAATAGCAAAATTCCGAAGCAAGTTACTTGGGTCTCCTTGTAGACTTGTATTCAAGTACTTAGTGTAACTTCTATACTCCAGTCAAGCTCTTATTATTATGTATAAGAGCTGTAAACATATTATTATGGAATGTTTGCCACTCTTCATACTTTCCGGAAAATGTCGGAAGTTGAATTCTCGGAAGATTTAAGTCATTTGAATCTGATGATGACAATGGTGACAAGTTGTTCTAACTGATCCTTCGTCGGTGAAATACTCGTGATCAGTTTGACAAGAATCTTCTTGGATGAACGAGCTGACCTGATTATCCTATGACCCTCTTTGAATTCCAACCATCATTCCTCTAAATTCTCAAGATGTGTCTCAATATACGATCGAGTGATGCTGGCCTTAACACTTTTCTTAAAATTTTATCAGCCTTTTGAATTTTTAAGTAAATATCGGATTGATTCTCGACTAACTCCATTGTTGAAAAAATGACATTAAATTCTTACTTACTGTTTCCGAGCAACATTTACGGTCTACATTTACTTCATTGAATTTATGACTTGCGTAGTTATAAACGCATTTTGTTAACTTTATCAGTTATTTCCCGGGTTTAATTCCAATAATGAAATAAAATTCATGAGAAAATGACTTGAAGAAAAATTTATATTTCAATAACGTCAAATTGACAAGACATTCAGAGAAATAAAAACTAACATAATTAAGCAAACTCCTTTTACAGAAAAAGTTTCAATATAAAAATATATAAATTAACAGATAGTGCGCCATCTTGCGTCACTTCATTTAACTAAGTTGTAAGCTGTGAAAGCAAGGTTATATCCTACCATCTGTAGAGGAACTCCTGAACAACTTACTGATATAGCCCTACTTAATTAAATATCATCTACTATTCAAAAAATAATACTACTGTCATGCTCTTTTTTATTTAGCCCTATTATATTTCTAGTTTGAAAGTTCTATGATTGTTTCCCCTGGGCACAGGTGAACATTGACAACCACACGGCATGAACATTGGTTTTATTAATGTTGGCATGACTGGTATTTGACAACTGACAGCGTTACGTAGTGATGGGAAACTGTCGATAGATTCCCACGATAGTTACTAGTGATGGGAAATATCGAAAAATATCGACAGCGGACAGGGTGCAGATCTTGTTATTTTTCAGATTTATTTTAATAGGGAAATAACAATTTTTAAATATTTCAAAACACATTTATTGAAAATTTTAATTGGTATTAAACAATATTCATTGATGAATTCTATTTCTATTGTAATGCCTTCCAAAAAAATATATGAAATCGTGTTGAAAACAAAGTTTAACTTATTTGATACACGAGGCTAGTTTTCCAAGCCGGGACAACAAGCTAGTGTCAGCATACTTCTGGATTTACAGTGGACCAGCTTAATAATAATAGGAATATGGACAGTGATCAGTAGTGATCACTTCATCAAAGAAATAATAATGAATGGAGACATCATAAAAGATCCGACAAAAATAGCAAATAGATAATGTCTGATCGTGACATTTATATGGTTTAGAAAAGTGTCAGATTACTTACATATTGTTTTACTTAAAAGATTATTAATTATAAACAGAATTGTCTATGACATCGTGGACCACACTACACCTTTCGGCTAAAAGTTCTGTCTGATCAGATGTTGGCCCTGGGCGTTCAAACGAAGGTCCTGGGCATATAAAATGCGGTCCGGGTATAACAGATGGATTTCCAGATGAATCTGTAAAACATTTTATTAAAATTATTGAATATTTTGATTTAAGAGTGTATTAAAAAAAAAAAAAAAAAATTAAGATATTTGTTATAACAAATATTTTTAAACAAGCAGTATAAAAACGTACCTTTTAATTCAATCATTTTTAGATTTGTTCATTTCTTCATGTCAAAAATGTTTACCGCAAACATACTTAAGTTGATGCAGTTTTCTCTATTGGCATGTAAACATGATCTCCTTAGCCAGCTCTACTCCACTTCAAGGACCTGAAATAAATTTTGAAGAAATTATACAGGGTTGTTTCTAAACCTTGGCATCCTTCAAGCCACCTTGTGTACCGGCCATTCTGAACAATAGTTGTTCTATGACTTTTGTAAATTCGCGAAAAAAATTACAAGTTTTCATACAAAATCGGTCGCGTGACTGAAAATGTTGTTCAGGATGGTAGGTGGAAGGGGTGGTGTGAGGGATGCCGGTGTTTAAAAAAAAAACCCTGTATTTACAACTATCAAAGAACTGTTTGTCTGCTAGGCAATTCAAATTCATGCATATCAAATGGGTTTAGGTTTAAATTACTTATAAATGCTGTGTAAATACAAACCTCTCTGGATCAAGTGAAATATCTACTAGCCAGGAACCTTCCAGGAACACACGGAGGAAACACAAGGCTGACAAACGCCTTATACCACCTGATACAACGCACTTCTTAAAGTTACGTGTATGCCCACGAGACGATTCCATGGTCAAAACTAAACACAATAGCACTAAATAAATAACACAAAACTATGATAAAACTGATTAACACAACAAGTCCAAAAATAACAAGAAAAGTGGCGTTAAACGTCCAAACATAACAAAGAAGAAACACGTAACTCGACGTAAGATCAGGAGGGAGGATTTCACTTGATTCACATTTTATTTACGAACTTAAGTATCGTTCCCAATAAATTTTGAAAAAAAACGCCATATTGAAGTCAGATGTCAAGTTTGGCCGGATCTTGCCTTGCCAACATAGCCAAATAAAATTTTAAGTTATGATGTTGGTAAAACCAGGCGTTCGCCAACATAATACATTTTGCGGTCTTGTAGTCATTACTGCTAGGGAATAAGGCTAAAAATAGCATATCATGACGAAATATTACATTTGTTTCCGCGGTGTCCACCCACTGGTAAAGTTGTAAACAAAACAAAATATTTTTCCTAATTGATCAGCTGTCACTTTTTGTTTTCCTTACAGCTTTGTTGAGCAAAGAAAACAAACGCCAAACAGCCAAAAAAACTAAATTCTTAAGATTATGACGAAATTTTATGTTTTCACTACATAAAATCCTTCTTTCAAACACATTAAACAACAATCTATTTATATAAACAGCCAAATATTTTTTATTTATTAAAAATGTCATTGTTTATAAAATTCAATTGCTTCAATTGATCGAATGTGTGTAGGCGCCATAACATAATCTTTCGGCGGCACTTTCAATTGATTTCAAAACTCTATGGTCTCCGATCGTAAAAGAGTGTCCGTCTCAAAGACATTTCGTTATCGCAAAACAAATTACGTTTGGTTGACTCTCAGCTCAACCGAACGAAAGTATTTGCCAACTTCAAATTAGACCCCCAGACCCGCGCCACAGTCCATCCGGGCTAACATGCGCACCGCGACAAAATTTTGTCGACTCTCCTTCACGAGAGCGTGTCGTTCTATCCCGCTCATCGCTCAGTCAGGTGAGCGAGAAGCAACTTGCGCTGACGCAATAAGAGTGTCGACAAAATTATCTCGTGGTGCGCATGTTAGCCCGGCATGACGCAATCCACACCTCCACAGATCTACAGAAGATTCTACAAAAGTGATCACAATACCCAGTAGTGATTGGGGTATCGAGTATCGACGCAATAAGAATCCCAATATGGTTTAATTTAAAGCGGGCTTTACGTCCGAATAAGAGGTCCCCTCCCTTTCACACGCACTGTGCGCTTGTTTATTTAAATGCGACAGGTAGGTATATCATTCGTTACAGGACGACATCATTATAAGTCACCAGGGTGTATCTGTTAACATTTACAGCCCTTTTAGCATGTGTTCCACCAATCATTGTGAACCAAGTATCTGTCTCCGACAACCTGCAGATCAGTGGCCTACTAAAAAAGTTTATTCTAGGCCTTCTGGTTACAAATTAAGGCCCATTGTGTAATGGATACTACAAACACCCAGACCAAACATCAACATTTGTGATAGTGCAAAAAACAATCCCGCTTTTGCGTCTTACCCGACTAAAAAAAATTAATAGACAATTTTTCTCTTGCCACAGGTAATCCACCACGCATTCCTAGTAATCCAATCCACGCTACTAAAACACATAGCGATGGTCCACTTCGTACCGCCAGCACACGCTCGCCGCACCTACAAGAATCACAACGAACGGATATACTGGCTCCACAACTCCCTTATAGCCCACCTCAACGAAGAATTTAAGCAAAACTACTGAGAGTCTAGAACGCATGTATCGGTTGCTAAGAAACTTTGGCAGCGGTGAGACTTCCACTGTAAAAAGCCAGGCCCAGCTATGCTTGACAGTTGGACGTACAGTGAAATACACAATGGAGTAGCTAGAACCAATTTGGAGCTGAAATTCGTATCAAATAAATGTAACACTCTTGACATGTTTCTAGATTCATGCGCTATGCAAAAGCAGGAGTTAAATTTGAGCGTCTTGGAGAAAGATTTAGATGAAATTATTGATGATATAACGAAATGTCTGACTTCGGTACAAAATTCGCAAATTAGATTGAAGAAAATTAGAACGAAAGTTTTAGGTGTGGAAAAGGATGAGCGTATTGAAGAGAAAGAGACGAGTGACAGCGATAATGTCGTTACAATCAGTGATCGCATACCGGAGATAAAAGATGAAGTATTTTACTTCGTCAAAACTGAAGACGATGAAGTTGTAACGCCGGCTGGTGACGTCACAACAGCTCCGGGGAAGAAAGAGAAGGAAACAACGAAGATTGTGTTAAAAGAGTTGAAGAGGAAGCTGGGGAAAAGAGAGGACGTGATGAGGGAGCGAGAGAGGCAAGCGTTAGTGAAAACGATGCCGGAGTTGAAAGACCACGTGCCTGAATTTCCTAGGCAGATAGAATTTGAAGAATTTGTGGTACGGAAAGGTTTTTTAGCTAAAACTAAGAAGGAAGGGAAAAAAGAGCGCTTATTTAGGAATTATAAAATCCAAAAAGCATCGAAAGACAAAAAGTATACATTGAAAAAGGGAGAAATATCAAAATGAAGACGAAATACCAAAACCGGTGTATGAAGCGAATGAGAAATTGAATTTCAAGAGTAAACTTGTGACTGTATCTTCAAACGAATGTTTAGTTATAACGAAATGGTCAAAACATGTTCTACCTACAGATGATCTTAAAGAGTTAGACTCTAGTGGTATGTCTGAAGGTCTTAGCGACGTCGAAGCAGGAGCGGCCAATAAAAACGTCAACCAAGCTATGAATAATATCAAAAATGGCAACGAAGCTGTAAACGTAATGAGAAATGGCAACGAAGCTAGAAATTTTACATTCACAAAAAAGGACTTGGAACTATCTCCTTCGTCGTCTGAAAGTGATTTGGAACTATATAAAGAAAAGCAACTAGCCTTATTAAAAGTTATGCGTAAACATAGATCAGAGAGAAGGAAGAATCAAGCTAAAGAAGCGTCAACTTCCATAGATAAGGAGGACGAGAGTTTGA
The DNA here is from genome assembly GCA_014851415.1 of Cnaphalocrocis medinalis. Lineage (NCBI taxonomy): Eukaryota > Metazoa > Arthropoda > Insecta > Lepidoptera > Crambidae > Cnaphalocrocis > Cnaphalocrocis medinalis. Next base: position 5,675,223 of record CM026303.1, on the reverse strand, counting down.
AGCCCATAGAGTATAGTTTTGGAACGGGCATGGCTATGGCCTCAATGTTACAAATTAATAATAAGGCAAAATTACCGAATTTGGCTCAAGAAGAAGTGTTCATTGGTGACGGAGAAGTTTCGAATGATAGTGGAAATGATGAAGATGCATAGCTTTAAGCAAAGTTGCTTGTATGTACACAGCAACTGATATATTTTGAGACAGTGTTTCCCAAACTTTGTTATGCCATGGCCCGGTAATTTTCACCTGACTCCCTTCGTTACCCAACTTCACGCATACCATTTCAACATCGACAGTCTGGTTCTATACACCATTTACTAAGATAGTAGAAATGTTAATTAGTACCTACTCAGGACTTAATCCATGTCCACTATCTGTTAAGTGCGAAGTATGCAGCTGTTTCTTATTTTTTACTACAGAATCCAAGTTAGGTATTTTTATCTCATGTTTTTAAAATAAGGCCGAAAATGTCGGCGGATCCTTAAAAATTTGGATAGTGTTTAAAATTCACCTTGTATTTGGAGAAAATAGCCCTCCGTTTTGATACATAAATGGGTTAAATAGCATACTTGTTGAAAAGATATTCAACAAAAATAACATAAATCAGCTCTCCTGTAAAATTTAGATTTTTAGTTTGCCGACTTATCGCTAGGAGGCGTCGTTATGCTTTTTTGCTGCATTTCTGTAAAAAGCTTTTATCATTTTGGAATGAATAATCTATCGTAAATATTTATAAAGAACTAGTGGCCCGCCCTCACTTCGCTTCGGGACCGTAATTCAGAAATGAACCAATAGATGGCGCTGTGCTCAATTACATCGCGCAAGCGTTTCGTGTTTTCGGTTTACCTATAAGCCTTGTCGTTGTCTATAGAAGTTATCTCTTTATAATTAGTATAGATATAGATAATTTGCACAGGCAAGGCTTTAGCTAGCTAGCTAAGCTAAAGTTTAGCTTAACCGAATCTAAAGCAAGTGCGCGATGTAATCGACTTCCAGCGCCATCTGTTGGGGCTAAGCTAAATCCCGAAACAAAGTCAGGGCTAGCCACTACAGGGTGTATCTGTGAACATTTACATCCATTTATCCACGTCTTCTACCAACCATTATGAACAACACAACATATTTCAACATAGAAATTCGTCGAAATTGTTTATTCAAACGGCCGGTTTCTGAATTGAGAATTTGAAGTTGAGCACTACTTAAGTACAAACTTTGACATTTGGAGTATGGCTCAACTGTCAAAGTTTGTACTTATTTCTCAATTCAGAAACCGGCCGAAAGTCGGTCACGTGACTTGTTCATTTTGTATAGAGATTCAAAAAAAATCGACGAATTTCTGTAAGTCGTAGAACAAAATGTTGTTCAAAATGGTTAGCTGAAGACGTGGTTCAGCTAACCATTGACATGTAAATGTTCACAGATAGGTACGCCCTGTGTTATCAATCCAGTATTTAAATGTGTATTAATGTTTTGTAATGTCACCATCCCTTGTAGTTTTTTACAAAACATGTAATCACAAAATAATTAGAAAGTAGGCTGCCCACTAAGAGCTAAAAACGTGTCATGTACCTACTCACGCATGCGCACTAACGGGGAAATACGCCTTTTCGACCACATTAATCCTAGCCTATGACTTAAGATTCGAGGTCTGTGGTAGAGGCCGCGCGCTTATGTACTCATGCCGGGCAACAACCCTAGCATAATTATGTCAACGAACTCTTCTAAATTCAAAATCAGGCTGAGTCTAGCTTCTGTGTGTAATTATTTTGTAATGTAATTCTTAACCGAACTCCAATATAAATGGACACAGAAGGTCGGCTCTAGCTTAACATTGATGTCAAAAAGTTAATTAACTTACGCGCTAGGCAGTATGTCGTATCGTGTCTTTCTGCAACGAACCGCATATTCTGTGTTTGAATCACGCCGAACCACGCTGACATTACTGTACAGTCAACAGCAAAAGTACATGATCAAAATCAAAACCCCTATACTCACTATTGAGCGGAGTTTTTTTTTTGTTTTATGTGATAGGTAGCAGGCGAGCAGGCGGATCACCTGATGGTAAGCAATTACCGCCGCCCATGGACACTTGCAACACCAGTGGAGTTACAAGTGCGCTGCCAACCTTTTATCCCCTTCCCCCCGAGTGGGCCTCCGGTACCCTCACTCACTCGGCGAAACACAGCACAAGGGCTGCTTCACGCCGGTTTTCTGTGAGGCAGTGGTATCACTCCGGTCGAGCCCGCCCATTCATGCCGAAGCGTGGCTCTCCCACAGTTAAACACACAGTTCGCTCAAGTGGCAATGGGCAGGGTAGGTACATTGCAAGGAGAAGAGACGTGAGAACTGTATGGTGTCAAATTCATACAGTTCTGACGCAAACTCCGTATAGCCTCAAAGTGATTCATACAGTTCTGATGCGAACTACTCTCAATAGTGAGTATAGAGTTTTTGATTTTAATCATCTATACTCTGATTCATAATCATGTAAAGTAAACTGACAGATGTTAATGTGTCATCCCCATACATTATCACTCAATTTGACACATGCAAAATGTCAAAATGCATAGAATCTTGTCATTTTCATCTGTCAGTTTACTTTACATCATTATGAATCAGAGTATACTTCTGCTGTTGACTGTACAGTCAACCACACATTAGGTTACCACAATCTGTCAAATTTCCTCAATTGATATTCAACCTAATGCAATTGACGGTAAGATGAGAGTCGATTGAAAAAATTTGTCAGTTTTATATACTTTGATGTGTGGCTGTACATACTTGTGTGTAATAAAAGTGATTTTGTTTATCAATTAAATGATACATAATATTATATTTGTAATTAATTCTAGTCTGAGAATGTTATCTTTGGAGTAATTATGGCGCGTTGTAATTAATAATATTTTGTAAAATTATGTAAATAATTATGATTGGAATTATTAATAAATTTTGTGATAACAATTATGTTGTGTATTACTTTACGTACGTACATATGTGGTCGTTAAAAGTTCAATAGATTATGTGGATTACGCCTTCAATATATTACGAGTAAAACTCTGTCTTATTAAATTAACATTAATGCATAAAAATATATAAATAATGCGCCAGACAATCACACCAATCAACCTTGTCTTAAACTAGGTGACGATAATTAACTGGGGGCGTCAACCCAGAACTCCCAGACCCAAGAAAACTTAAAAAAATGTAGTTTTCTAAAATGACTTGACCGGGAATCGAACCCGGGACCTTTCACGCTTCGGGCTAACACCTTAGCCACTACGCCATCGAGGAATAGGTAATAAATTCACAATCTCACCTACATCTGATACATTGACCTGGCTCTGTCGCCAATTGATGAAAATTACCTATTGTAATTTGTAGAAAGAAATTATTACATAAGTGTGCTCCAAAAAATTGTTAATATAGTCCGAGGCAAGAAAGTGTAGTTATGACCTTGAGTGCGCAGAAATCATTTTAATAGAAAGTCTTCTTTTTTACAAGTGCGCAAGATAACGGTCATCGCTATACTTACGTGCTTCCAGCTATACTAGGAAAGGCTTGTTTCCAAGGTTAGAGATTGGAAGATTTTTTGTATAAAATGGAGAAATAACGGTAAAAAAAAAAACTATATACAAGAATTTAGTTTGATATTTTTTGTCATCAGTCAATTAAAGTTAGATCTAAATTTGATACGTAACTTGATTTTAAAAGTATTACATTTACTAAATAATTATATACAATTAGATAATTCATGCAATTTTGAGCAACTTTTCTTTTGAAACCATTTTCATAAACGCATTATTTAATATAGCTATCGAACAAAGGTCTCCCGTGATGAACACAAACTAGCACGCTGTGACGTCACAGCGTGGCAGGGCCGTTGTATGGAGCGTTTTGACAAGGTTTATTTTATGTGATCTTTGAATGGTGATATCTCGGAGAATATTCATGCTAACAGAGTAATCTTTTGCCGATGTTTGGAGAGCTTCTTTGATAACTAATCAGAAAAAAAATTGGAAACAGGCCTATTACTAGGTATCCTTTATGTTTTCATAGCTGTATTTTTTTCTCCTTAGGTTACAATTACCTAGTTTAGATCAATGGGCGGCGCTAGTATCGTCGCGGTATGTACCTTAAGACTGATTTGAATTGTGGTTGTCGGTAACTATGTGTTGTCTAATATTGATTTATTTACTATCTGAATACATAGGAAATCTATATTAATAATGTGTTTTCCTCGATCGACTTCGCTATTAGCAGTTCACATAATAGATATCTTAATTACGCTGTCTTACACTCCGGCGCAGATAACAAGACGAGATGGACGCTTTACGGATCATGTAAGTAATATTGTAATAGCTATATACCTACATCATGGCATGGGGGTACCCTGCAGGGAGGGTCAGGAGAGGGCCGCTTTCCCCCCTACCAGGGGCCCCTGGGTCATGTAAACGTCCCTAATAATTTTACTTATCTAGTACTTTTATCGATAGAAATTAAAAAAACCATTTGGGGGGGGGGGGGAAAGGCACAAAATACATATTGACATTCTGTGGGCTGACTGCCTACTAAGAGCTAAAAATATGTCACGTACTCAAGCATGCGCACTAACGGGCAAAAACGCCTTTTCGACCACATTAATCCTTAACTTATGACATAAGATTGTCAAACTGTCGAGGTCTATGGTAGAGGCCGCGCGCTTATGTACTCATGCCGGGCAACAACCCTAGCATATGTCAACGAACTCTTCTAAATTCAAAATCAGGTCAAAGTCTAACTTCTGTGTGTAATTATTTTGTGGGAAAGGGGTCAAAAGTCGACAGCGCAATTGTACTTACTAGTGCAGGTGTCTATCGCTTACCATCAGGTGATTCATCTGCTCGTCTGCCACCTATAACAAAAGGCCTAGGTCAGCGGTCGTCACACTTTACTCTTCAAGGGCCACATATCAATATGAACATCAGGGCCCGGGCCGCAGTATATGCGTACTAAACTGATTTCTGATAAGTACGAATATGTAGTTGACTAGTAATTAAATAAATCTACTATATCGCGGGCCGCACAAATAACGTCGGCGGGCCGCATGCGGCCCGCGGGCCACAGTTTGACGACCACGGGCCTAGGTAGTTAAAGAATTTATATAAAAACACAATAATATATAGGTACATAACCTATTTTAATTTAAGTTTTTTATTCTTTTTAAGCACCTAGCTTGTAAAGAATCTGATTTGCCCCCCTCTGGCGCAGAACCTGGGTACGCACATGATACAGGCTGCCAATATTTACCATCCCTATCCCTATAACCACGTCTTCTATCAACCATTCTCAATATTTTAAGCTTGTTATAAGTACCTAACCACCTTAGTAATTCTTTACAATTACTTACTTAAATTCTTAAGTAAATAATTCATCGAATGGCTTTTTTTTGATAGGTGGCAGACAAGCAGACGGATCACCTGATGGTAAGCGATGGCCGCCGCCCATAGACACCTGCAACAACCGATCAGGTGACTCGAGTCACAAGAGTGCTGCAACCTTTAACCCCCTTTCCCCCCATTTGGGCCTCCGGTGCCCTCACTTACTCGACTAACTCGCTAAGTGGGAATCGAATCCACAACCTTCCACACACCGGGTGGCTGTTCTACCAATTAAACTATCTAAATAATAAAAAATGATTAGCGTCGCTATTATTGTTTACGATGCATATTTTTTTCATTGTACCTAATCTGTGGATCGGGCATCGAACCCGTGAGCTTGGTCATTTATAAACCATCGAAGTCTACATTTTGGTCTACATTATGGACCTGTAAGACTGTAAAAATATATCTATTCTATGTAAGTAATGTATAGTTTAACTTATGTTGTGTCCTGAGTAAACTAACAAAGTACATATTTAAACTTGTAGATATTAGTTTTCCTAATGAAGTGATATCATAACTAGGGTTGTAACGGATACCTTCTTTGTGGAAGAGAATGCGGAGGTGCCGCATTCATCCTCCGCGGATGTGAAAACACAGTGTACCTACACAGTGTAGATTTAGTTTCGGAGGGGGTTAGAGAAAATCATCATCATCATAATATCAGCAACCCACACTCGTCGTCCCCTGCTGGACATAGGTCTCCCTAATGCACGCCACCGCTCCCGATTTTCGGCCACTCTCATCCAGCCCACACCAGCCAGCCTTCGAACCGTAACCGTACCTACGTTGTTTTCGGCTTCGTTGGAGCCGTAAAATCCCGTCTCAGTAAGCGTAGTGTTGGACGCCCTGCGACAAGATTCACAAATTAATACAATATCCTCTGTGGGAACTAACTTTACCAAGTTTCATACATACTCGTAGTACCTATACAAAAAAATGGCTGTGACCTACAGACGGACAGGCAGACAGTGATGATGTGGCGACGTGCATTTACGTTTTGACAACTCCGCAAAAATTTGGCGGAGGCGCATGCGAATGGTTTTCTTGCGGAACCTCCGCAGTGACATACGGAGGTAAAGATCCATCCGTTACAACCCTGATCTTAACTAGCCTAAGCTATTAGCTTCAAGGAAGTTATTGTAGTAAAATAAACTTATTTTCAATTAGTTTTAGGTACTGAGAAAATGTAGCCAAGTAAATTATTTCCTGCCTCATACCATGCTACTGCCACAAACATGTTTTGGCCGACGGAAATCATCTGGGTTATACTCCGAGATCTTTCTTCATCACTTTCGTTGCAGTCCTCAAATCCATGGGAGAAACACGCTTCGACATGAGTGGGCCGGCTCGACCGGAGTGTTACCACGCCTTACAGAAGACCGGCGTAACCCAACGCCTGCGGTGTATTTCGTCGCGCGAGTGAGGGTACTGGCCGGCCGAATTGGGGAGAAAGGGTAACCTAAGACCCAGAGATTTCGGCCTGGTAGGCACTCGGGTTCGATTCCCGTCCCGGGTCAAGTAAATGTGTTACGAATTTTTTGAACAGAGCTCGGGTTTGTGATCACCCGCATTAGGCAAGTGTGGTAAGCCTAATCCCATCATAGTAGCGATGACTTGATTTCTATGATGGAGGCCTTTACCCTTCAGTGGGACAATCTATATAGGCTGATACTTTTTTTTTACTATTTCTTCTTTCCTTTAGTATGATCATCATTGCCTCATACGTTGCGCTGGCGCAGCCCGCAGCAGCCATGACACCGGAAGCTGAGTACCAGGAGACGGAAGACACAACACTAACGACAAATACGTCACCATCAAGTGAGTTTCGGAATTTAAATCTTGTATCCGAATCCGACTCGGTATACGTAGTGTTGGACGCCCTGCTACAAGATGGGATGACGACATTCGAAGGCTGGCTGGAGTGAGCTGGATGAGAGTGACCGGAAATCGGGAGCGGTGGCGTGCATTGGGGGAGACCTATGTCCAGCAGTGGACGAGGGTGGGTTGCTGATAATGATCCTAATCCGATCTTCTTCGCACTCTCGGTGCGGTTCGGGCGTGCGGGGTAAACCCTTTACCCGGGCTGCTTCTCATGCCAGTCGTGGCACGGTGTGTGTGCTCCAGGAGAGGAGGCCTCCCGACAAGGTGCTGTTAGGACGGTCTTCGACCCCGTAGGGCCTGCCGGCTGCCCGGTCGCACTTATCTGTCTGGGAAGGCACGTTTAGCGCAATGGTTTGAGCGCCGGTTGAGACGTAAGGGTCGCGGGTTCGATTCCCGCACCAACACAAATGTTTGTTGATGAAACAGATATTTGTATTTTGTCTGGGTGTTTGTAGTACCTTCGTTATTTCTGGTTTCCATAGCACAAGGGAAAACCTTAGTTTGGGGCCAGGACAATGTTGTGATGTTGTCTCAATTTATTTATTATTTTATTTAGGGGGGATCAGGTAGGTAGTTACTGTCGGTGTCTTGAGGGAGATTAAATTCGGTCTTTTTTTTTTTAATTAATCTTGTCAAGTATGGAACAGTCAAATTAGCGCCATCTCCTGCTGCGCCACAGTTGGATGGTACTGTAGTGGCGAACTTCTTTCTTCGGGCGATGGTAGATGTCGCCCGCTTGTACCTATATTATTTTTTTGTTTTTGTGATAGTGTTACAAACTTTACTTACTACGCTGGCTCAGCGTCCCGAAGTGGATCTTGGCCTCCGACACGAGAATTCGCCACTCCGCTCTATTCTCAGCCACTTGCTAATCCGGCCTTTGAAAGTGACCAAGATCCTTCTTGATCTGGTCCATCCAAAGATACCTATCTGGGGCGCCCCACTAGGCGCTTCCCGGTAGATCGACCCAGGTATGAGTAGGTAGGTGTGATAGTGTTAACCAAATATATTTTTATTCTATTCTAATTTAAATTCCCACAGCAACGACCACCCCGCTCCCCCCCACGCCGGCCCCCGCGCCCCGCAACTGCGCGACGGCGCGGCGCGAGGCCGGCGTGTGCGCAGCCCGCCAGTACTGCGACCATAGCACCGGGCCCATAGACCGCTCGCTATACAAACCTAGCTGGTACACCAGGTGATTAAGGATTTTTTTTATTTTGTGTAAAGTGGCACCTATCACCGATAAACTAAAGGGGAAACGTCTCCTGGTACGGCCATGTAATGAGAAGAGTGGAGGAACATGTTACCAAAAGAGTGATGGGTATGAATGTAAGTGGGTGGAGGAACAGAGGACGGCCGAAAAAGAGATGGATGGATTGTGTGAAGAATGACATGACTGAAAAGGGGGTGGATGACACGATGACGAATGACAGGAACGAATGGAAGAAGAAAACATACTGCGCCGACCCCAGATACCCTGGGAACAGGGCAGGGAAATGTTGATGTGGCAAGCGGCATCACCTGATGGTAGGCGTTGACGCTGCTCATAGACACCTGCAACACCACTAGAGTCACAAGTACTATAACCAATGGGGCTACCATACTCTATGACGTAAGCGGCAATGGCGCTATCAATTAATTTCATGACTTTCTTGATGCATTATCTGTGTAGGTACAGTCGAGTTCAAAAATATGTATACACTTTAGGACCTTGTCACAATACATATTTATAAGAAAGTGGAAGTCGTTTTCTTATACATATGTACTTTGACAAGGTCCTAAAGTGTATACATATTTTTGAACGAGACTGTACCTACCCAGGAGCGCGCCCAATCTGTGTGCGAAACCAATAAAGCGCCTATTATTCTTAATGAATTAAGTTACCGACGATGGCGCGTGGTTCCCAATTGCCTTGGCTCCTGTGTGCATGGCACACTTCGGTGGTAAAGGGAGTTAGAAGGTTAGCAGCGCACTTGCGACCCCACTGTTAAATAAAATAAAAATAAAATAAATTGAGACAACATCACATACATTGTCCTGGTCCCAAACTAAGGTTTTCCCTTGTACTATGGAAACCAGAAACAACGAAGGAACTACAAACACCCAGACCCAAGACAAATATCCGTTTCATCAACAAACATTTGTCTTGATGCGGGAATCGAACTCGCGACCCTTGCGTCTCAACCGGCGCTCAAACCACTTCGCCAAATGGGCCGTCAAAAATGGGTGTTGTTGCGGTGTGTTCTTTTTGGCGGTTTGGCAGTTATTATAAAATCAAAACAACAAATTTAGCAAAATAGTAACATAATTTTAATTGTCTTAACACTAATCAGTATCACTTGAATCGCTTTCTACAAGCAAAGATTCATGTCAGGGCTTCTCACATAGATGAGTCCACTTCATACCAGCTAGTTGCTCCATCGAAAATCTCTCTTCGCACTTCGAGCACTGCCAACAAGGCTCCCCTTGATGAAACTCCTGGAAATGCAGCAACAACTTCGACAGAATATTATTTTCAAACTTAACCTCACAAAACAGGCACTCGATCTTCAAAAAGTTACCGCTCGCTGAAATATCATTTGTCCTTTGAAACCTCGATAAATTCAACTGAACTTCAGGGATACCCGTCTCTTCCAATTGCAAATCATAGTTATTCACACTGAAAGATGTACTCGTCTCCACTTCTGAGTACAGATATCTCACGAAGGGGTACTGACTCAAAACTCTCCGGTACGTCACAGGGCAGTCTAGTCTGTGGAGACCGACGTGGTACGGGGGACCGCTCTCCAAATCTGTCTTTATAAGGTCGCATACTGCTCGGATTACTAGTTGCATATCTTCGTTGATGTATTTCACTCGGCTTATATCATCGATTGCACTGATAAAGTTTTCTGTATCGGTAGTCGATATCTTCGTCCCTCTCATCTGAAAATTTGTCTTCAATAGCTCTGGTGGTTTCTTAATGTAGTTCAGCTTTTTGTTGACCAATACATGACTTAAGGTCATAAGCATATCCCGTCTGAATATCAACGAGCCATTAAGGTTAATATTGATTCGTATACTTGGCCAGTTGAGCATCGACTCGAGTGTGAATCTGGAGAGCCTTATTTTTGTAGCAACGGTGTCTACGTTGAATATCGCATGATGGAAGAACGGATGGGGTCGCCTGAAGAAGAGCTGATTCAGTTGCGGCCTTGTACACTGAAGTTGCATGACAATGTCATCTTCCATAACCTGTAAACGAATGAAGCATGAATAAGCCAGCTCGACTGGAGTGATACGATACTCCAAACTGGAATTCAAGACCAAAAAATGTACGACAGATACGTTACTGTCAAATCTGTTAATGTCTTATTTATTAGTTATAACTTATGTCATTTTCAAGTGACGTTTTCAGGTTTCGCCAACCTTTTTGGCATTATTTTTCTTATATGCAGACTAAACTGTCAAGTTCCATACATTGGTAAAATGTTGTGGGTAGATACCAAATGTTATTAACACCTGAAGTGTTACAAGCGCAATACCATCTTTGAAAACTAAAATTACTAAGTGTCTTGTATTTAAATGAAAAAAAGTTTATAAAATTATTTTTTTAATCTTAGAATCACAATTACCAATAAATAAATTACATCAGCAAGTGTTTTTAGAAAAAAGGGGTAGGGGTAGCAGATTTTTTGGTCTTGAATTCCAGTTTTGGGTATATCCTCCTGAGACCCTCGGTGTCACCTATGATACTCGGGAAAATATTTTTTTTACAACGCCATCTGTCGCGATTTGTTTGAATTACTATTGAAATCGCGTAAACGAGTTACTATGCTATGCTACTAGGTGGCTACGGCTTGTTTTGGTTGCTCTGGGTCTTGCCTATCATTATTTTAAATTGAGGGTACGCAGAAAAACCGAAATGGCGAATTGGAGCAGAGGTAAATATTATTTTATATTGTATTTGCGTGTGTTTTTTGTTATAACTATTTAGAATCATCATTATACTAAACATTCATGAAGTTATATTGCTCAGATTATGCAATTAAAGTATTTTTTTTGCTACATTCCTTTTGGTATCATAGGTGATACTTTGGGCACTCGCGTCTAAAAATCGTATCGTTTTCAGGGTTGCGGGATGGTGAAATTGTTCAAAGTTTAATGAATTTAGATGAATCAGAGTGTGAAGATATAGATGAAGAAGACGAGGAAGATTTAAATTTAGAGCAAGAAGATATTTCCGAGGAAGTAATACCTCGGCCTTTAGACGAAAGTGATTGGGATTCTTCTGACGAGGAGCCGCTTCTTTCCATTGCACGTGCCAATGCTGCGAGAAGGTCAAGAAATCGTCCTTTGCGATGGGATCATACCAACAATTTTGGAAATACATCTAGTGACCTATATGATGATCCACCACTCGTTGATCCAGTCATAGTGAAACCTACTCATGAATATTTCTCCAGGTATATTCACCCAAGTTTTTATGAAACAATAGCACACTGCACCAATATAAATAGTGTCCGGAGAACGGGAAGGTCTCTTAATACAAATGCTGAAGAAATAAGAACATTTTATAGGGGTTTCTATGGCTATTGGCATATTAGGGCTCCCTCGAATTCGTATGTTCTGGGCTGCTGAAACCAGAGTGACATTGGTAGCCAATGCTATGACTCGCAACCGATTTTTTTCAATTGAGATCTAAAATTAAGGTTGTTGATGATCAGTTAGTCAGTCCAAATATGAAAGAAGTCGACAGGTTTTGGAAAATTCGCCCTATTGTATCTTCAATAGAGAAAGGTTGTCGAGAAAATGAGCGATGCCAAAATGTGGCCATTGATGAGCAAATTATCCCATTCACGGGAAAATGCAAGATGAAACAGGTTGTCAAGGGAAAGCCTAACCCTGAAGGGATAAAAGTATTTATACAAGCTAATCCTAATGGGCTCCCGTTAGATTTATATCTTTATCAAGGTCAGGGAACCAGTGTGGAGTCAGCGTTGTATCCCATGCCAGATAAAATTGATCTTGGCGGCCGTGTAGTGCTAAAGCTGGCAGACACATTGCCTAAATACAGTTCAATCTATATGGATCGTTATTTTACCTCTATTCCTTTGCTGGACACACTGTTGAACCGAAATATCTACGCCACAGGGACACTTATGAAAAGCCGTGTTCCTGAGTACCAAAGGCCCAACACCAAGAAAAAAAGAGTAAAGCCTTTACTTAAAACTGATAATCAACTAAAGAAAGATGGGAGAGGAAGTTTCGATTGTGTTGTCAGACAAGACAAATTAGTTGCAGTTGTAAAATGGCTAGACAGCAAGCCAATTTATCTTGCTTCATCTGAGACTGCAGTGGAACCCTTGGGCACTTGCCGACGTTGGTGCAAAAAGGATAAACGTTACCTCGAAGTTCCGCAGCCAGTCGCGATAAGGAATTACAATCAATTCATGGGAGGTATTGACCTTCTAGACCGAATCATCGGCAAATACCCCATGCGAGGCAGAACTGGTAAATGGACTGTACGAGCAATTTATCACTTCTTTGATTTTTCTGCTGCTGCTGGATGGATTCAATACCGAGAAGATGCGACCAAGTTTGGATTGCCACGGAAAAGAATTAAACAGTATCTTGACTTCAAAATGGATCTAGCCAAGCATTTAATCTACGGAACTCAAATTTCTGCTCCAGAGTCATGCCCAAGTCCTTCGCTGTGTCGCATCTCCCGTAATAGTCCTCGAAGTGGTACCAATAGTCCTGGAGTATGCTCAGAGCCGGAGGAGGATATTGTAGCCCTATCTTCAAACCGGAAGCGTAGGCTCGTACAGCCTCTTCCCCATGAAGCTAAAAGATTAAAAGAAGCTCAACACTTACCAGTATGCGTGAAGGGTAACCAAAACAATCGATCGAAATGTAGACTCGATAAATGCAGCCAGTTAACTTTCGTAAAATGTTTTTTTGATTTTCATACCAAACATGATTAATTATTAAGATTACTTTGTTAATGTTTAAGGTTGATTAAAAGTCTGATTAAAATAATATTCAATATTTTTTGTGCCTTTTAATACTGTTTCGATCCCATAGTATCACCTGTGATACCCCCTATTCTGGGGTTTCTGGGGGGAGGGGATTTTTTTCCATATTTTTCTCGTAATCTTGTTATCAATTTCAACCACTATTCTAAAAATCACGAAGATCCTACAACTTTTGGGGTCCTGGGTCTCAGGAGGTTATGGCCTGACAAAAAACTATTTCACAGGTGCACATAGAAGCAAAGTTTAAACACTGGCAGCACACTGATGATTGTGGTCATCAAAGGCCAGATTGGCATCAGGTTCATCTGACAGTTAGTTTGACGTGATGGACTGACCACACCTGCCATCAAGCAGTAAATACTGTCACCCACACATTAGGTTACCACAACCCGTCCAATTTCCTTAATTGATTTTCAACTTAATTTGTTTGACAGTAAGATGACAATGTTACAAATTGCATGATTAAATAAATAAATAAATCTATACATATAATAAAAATGTAAAAAAGCTGTGTCTGTACATTGAAGATATTTATCTCAAAATAACTTAAGACGACTAAAAAACAGTAACAGAACATGAATCAATGATTTTTAAAATTTTTGTCTGTCTGTTTGTCTGTTTGTCTGTTTATCTGTTTGTCTGTTTGTTCGCGCTAATCTCGGAAACTACTGAACCAATTCGAATGAAACTTTTTTTATTGTATAGCTGTAATATCAGGGCAACTTATAGGGTATATTACATTTTGAAGACCAGGCTCCTTGATGTAGAACCACAACAGCCCAGCTAAACTATAAGAGGTAGGTCAATGGCACCTTAACAAAAGTTGTTCAGATTGATGAGCAGTTTATGATGCCATGAAAAAAAATCAAAGATCATGGAACATCTGGTTTGGACCTCTAAGAGCCCAGCTACACTATAACAAATATGGAATGAAATGGAATGGAAAATTGTCAAATGTGATGAGCATTTTTGGAAGAGATCCTATAAGGAAGGATATTCCGAACTTAAACCCCTAATGGAGCGAAAAGGGGGTTCAAAGTTTGTTCATGGGACAACGTGATTCCTTGGCCCAATTTACTCCAACTTTTGCATACACATTCTTTGACAGAATTTATAGACAAAATATAAGATTCAAACTTTAATAGAATACTTACATCCCCTAATGGAATAAAAAATAATTTGGGGGTTCATTAGAAGTTGATATTTTAAATATTAAATGGGTTTGCACTTGACCTCATCTCACCTGATGGAGAGTGACAATGAGGTCTAAGATGTAGCGTGCTTTCCCAGAAGAAGCCTATTCACTCTCGACTTAAAGACACCCAAATTGTAGCTCTCTGGAAATACAAAAGCCGGCAAGTTGTTCCATTCCTTAGCATTTCGTATAAAATATTAATGAGCCGCCTTAAAAATCTATTAATAACCTTTAAACGAACATTTATAATAAATAATATTTTTGTTAAATTCTATTTAAATAATCATCTTTAAGTCAAGAGTCATAAAGTTCACGCAAACGAAGTTGCGGGCGGCCACTAGTAAATAAATAAATAAATACATTGAAGAAATTTGACAGTTTTGTGTACTTTTACATACATGAATTTTTGACAAAAGATTGGACAGGTTGTGGTAACCTGATGTGTGGCTGTCTGTACTTCCTGCTTGACGACAAGTGTGGTCAGTCTTTTTGAACTACAACTGTGGTAACGTAGCCGAAACTACAAGTACATAAGTGCTTAAAAATTAACATTGCGTTAACTCCTGTCTATAATAATAATAGTAAATATGCAATGTGTAAATTTAAAGAACTACCTCTTCATCCTTTGCCATTGATTCCTTTACTTCCTTGATGGTTTCCTTCAGCAGCGGTTCAACGCCTTCCAACGTCTTCTTCAGATACGCTTTGAGGCTTTCGTAATTAGTCTCCAACATATCTTTCATTTTATCCCAATCTTTTTGATTCTTTAACATGTTTATAGCTGAATCAAACTCGTCCCACTGCGGCCAGTCTTTCAGGAATTTCTTGAGAATGTTTAGGTAGATGTCTATCTCTAGCTCGTGTATGTAGAGGATGTCCATGTTGAATTCCTTTTGTAGGATGTCGATGATCTGAGCGTTGGTGAGTACAGTGTTTTGTTTGCTGTCGTTTCCAATCAGCCTTTCAAATAGCATCATGAGGGGTTTTTCTGTAAAAGGGATTTCAGTATGTTTGGTTATCAAATTTTTCAAACATAGCTCGGGTTTGTGATCACCAATGAGCATTAGGCAAGCGTGGTGATTAAGCCTAAATCCCATTAAGTAGTGATGACTTGATTTCTATGATGGAGATATTTGCTGTGCAGTGAGACAGTATAAAGACTGATACTTTATGTGAGTAAATAAATTATGACTAAAGACTGATGTGTCAGTGGCATAATGACTTGTTAGTTGGCTATGGCCCGACCCCAAGAGATCTGGGTTTGACCCTCAGATTAGGCCAGAAATTTATACCAGATTTTAATGTTATGAAATTCTCAGTATTACAAGTCTGGAAGTTGTAAAAAGCCTAAGAAAATCGCCGTCTAGTTTGGCTGAACACACAACCAAAAGCCTAACCTTAGGCTAGTGTTTTGTTTTTTCTTTTGTCGTGTCAATTGTCTGTAGCATGTAATATGTGTGTTGTGGTGTCCAAATTAATAAATGTATTTTCTTTCTTTCTTTCTAAACCTTAGGCTTAGTCCGGACGCCTGACAAACAAAAGGATGTTAAGCCGTTGGTCTGGTGCCGGCCACATCAGTCAAAACTCAAATCACACAGATGCCCCATCGAAAGACGAGAATAGAGAGTCCACTTGTCCCTCGTATCATAAATCTAAGGAGGGATTATCATTATATAGCTGTAAAGCTGTAGCAAATAACAACAAAAAATTCAAACTAACCTTCTTCAGATAAACGCGGCATGGGATCGTTGGATGTAGAATCCACGATAACGACATCACTGTCCGACTTTTCCGTGCTATTATTTTCCATATTATTTTTATTATTTTCCAAGAAATCTTGAAAATTTGATACAAAATTCATTTTTTTTTTTCTTGTATTGTCAGTTTGACTTTTATATTTTTTACACTCAACTTTCAACTTTCCACGATAAGATACCACCACAGATAAAATAGGACTAGCTAGAACAATAAACAATACAGTATCGATTAGTGTAATCGATTCTAAGAATCGATACGAATTAGAAACGATTAACCACACCGACGCTTACGTCATAGAGTCGATAAAGTCATGAAAACCGATTTTTGGGGATCTTACGCAGTTCCCATGTTCTGGCTATCAGTATTAAAAAGGTATTTTTTTGTTGGCAGCCCGTGTCTGAGCGACGAGGTCTGCTGTCCGTTCAGCGCGCTGGTCCCAGAGACTCCAACTAACGGTGACAATAACGATGATTTCGAAGACGATAATTTTAAATAAATTATTTTTCCTTACTTTTCTTGTTATTATAATCTTCTATACCAGTGTTTCTCAACCTTTTTACAATGCGACCCCTCAACCCATCGCTTTATATTTATTTTCTTTGAGTATAAAACTATATAGGTACTCAAAGTTTATTTTGTGTACTTACGTACAGCCACACATCAAAAAGTAGGTAGGGTAATCGAGACAGTGATTGCCCACTTAAGAAAATTATGCAAAGTTTTATGTCAATTAAATCCTTTATTTTAACAATTGGGTAGCAGTGTGCGACTTTTATATAACATTGATAGTTTAGCTTTGAGATAAGCTAGCAACAATTCAAATATCTAGAGAATATTTGTAAATATAACGTTTGCAAAAAAAAAATCTTAAAATTTGTACTAAAAATTTAGTGATTGCCCACCCCCTCTAAATACTAAATGGAATGTTATTATACCATGATAACTACTTCAAATGATACATCAAAGATTTAACTAGCTCGTTATTTAGCTTTCACATTCAAAAAATAAAATAAAAGTGACACAATCATTAAAACTACTAAGTGTATCCGATTCTCCTAAGGAATTCGTGTTATTTGAAGAGACGAACACCTGCTGTGCAAAAACAGCCATTATAATATTTTTTTTTTGAAATGTTGACAAATTTCTTATTTAGAATTCTGATAAAGAGTACTCTAGTGTTATTTAACGGATTTAATTCAAAACTACTCCTTTGAAAATAAGTTAAAATCTACGTTAACCTTAAACCTGGCAATCACTGTACCCTGGGCAATCACTGTCTCGGTTCCCCTATACCTACACAACTGATAAATTTCTTCAGTCGACTCTCAATCTACTGTCATAAACATAAAGGAAAAATAGGTTGTAGTTAACATAAACAATTGCTGGCTGTACCTACCTAATGTAGGTATGTTACAATACAAAAAGCTTAGGATTTATTTTTTCAATACTTTCTTAACGCATTAAAGGTTGGTGTGTATTATGTGGTTCGTCACTAGGCTAAACGTGTCGTCGAAATAAAACCAAAATAGGTTTTGAATGAGTTTATTTTAACTTGGTATAACACAATAAATAAAATTAGTATGATGCCTTGAGGCGGCACAATTCTTATACCATAATTTTCACAATTCGAAAGTTATACCACCTCTTTGAAAAGAAAACTGTCATTAAAAAAATATTGATGTTTCCTCACTGCCTTATGGTCTTTTACCATATTTTGATGACCACCATTGATATATTTCAAGGAATGCCCGCGCAATCTATTGCTTAAAATTGGAAATTTAATAACTGCTGTTGGGATAGGCAGTTTGCAAGTAAAATCAGATTTTTAATCATGTGGAGTAATCTGACAGATGTCAATGTGTCATCCCCATACATTTTCACTCAATTTGACAGATGAAAAATGTCAAAATGTATGGAAACTTGACATTTGCATCTGTCAGTTTACTCCACGTGATTAAAAATCCGAGTTTAAGTTATTGTGTCCCATAGGTACTTTCAACAATTTAGCGCCATCTATAGGTCAAAGATGTTAACATTGAATGGTGGCTACCGCTTGTGGAAAATCCGTTAGATGGCGTACGTGTAGACTGAGGTCCAACTTCAACGTCATTGGTCGTTTAGTGACTTTTTGACATCTCACATCAAAAATAACCAATCACCGTGTAGTTGAACCTCAGTCTACACATACGCCATCTAACGGATTTTCCACACGCGGTAGCCTCCATTCTAGTTTCATTCCTTAGCTTTTCGTCCAGTTTGATGGCTTTTGGAATCAAAAATTGATATTATTTAAAAATCAGATAGAAAAATCAGATCTACTGGTCAAAATGCAACTGGGATAGCGTCACTTCTTACTGTGCTATTATTGGAGTTGAAATGGTTTACCTATTGAGTTCAAAAGTAGCGCCATCTATTACTTGAGGCCGATATAGTTTCCCTATTAAGTGCTTCAAAAGCAGCGCCATCTATTACTTGGAGTTGAAATGACTTGCTTATTGAGTGCTTCAAGAACAGCGCCATCTACTGGTCAAAGTTGCAAAGGCTGCAGTCCGGACAGCGCCGCTTCGTTCTGCGTCGGTGTTTGTCGTCTAGTTTGTAATCGTAGTGGCTGGATCGTGTTCTAGAGCGGGAGGCCGACCTGGGAATGTAAGGTTTATTCTTCACTAGCGGCCGCCCGCGACTTCGTCCGCGTGGAATAGTACTCAGGGTCTAGATCAGTGTTTCCCAAACTTATTATTATGCCATGACCCAGTAATTTTCACATTGTCCCTTCGTGACCCACTAAGTACCTACTTTCAAACTCAAGCTGGTTCCTTACTCATGTTTTTAAAATAAGACGACAATGTCGCGACCCGGTTATTTCGTTTTGGTGGCCCGGCACCGGGTCGCGACCCGGTTATTGAGAAACGCTGGTCTAGATCATCTGTATACCAAACTTCATTTAAATCCGTTCAGTCGTTTTGGCGTGAAAGAGTAACAGACAGACAGACAGACAGAGTTACTTTCGCATTTATAATATTAGTTAGGATTTCAGATGAACAACCCGGGCGAGAAGTAAGGTTCTTCAACTACTCATGTCTCCTCCCCACTCGCATCGCTGGGGTTTAGTCGGTATGCCTCCGGTCCCTCCCGGAGGAGAAGCCGACATAACCGGCCTGCCCCTCGGCAAGAGGGTATGCATAAGCAGTCGCAAGACTACGTTTGGCCCACTTCGGGTCAGCGGCATTCTCCAGTGTAAAAAAAAAAAAAGGGTGCGTCCACATATTCTAATATGCCGCAAATGCGCGCAGCTAGCGCCAAATCAAATTAAATAACCGTGGGGGGGCCACGCTTTGGCATGAATGGACCAGCTCGACCGGAGAACATGGGCTCCTCTCTCACTTATCATCAGGCTGAGGTGAGCTAATATAAAAACGTCGCACGCCCGCTTGTGGCGGCCCTGCTTAATCTATCTACTAGAGGCCCGCCCTCACTTCGCTTCGGGACCGTAATTCAGAAACGAACCAATAGATGGCGCTGTGCTCAATTACATCGCGCAAGCGTTTCGTGTTTTCGGTTTACCTATAAGCCTTGCCGTTGTTTATAGAAGTTATCTCTTTATTAATAGTATAGATATAGATAATACCTGGATCGCGACCGCGAGAGTCTCGGCTGGTGGCGGCAGTCCATGTCGTCGTCCAGGCCCTGGACCTTGAAGATAAGGCCCCAGTACTGGTACGCGAGGTAGATTATGGTCAGGACTCCTGCTACCTGGAACAACCATCGCTATGTGGAGTAATCGTAAGGTATAATCACTCATTCTGGTGTAGATGATGTCCATGGGCGGCGGTGTTCACTTACCATCAGGTGATCCGCTTGCTCGTTTGCCTTCCTATACTATAAAAAAAAAACAAAAAAAAAGATTTGTGACGGCACCCAGCCACCCGCCCGAGGAAAGAAAATCTTCGCCACTATACCATCCACCCAACGGTAGATGGCGCTAATAGGCTATTTGACTGTATGAAAAATAAAGATTTATTTATTGCCATCCGTGTAGCTTAGGAAATTTAAAAACGATTAACAATAAAAAAACATTAAAAAGAATGAATTTTCACGAAAATACGCAAAATATTTATTTTTTAAGTTGGCGCCATAATGACCATTTTGATTGGTTCACTTTACTATGACGTCAGTTGTTTGTAAACAAAACGAAACGTCCTATAAATATATATATAAATAAATATTATTACTATAAATTTTCTTTTCAATACGCGTGACATAAGAACTTTTATAGAGAATACTAGCGGCCGCCCGCGACTTCGTCCGCGTGGAAAAGTAACTTTTTACCCCCCTTTTAACCCCTTACAACCCCCTTTTCGCAATAAAAAGTAGCCTATGTTCTTTCTCAGGGTCTAGATCATCTGTATACCAAATTTCATTTAAATCCGTTCAGTAGTTTTGGCGTGAAAGAGTAACAGACAGACAGACAGACAGACAGACAGACAGACAGACAGACAGACAGACAGACAGACAGACAGAGTTACTTTCGCATTTATAATATTAGTATGGATGACTCGTGGTAAGTCACCGGGACACGACGGGTTGAGTGTCGAGCATCTTCAGAACGCGGGTGTGCATCTGCCACGGCTCCTTTGTATGCTTTTCAATTTATGTATTACCCACTCGTACCTGCCAGAGGCACTTATGAGGACGTCGGTGGTTCCTATTGTGAAAAATAAAACGGGGGATGTATCTGATAAAACTAACTACAGACCGATATCACTGGCCACGATAGTAGCGAAGGTATTTGACGGTTTACTTGATAAGCAATTGGATAAGTACATAGAGTTACATGACGCACAATTTGGTTTTCGCAGCGGACTATCCACTGAAAGTGCGATTTATACTTTGAAAGAGACCGTTAAGTACTATACCCAAAGGAAGACTCCCGTTTATGCATGCTTCCTGGATCTTTCGAAAGCCTTTGACCTGGTATCCTATCAGATTTTATGGGCGAAGCTTAGAAAAACAGGCATGCCGGAGGAACTCGTACGTGTCTTTGAGCATTGGTATGCACACCAGAAAAATTATGTTAAGTGGGCGGGACAGTACTCTGACATGTATGGGCTGGACTGCGGCGTGAGACAGGGCGGCTTAACCTCTCCTAAGCTATTTAGCCTATATATGAACGACTTGATCGTTGAGCTCAGCAATATCAAGGCGGGATGTTCGATTGGTGGCCAAATGGTCAATAACATCAGTTACGCGGACGACATGGTGCTGCTGAGCCCGTCGGTCAATGCGTTGAGGAGGCTGTTACTCGCCTGCGAGACCTATGCCGAAAAGCATGGACTAAAATATAACATAAAAAAGAGCGAGGTAATGGTGTTTAAGGTGGGAGGCACGCCGGCTCCGAGTCTGCCGCCGGTCAGGTTGTACGGTGTGGAGCTGGGTCGGGTTACTATGTTTAAGTACCTGGGCCATATAGTAACTGATGACTTAAGGGACGATTGTGATATTGAGAGGGAACGTAGGGCGTTGGCAGTGAGGGGCAATATGTTGGCCCGCAGGTTCGCAAGGTGCTCAGATAGTGTGAAAATCACACTTTTCCGATCTTATTGTCAATCGTTTTATACTAGCGGCCTGTGGGTTAACTATAGCTTGAAAGCGTATAACGCCTTACGTGTACAGTACAACAACATATTTAGAGTGATGTTGGGGCTTCCTAGGTATTGCAGTGCATCTGGTATGTTTGCTGACGCGCATGTAAATGACTTTTATGCGGTCATGCGTAATAAGATGGCGTCTATCAGAAAGCGGGTATTGGGGAGTCCCAATACCATTCTTCAGTTGTTCTCAGACCGATATCACAGTCCAACTTTACAGCACTGGGCCTCAGCCCTTAGGGGCATTAGCTGTTGCATATATTAGGTTGCCCATTTTATTATACATGACATATTTTATTTTATTTTATTTTATGATTATTGACATACTTTAAATTCTAAAAAATTCGCATTTTAATTTACTTATTATCTATTTCATTGTAATTTTATTCAATCAGATTTAATTTATAATTTTGATTTTTTGATTTATGATTAGTTACTTAGATATAAATATATGAATGAATGTTTTGTTTTGATATTATTTGTAATGATTATGATATGACCAATCGGTTGAAATAAATGAATTTTATTATTTATTTATTTTTATAAAGAGCTTTTCTTCTTACGTATTAATCGAAGCCGTAGGTTATAAATTACCTAGCTATAATTTCAAATCAAAACATTACTTAATTGGGCAATAATGACAAAGGAATCAAAATAGTTGGTGACCACACCCCATATCAAATTACTTCTCAATTAAGATCCATTTAGATAGTCTATCCTAATAGTCCATTACGGTATTTTATCAAAACGTTATCATTTTGATAGACAAAGGAGTTTTTTCATTCTTAGAGGATTTAATGGTCAATTATTTCATCGTGCCTTTTAGTACCGAATCACGACACGAAACTTTCATGTCCATTGGCGGCAGTAGTCGCTTTCCAATTTCCATCAGTTAATGCGTCAATTTGTCTACCCCATAAATCTTATAAAATAAACTTAAAGGGGAACCGAGACAGTGGTTACCCAGGGTACAATATGGCAAGGTTTAAGGTTAACATTAAATTTTAACTTATTTTCAAAGGAGTAGTTTTGAATTAAATCCGTTAAATAACACTAGGGTAGGTATTCTTTATCAGTTCTAAATAAGAATTCTGATTCCGCCTACGTCATAGAGTATGGTAACCCCATTGCTTATTATAACTATGGAACTCTGTAATAGTTCCTCAAAAAATTATTGACAGAGTTTAAGGAACAGCAAATTTTTTTAGAGGCTAGACTTTAATAATAGGTTTTAGTACAGTAGCTACAATCTTCTGCGTGTCTTTTTTCACTGTCCTCTGAACGTGCTGTTAGGTAGCTAACTACCGCACTCAGAGACGTTATTTAACTTTAATGCTCATTATCTTCATTGTACGGTGGCCTGCACATCAAGTTACTACAGTCTGTCAAATTTTTTCAATCGAACCTCACTTTTATGTCAAACGTGTTTGGTTCAATATCAACTGAAGAAATTTGACAGATTGTAGTAACTTGATGTGCTGGCCACTGTACATAAACAATTATATACTATACATATTTTTACTTTAATTTGATTAGCGTCTCTGAAGGCGGCAGTAAGATACCTACCAACGTTATTTTAAATTGCTTTCCTTAATTTCTCGAAGGTCAAAACTTAAGACTTTAATCTACCATGGTGAGGATCAGAAGAATTGTAAGAAGGAGACGGCAACGTACCGCGATATTCAGCTGTCTCGCTCGCACGAAGTCTATCATGGAATCGACCAAGGCCTCCATAGCTCCTGTGTACCAAATCTATGCCGGATTCTGCCGGGAAACCACGTTACATGGACTGAAACATACTGTGGACGAACGGGTGCACTGGTGTGAAAGGTAAAACAAAGAATAACTGGGAAATTTCGCGTTTCAAAAATTTGTTTCGCTAAATTTTGACATAACTTGGCCCAAAATAGAAAATGAAAAGTTTCGCGCGGTTTTGACAGGTGACAGTTCGATTTGTGAATGTTTTTGACTTTTTCCGGCGGACCTTGGGCGAAAGAGGTTTCACTACTTATTTTATTTAATAAGTAACGAAACTGCTATAGTCAATAAGGCATCATCCAAATCTATGGTTACAGCACTGTTGCGAGGGCCTACAACGAAACGGTTCTTAAGATAATCCACTCATAGAGGATGAGTGGATTATCTTAAGAACCGTTTCGTTTTTTTTTCACTCACGCTGTGCGTTTCTTTTGGAAAGATTTTTGTTGATTCGTACGGTTTTGTCATTCGCCTACTCCCACAGTAATTCCTCTTACTGTGGGAAACCCACGCTACCGGTATGAATGGGCCGGCTCGACCGTAGTGATACCACCGCCTCACAGAAGACCGGTGTGAGCAGCACCTGCGCTGTGAGGGTACCAACCAAAGGCCCGATTGGGGAAAGGATTAAAGAATGGCATCACAATTGTCTTGTCTCCATCGTTGTTGCGGGGGTCTATGGGTAGCAATCGCTTGCCATCAGGTGATCAGTATGATCGTTAGCCTCCTATCACATAAAAACGGTGTTTTTTGAAAAATGTTTGAATGGTTATTAACAAATTTCCAGGTTTCTATGGTTCGTGTTAACCTTCTGCGCTTTCTTCGGCGCAGTCTACTGCGCGTTAAGCCAGTGGACCAGGTGAGTCTTCTATGTAGGTATGGTACGTACAGTCACACATCATCATCAGTATACAAAACTGTCAAAGTTCATCTTACTGTCATACTCATCAGGTTGAATATCAATTGAAGAAATTTGACAGGTTGTGGTAACCTGATGCATATTTTTCTGTGTTCAGGGTTGTCGACTGGGCAAATAATTTGAAAAAAAAAAATAGTTTTTGATATAGGGGGGGAAGGGATTTGATATTGAGTGGAGGCCACGTGCAGGGAGGCCGCAGCCGTGGCACCGACGATCTCGCAGGAGCCCATTGGATGCGGGTGGCACAGGACCGATCTGTGTGGAGAACTTTGGGGGAGGCCTATGTCCAGCAGTGGACGTCTATTGGCTGAAATGATTTTGATGATGAGAAGAAAAAGATCTGATGATGATGATGCAGGTACAACAAAGAGCCGGTGGTGGTGTCTATGCAGCGCGACTACCGGGACTGGTGGAGCAACATACCAGCCGTGACTGCCTGCCTCGAGGAGCGAGTGGACCCTTACAAGGCGCGCGATGTTATTGAGAGGTGAGTGAGTGAGGGAGTAAGTAGATGGCGCTGAATAACAATGAGCAACATCCCGGCGCATGAGGTGATTGATAGGTGGGGGTGGGTGGCGGGCGACATTTACCATCTGCTGACGAAAGAAGTTTGTCATTAGTACCGTCGGACCATAACCCTTTGTTGTTTTCCCGTGGGGTACCATAATAGCCTTCCCCTTGTCACCTCTTACTACAGGCTGGTAATAACTTGGCAGTATGCGACTCTATCGGACCGTAGGCGTAGCACAAGTGGCAATGGGCACATTGGGAAAAGAACAGACTGCTGTTGGGGATAAAAGGTACTCGAGCGGAGATCGCATACAGGAAGTTGCAGCCGTGTCAGGCCCCCAACAAGTTGTACCGACGATCTAGTAAAGGTCGCGGGAGCTTCTTGGATGCGGGTGGCACAGGACCGATCTGTGTGGAGAACATTGGGGGAGGCCTATGTCCAGCAGTGGACGTCTATTGGCTGAAATGATGATGATGATGATGAAGTTTTTGATTGTGATGATGAGAAGAAAAAGATCTGATGATGATGATGATGATGCAGGTACAACAAAGAGCCGGTGGTGGTGTCTATGCAGCGTGACTACCGGGACTGGTGGAGCAACATACCAGCCGTGACTGCCTGCCTCGAGGAGCGAGTAGACCCTTACAAGGCGCGCGATGTTATTGAGAGGTGAGTGAGTGAGGGAGTAAGTAGATGGCGCTGAATAACAATGAGCAACATCCCGGCGCATGAGGTGATTGATAGGTGGGGGTGGGTGGCGGGCGACATCTACCATCTGCTGACGAAAGAAGTTTGCCATTAGTACCGTCGGACCATAACCCTTTGTTGTTTTCCCGTGGGATACCATAATAGCCTTCCCCTTGTCACCTCTTACTACAGGCTGGTAATAACTTGGCAGTATGCGACTCTATCGGACCGTAGGCGTAGCACAAGTGGCAATGGGCACATTGGGAAAAGAACAGACTGTGTGGGGATAAAAGGTACTCGAGCGGAGATCGCATACAGGAAGTTGCAGCCGTGTCAGGCCCCCAACAAGTTGTACCGACGATCTAGTAAAGGTCGCGGGAGCTTCTTGGATGCGGGTGGCACAGGACCGATCTGTGTGGAGAACTTTGGGGGAGGCCTATGTCATGTCCAGCAGTGGACGTCTATTGGCTGAAATTACGATGATGATGATGAAGTTTTTAATAGTGATGATGAGAAGAAAAAGATCTGATGATAATGATGATGCAGGTACAATAAAGAGCCAGTGGTGGTGTCTATGCAGCGTGACTACCGGGACTGGTGGAGCAACATACCAGCCGTGACTGCCTGCCTGGAGGAGCGAGTAGACCCTTACAAGGCGCGCGATGTTATTGAGAGGTAAGTGAGTGAGTGAGGGAGTGAGGGAGTAAGTAGATGGCGCTGAATAACAATGAGCAACATCCCGGCGCATGAGGTGATTGATAGGTGGGGGTGGGTGGCGGGCTTCATCTACCATCTGCTGACGAAAGAAGTTTGCCATTAGCACCGTCGGACCATAACCCTTTTTTGTTTTCCCGTGGGATACCATACCTTCCCCTTGTCACCTCTTACTACAGGCTGGTAATAACTTGGCAGTATGCGACTCTATCGGACCGTAGGCGTAGCACAAGTGGCAATGGGCAGGGCACATTGGGAAAAGAACAGACTGCTGTTGGGGATAAAAGGTACTCGAGTGGAGGTCGCGTACAGGAAGTTGCAGCCGTGGCAGGCCCCCTACAAGGTGGACCGACGATCTAGTAAAGGTCGCGGGAGCTTCTTGGATGCGGGTGGCACAGGACCGATCTGTGTGGAGAACATTTGGGAGGCCTATGTCCAGCTGTGGACGTCTATTGACTGAAATGATGAAGAAAATGAACCTACTCTAAGCTTTTTTTTTTGTTTTCCCAGGGGAAACCATCATGGCCTTCACATTGTCACATTTTATGTGGGGGACAAGATGGTGTGTGGGACTCTAAACCCTAACCAAAACCCCTGGGGTGTCCATCTCAGCGCAATCGCGGTCGTATACCCCACAGCCGGGACCGAACCGTAACGCTGATCGCGCTCACCAATTTACGCCAAATCGTTTGGCGCAATGCAGTCACTCTATTTGCACGACCTACCAGGACACCCAGTAGGATTTTCCCTCGCATCGACTCTAACCTTACCCTAACTTGAAAGCTAGCTCTTTAGCTCGTTAAACCTTTTCGCCAGCACCTGGAACGTGACTGAAGAGTCAGACCCCGTCCAGTACACCTACTACCTCGGCCTGGTGGAGTTGGTGGCCGACGTGTCCTTCCGCAACAACCTGCAGAACTTCTGGAAGTACCAGCACGACAATTCGCTGAAGGGTGTAGACCTGATCGACATCGTCGCAAGGGTCCACCCCACGATTAGGTTCAGGGTTACGGTTTCAGATTCTGTCATGGAGGTGAGTTTTTTATGGCTTAGTAAGTTTCACAAGGGAAAGCGTATCAGGGAGGTCCTAGTGGCAGAAGGCCAGTCGGCCGTCCGAGATATCGCTGGAAGGATGAGGTCGAAAAAGACTTGCGCGGACTCTCGACAGATGACTGGCAGGAGGTGGCACAGGATCGACCAAGATGGAGGCTCTTATTATCGGAGGCCAAGACTCACTATGGGTCGGTGCGCCAACCTAGGTAAGTTAAGTTAAGTTTCACAACGCACAAGTTGTTGGAGATCATGAGATGACTGAGTCCCTAAAACCTTTTCAGCTACGTAGAGACATTGCCAGTCTTGTTCTCTACCACCTCCTCTATAATGGGGAATGCTTTGATGAGTTATTCCAACTAATCCCATCCTTCCCTTCCCCTTTCCATTCCCGAACAACACGTGCTGGACAGCGTTGCCATCCGCATACCATCCAGACAATGCCAGCAGAGGTTTAGCTCCTCATTCCTGCCCCGATCTTAAAAATCATGGAATGCCCTTCCAGTTCATGTGTTGCCTTCTTCTTACAATCCTGAGTTTTTTAGAGGGGCGTGAAACGGCATCACAGCAGGCCTTCAAGGTGAGGTGAGGATGACAGATTCAATAGGTAATTCGTTTGTTCTTTTGTGTCTGTCAACCTCATTTTGGATCTCACGGCCGCTTACCATCAGGCGGAGTGAGGTCTTCGTGATGGTTCTCAATATAAAAAAAATTGGCTCACCTCAGCCTAATGATAAGCAAGAGGAGAGCCCACGTTGCAGTTACAACGGCACGGCATCACATCCGTTGGCAGTGCTGGCCGCGAGATGCTTCTTCACTCTTCGTTTGAAGGAGTCCGTATTGTAGGACAGAGGAAACACAAGGGATGGTAACCATGGTTGAGTTCCATTGTTTAATAGTGCGGCAGAGATATGAGCTCCCCCCAACCCCCCCCCCCCCCCCACGTTTTTTCTATAGGACATTATTTCCGACTATTGCCCATCTAAATATTCTTATGGTGACTATAACGTGAAAGATTTCTTCCCGTGCCAGGTGTCCTGGATGCCAGTGATGACCGAGGTGGGCATGTGCATGTCCTTCAACTCGAACTACGCGCGCTTCCAGTTCATGCTGCCGAACGAGCGGTGGCGGCAGGACGAGCTGCTCCGGTGCCACTACCACAGCGGCCAGTGCTTCGTCAGGATCGACACCGCTGCCAGATCCGTCAGGGTATCAATGAGTGTTTACATTGACGATTTTTTAAATATGTGACAGTAGATCTTCTGCGCGTCTCATCCTTTTTGAGTTTTGACACGATCGCGCAAAGAGATTCCGAGCACAGCCCTCTCCATTGCCCCCAGAGTCACTTTGAGCCTTTTAAGCGCCCCATTGCAAGCGGCCATGCGGGGTCAATCCGTGTGGAGAGCCAGCTTCGGCACAAATGGGGCCGGCTCGACCGGAGTAATAATATAATATAATATATAAGAAGGGGGGTTAAAAGGTAAGCAGCGCACTTGTGATACCACTGGTTGCACGTGTCCATGTGCGGCGGTAATCGCTTACTATCAGGTGATCCGTCGGCTCGTCTGAAGACGGCTCGGGAAGCCTATGTCCAGCAATGGACGTCTATTAGCTGAAAGATGATGATGTGACAGTAGACGAGCAGACGGATTACCTAATCTAAACCAAGACCTGAATTATCCTTCACTGAAAACTTTTGAGGATTATTCTTTTCAACAGTATTTCATCCACTCGCCATACGAGATATCGACGGCCATCTCCAACCCGACGGGCGAAGTCGTTCCTGGAGAGGAAATGGTCATTGCCTACAAGGTAAGGATCTGTTACTTTCTCATCCGTGTCATCATCAAGTGCTTTCATTCTTGGTTCCATCCATAGCATTCGAGTCCACAATTCCAATACCAGTTTCTACACTTCCTCCTACAGACTTTAGCATCTATAATTGACCTTATTGCCAGTCAACCTCTGACTTCGTAGGTACACACAGGAAAAAACGAGAAAACACTCGAGAAAAAACCCATTTGCTAATCCTTCCTTCACCCACCATCACTGGCAGTGCGGCCCAAACCATGGCTTATCTTCTGGCATGCCCCTCATGTATGATGATGACCTCCTGAACCCAGACATAAGACCCAGACATTGTTAATACACGTTAAAGATGTTGTCCCAGATTGTATGGATCCTGGGCTAGGACCTTGTACGGTAGGTAAAAAAAGACAAATACACCTTAAAAAGGCATCAGACATCATGGACAGGAAAACCCTAAAAAAAATATTTGCTGTGACATTGTTTCTCATGGTCAGGCTGTTGAGATCAGAGCCTCGCCCAGCGTGAGGACGCTGAGGCCGGACCAGCGGCGCTGCCGATATCCTGATGAGTGGATCAGTGACAATATACAGGTAAGAGACTGAAACTACTTGAATAGAATAGAATAGAAAAATATTTATTCAGTGTAAGTAATCACAGACAAAATAGGTAAAGTTGAGTATTACATAAACAAGACACTGAAAAGGCATACACTCAGCATGTGTCAAGGAGTCGGTGACTCCTTGACGCTGGTCTTCCGTGTGTGCCTAGATGAAGAGGAAGTGACTACTATTACTTGCTATCTTTTTTTATGAGACGGGCAGATGAATAGACAGATCACCTGATGGTAAGCGATTCGGACTCTTTTGGAAACCTATATCTTTTGTTTAAGTAACAAGGTCTTTTGGTTTTTTTTATATACTGAGGACAATCAAGATGACCTCACTCCGCCTGATGGTAAGCGGCCGTCAGATGCAATTTTTTTTATGATATAGGGGGCAGACGAACAGACGGATCACCTGATTGTAAGTGATTACCGCCGCCCATGGACACCAGAGAAGTCGCAAATGCGCTGCCGACCTTTTAAGAAGGAATACGCTCACTTTTTGAAGGTTTGTAGGTAAAAAATAGTATGAGATTGGCAGGCACAAAAAAACAAAGTGTCCATTGAGTCTGTCACTCTCACCCTGAAGGCCAGCCTTGCTGTCTTTGTGTTTAATATAAGTAACCTGGTCTCGTTCTAGGCATACAGTTTCGGCTTGTGCCAGATGCATTGCAGGAACCGTATAGCGCTGATGTTCTGCGGGTGTCGTCCATTTTTCTACGTCAAAGGAGGTAAGATTGAGACACCTAAAACCGTTTTTGAGGTCTGATTAAATACCAAGAGTAAGTAAATACCAAGCCAAACTACTTACTACAAAAAAATATTTTTTGACCGGTAAAAATATATTATAAAAGACTCATTTCTCCACAAACTTATTTACATTCTCTTTTCGCACTGGCACAAAACGCCGAGCACACACTTGTCAAACGTCACATAAGAAAATCTAATTGTCACTCACCAAAATTCCAAAGAAAGTTACCAATTTCTTTGCCATTTCCAACGAATTCCTACGCTGCTTTTCCTAGTGTTCCCCTCTCGTTGAGTGTCTACTCTTGTTCTCATTCCATTGCGGCGTTTGCTTGAAGATGGCAAGCCTTGCGACGCGCAGGGCATGGCGTGCATCGGACGCAACGTGGAGATCCTCATCAACCTGCCTAAGAACCTTGCCAAGTGCTCCTGCCTTCCTCAGTGTGCCGAGCTCAACTTCTATTCGCATACAAAAAAGGTCGTTAATAGGTAAGTGTTTAGACTCTTATTCCTGTAGCCTCTAGAAGGGACGAGCCAAGAAACCAGTAAAAATTAAAAATTTCCCAAACATCCTATTAAAATCACTATAGTCGAGCCGTTGTATCATGCCCGATTTGACAACACCTTTCTTTTCAATTTACACTTATCCCTGCTATGAGGACACATTTCGCGAATCATAAAGAACTACTTTTAAATCATAAAGTTCTTTATGATTCGCGAAATGTTTCCCATAACAAGGATAAGCGCAAAATCAAAAAAAAAGGCATTGTCAAATCGGGCATGATACAACGGCCCGACTATAATTAATTAATCTTCACCGAACTTGATTACTACTTCTGTGGGTAGACCACCTGCCCGTTGGTCCGACGATATTGTAAGGGTAGTGGAGAAACATGAATGAGGCTGGCTGGTGATAGGGAGTGGCGTAATAAAGATACTTATAGTAATAAAGGGTCTTGGCCTCCGATGTCAAAGATCGCCATTTTTTGCGGTACATTGAGAGTACATTGACCGTTTTGAGGTCCTTGGTGACTTCGTCCCTCCAGCGGTATCTCGGACGACCCACAGGACGTCGCCCCGTTGGTCGTCCCAGATAGGCTCTTTAGGCTGCTCGATCCTTTCCCATCCTCTCCACGTGTCCGAGCCAGCGTAGTCGGGATGCTGTTATCTCCCCGATGATGTTCGGCTCGGCTATCAGGTCTTCGATCTCCTGGTTGAACCTGTGCCTCCAGCACCCATCTTCTCCTTTGGTTGGTCCCAGAATCTTTCGGAATACTTATACTCTGATTCATAATCATGTAAAGTAAACTGACAGATGAAAATGACAAGTTTCTATGCATTTTGACATTAATTTTGCATGTGTCAAATTGAGTGATAATGTATCGGGATGACACATTGACATCTGTCAGTTTACTTTACATAAATATGAATCAGTAGAGCTACCATGAGTTGACATCGAAAACTGACATAACGTAAACTATTGCTCTGTCTCTTTTAAATGCATCACAATGAAAGAGACAAAGCGATAGTTTTCGATAGCGAGGATAGTATTTCCAACTCATGGTAGTGTACAGAGTAAGTATAGCTTGTAACTGAAGTGATAATGTATAGGGATGACACATTGACATCTGTCAGTTTACTTTACATGATTATGAATCAGAGTATCTATAGCTTGTAACTGACATGTAATATTCCCACCAACATGAACTCCTCGGCTCCTGGCGCGGCCGAGGATGGAGGAGAATCCTCCGCCATCCGCATCAACATCATCCCGCCGAAGTTCAGACTGAATCGCGACGTGATATTCACCCTTGAGGATTTGTTCGGTAGATTATGACGTTTTGTGTGTGCGTGTGTTTGATATTTTAACTTGTTCTGCACAATATTAGGTAAGTAGGTATGGCTTGCATGAAAGCTACTTACATTTCGATTCATTACAGATTATTTGGTAACACTTTATGTGTGTGTGTGTGTGTGTGTGTGTGTGTGTGTATGATATTTTAACTTGTTCTGCACAATATTTAGGTAGGTATGGCTTGCACGAAAGCTACTTATTTACATTTCGATTCATTACAGATTATTTGGTGACACTTTGTGTGTGTGTGTGTGTATCTTGTTCTGCACAGTATTAGGTAGGTATGGCTTGCACGAAAGCTACTTAAATTTCGATTCATTACTTGCATGGTGTACGGTAAAAGTGCCTATCGCTTAGCTTGTTTGAGTGTTTCAGTGCATAAATGTACACCAGTGTTTCCCAAACTTTGTTATGCCATGGCCCGGTAATCTACACACTGACCCTTCGTGACCCACTAAGTACTTTCAAACTCAAGCTGGTTCCATTACGGTTAAAATTACTTACACATTTATTAATACCTAGTAGAAATGTTTGTTAGTAGGTACTAGGTACCTATTCTGTTAGTGCGAAGTATGCAGCTGTTTCTTATTTTTTACTAAAGAATCCAAGTTAGGTGTTAGGTACTACCTACCTACTTACTCATGTTTTTAAAATAAGGCGTAAATGTTGCGACCTGGTTATTTCGTTTTGATGGCCCGGCACCGGGTCGCGACCCGGCATTTGGGAAATGCTGATGTACTACACTATTTGCCGTTAAAATTTAAGTATTTGTTTTAATCCCGAAGCCCTCATAAAAAGTAACATGAATAAAGCCCCTTTAGCATGTTAGATCATTTTGTTGTAAGACTTCTCGTTGTTAGAATTTAGTGTACGCCGCGTCTTTATAAAGTAAGTTATTGAAAATAATGTTTTAATGCACCGGTTGACTTGATTCATCACTGCAAAGTTTAATAGTTCTTAAATATTAAAGGTAAGTTTTTGGTTTTTTACTTACAATAAAATACACATAAGTAATTATGTCGGTGGGTCAAAGACTCCAACTGTCCTATTTTATACAGCGTCCCGCTCGGTGTGTCGAGGCGAACCACCATTTTACCTTGTCATTTAACAGGATAGCAACGTTCATCGATGTTTAAAAATTAATGTTCTTACTACAGCTAAGTATAAACTCGATTGACTAATTATTCTGTGTCCGCAGCGTCTCTCGGCGGAACTACAGCCCTATTCGTGGGTGCCAGCGTCCTCACTGTGGTGGAGACGGTCCTGTTCCTCATACGCCGTGGCGTCGCACGCGCAGCCAGGCAGTTTACTCGCAACATACAGTTTAGGCCTTAGAGTATTCCTTGATATTATCATCATCAGCCTGTAGCAGTCCACTGCTGGACATAGGCCTCTCAAAATGCTCGCCAGCTTTGATCGATTCTCGCTACTCGCATCCAGCTCCAGCCAGCCCTCTTGGCCAGATCGTCACTCCATCTAGCCTGAGGTCGTCTTACACTACGTTTACCAAGACGCGGTCTCTTAATTCGCGGTCAATTTTATGATATCGTTCTACGGTTATTTGGCTCATGGAAAAGTCAGCACCAATGCTGTTTCCGTTAAAAGTGTCAATGTTGATTGCCATATGCCCCCTGTTAATGCCACTAACTGCCGCACTCAGTGACGTCATCATCACGGACCTATAAAAATCTTTTTTATAGGTCCGTGGTCATCATTATCTCAATACTTAATGAATAAAATTAAGTTATAGTCTTTAGTTTTATTAAGTAACGGTTTTTTTTACATACTGAAGTGTCAATTTTAAGGTTTACTTAAGTCTCATCTGAGTTCGCCAGTCTTAGTGGCTTGATCGTAGTCATTTATCTAATGTAAGTAAGACTTGTAAGCCACAGACCAAGAAATTGTAAACCACCTTCATCCTCGTATATTTACGTTTGCGACCTAGCGGTTTTAAAAATTAGTATTTTATTGCAAACTAGATTAAAATGGTGTGTTGAAGAAATTATTTACTTTTATTATTCACTCCCCACCTGTGTTATTCCCGCTTACTTTATTAGGTAAGTTTGGTAGCAGGTATAAATATTCCTCTTCGGCCAAATGGTCGAAGGCCAGTTGACCGCCCAAATACCTACCTACTGGAAAGATGCGGTGGATAAGGATTTGTATGGACAGGACTGGCAGCAGGATTCGCAGGACTGACCTAGATGGAGGCTCATAATACTGGAGGTCAAGGCAGTACATTGGGTCGTAATGCCCGCCTTTAGTTAGGTAGGACCTACCTAAGTATTATATCTTGATATAGGTAACAACCCACTCGGCCGAAAACTAAAAATTTTTAAAAAGTGACAACAGTTCTAGGAACACATCACCGTCTGGTGGCGCCTTAACAATGATAAGACCGCACCGGTTCAGAAGCAAGCATTGAGGGTTCGATTCCCTATGATAAATATTTTGTAGACAAATAAATAATTTCTCTATCTACTAAATACTTATAAAAGGGGAAAAGTTACGCATGCATGGAATCGATACAAAGTAATCGATTTGTTGTTCTATTCGATTTACGAAACGGACTAAACAAACGAAACGCAATGGCTCAGAAAAATTAGAACCGTGAATGTTTTGTTTAGTTAGTTACCTAACAAAAACAAAACGCACTCATTCAATAACAAGTGTCAAAATTAACCCCCTCCCATTTAGGTCATAATTTATTTATTTTCGATTTTCTAACCTAAATTAAACAAACAAAACACGAACGAACGAGTAAAATGTTTATAAAGATATTTTATTTCATCCTAAATAGTTTTTATTACGTTTTCAATTCAGTTTATGTGATGATTTCGATGTTGCACACAGTTTTGCCATTTGGGCTTGATGTTGGCATTCTGGGCGTTGGAGCGTATTATCTGACGAGGTTGAAGAGGCCGAAGCAGAGTAATGTCAACAGCATATTCGGGCCGGAGCCCGGGAGCAAGGAGAGCGAGCTACACCCTGAGAAAGTGGTGAGATGTATCGCCCATAGAGGTGCAGGCCTGGATGCGCCAGAGAACACTTTGGAGGCTTTCAAATATGTGAGTTTTTGTCTTTTTCTTAGAGTAAAGAGTTTAAATTAAATTTGACACTTATAATCTTGTCGTAAAAGTTTATAACGTTGGCACTAGCAAAGAGATTGAATAACATTTTAAAGTTTTTAGTTTTAAGAGAAGTTGTCGAGTGCCAAGATGTTTTTATTTTTTGTCAGTAGCAACGAAAGTTGAACAAGATTCTAAGTTTGATGTTGTTAGGATATTTTTAGTGTGGAAACAGTGTTTTAACAGAACAAACATAATTTTGTTTGACACGGAAAAATAAGCTTTGTAAAATGTTTGGTGCAACGAGATTTTTGTCAAGACTATGAAATATCATTATCTTTTTTGATTTTAAGATTTACAGAACCAACAACAATTATCTCAATGTAACCATTTCAAACATTTTTAGTGTGTGGAACGTGACTGCAACTTCGTTGAGCTCGATGTCAGGTCCTCTCGCGATGGGCAACTGGTGCTGCTCCACGACCAAGGGCTGGAGAGACTCGCTGGGACGAGCATCCCGGACGTGAGGGTCATGGACTGGGACGCCATCAAGAATATTGATGTGGGTGCTACTCATCCAAACAGGTAAAGCAAGATAACAACACATTACTTCAATGTTTTATAATAAATCGCTAGCTCCATTCTCCATCGGGTCCCAAAGCTAAATTCCTACAGGTAGAAAAATGTTCTTTACTGCACTAACATAGAATACTTCACTCTGAAGAATGACACTGATGTTTGTTTCCTCTACATAAAGGTTGTCTGGAATATTTTTTTTTATAAAATAAATAATGAAATTCACACAACATCTCATACATTGACCTGACTCCATACTAAGTAGCTCAAGCACTAGTGTTACAGATATCAGACAACAGAGGATCCCAATATAATACTTAAATACATATATAACAGCTGCCCTCCCCTGCCTCCCCTGGGTACGCCCATGGTATAGCTGGAGGCACGAAAGTATAGCGATGACCGTTATTTTGCGCACTTGTAAAAAAGAAAACCTTCTATCAAAATTGGTTTCTGTGCACTCAAGGTCATAACTACACTTTCTTGCCTCGGACTATAAGAAAGTAATCTAAATTGTTATATTTCCAGGCACCACTTCAAAGAAGTCCACCTCTGCTTGCTAGACAATGCATTGGAGTACTTGCTGGAGAACCGCGTGCGCATGATCATCGACATAAAAGGGGAGGACAAGCAGGTGAGCTGGATGACTTACGTAGATTGCTTACATTCCGTAATAGTATCAGCTATATACTGTCCCACTGCAGGAGAAAGGCCTCTATCATAGAAATCAATTCATCACTACTATGATGGGATTAGGCTCAATCACCACTCTTGCCTAATACGGACTGGTGATCACAAACCCGAGCTATGTTAGAAAAACTCAAATCATACTTTTGTCATGGGGGTGATTCTATGCCAAAGGAGTCCGGCGAAGTTCTATGTATTTTCAGTCTTCGGTTTAGAGGTCCCGTGCCTAGAAAAAAATTAATGATACTTAAAGAAGAACACTCAACTAAGAAAAAGGAAATTGTTGCCACTTTTCTAAAGATGGGATTATAAAGGTATAGGGCCGACAAAGTATAGTCGTTCAAGGGTCATACATAAGGTTTTCGGCAAATGTCGGAAAATCGTATTTTCCTCACAAGTGTCAGTGACTCAGTGTTGATTGACATTTTCCCATAGGAGGAAAAATATCGTACAACGCCCCCCTGTCAATGTTACTGAGTGGTCTTCAGTAGCGCTACCATAAGTTGACATCGAAAACTGACATAACGTAAACTATTGCTCTGTCTCTTTCAAATGCATCATAATGAAAGAGACAAAGCGATAGTTTTCGGTAGCGAGGATAGTATGTCTGAGTATTTCAAACTTGCACTCGCACTAACTAGATTTTGTGCTACTAGCGCACTTGTGACTCAACTGGTGTTGCAGGTGTCTATGGGTGGCGGCAATCGCTTACCATCAGGTGATCTGTCTGCTCGTCTGCTACCAATCGCATAAATATAAAAAAAAACATGGTAGTGCTACTGATGCTTAACGTACTATAAATGGCACTCGATAAATCAATGAATGATCCTATGAATGATGACTATGAATTTGTAAGCACGTATGAACTCGTGCTAACAAATTCATAGTCCGTCAGGCGCGCCTACCTTACATGTGTACTCAACGATTATTTATAAGTACATAATGTTGCATGTTTACATCAGCGTTATAAAGGTATGGTAAAACAAACTTCGGATGTGTAGGTATGACGTCATTTAATCAATTAAGTACATAACAAATTGTCTAAAAAGGCTGCAGGAG
This sequence comes from Cnaphalocrocis medinalis, assembly GCA_014851415.1. Classification (NCBI taxonomy): domain Eukaryota; kingdom Metazoa; phylum Arthropoda; class Insecta; order Lepidoptera; family Crambidae; genus Cnaphalocrocis; species Cnaphalocrocis medinalis. The sequence continues at coordinate 5,637,266 of CM026303.1, read as the reverse complement.
GTACTATATTACCCCGTCGACTTGCAAACCCCATATACCATAATATGCTCATGGTATGCGAACAGCAACCAACTGTTCGCTTACCTGCAACACAATAACAATTATACCCTAAAATAGCTTGTCGTCCTTGAATTGCTCTATCTACTACTATGTATGTATAGTATGACCTGCTGCCCGAATATCGAGATTTTATTCTGGCCCTTAAAACATAATATGGGTCAATACTATTAAATGCAGAGAGTATTTCACTATTGGCATCTTCTTTCCATCGTCTCTGCACTTTCCTCGGATAAACGGTGTGCTTATTCTAAGCGGTGTCGCCTTTTTCGATCAAGCAAGACGCAAAGAACAATGGACACATCGAAGCGGCATTATACTAAATAAACCAAATCACTTGGAAATCAAATCCAGGGAAATGCTGTTGTCTAGGTTGAATCAATAAACTCAAAAGTCCAGAAAATACGCGAAAACGTAAATGAATAGATCACACATTTAAACAATTTAAAAAGATGTCAAATATCTTAACTATCAAAGTGACATTATGATTGACTCAACGTTTCGTTTTTCCTCTGCGATGTGAGTTTTGTTCACTGAATTGTTTGCAAATTGAAAATAATTTAACTTTTTATTCCATGCTTTCAAAAATATACTTATAATAAGATAAAATAAACATTTTGTTGCTTAGTTTAATTAGTATGTTTCCAAATATGTATGGTTTCGGAAAACATGAAGACTGCTCTCGCCGGTCTTCTTTACTTTGGCCGGAGTCTGGAAGTAGCCGTGCTGGTGGGCCTCTGCCCCCGGGAGGGTCGCGGAATAGTAAAGTATCAGCCTATATACAAGGCCACTGCAGGGCAAAGGCCTCCGTCATACTACTCCGTCAGCTATACTTACTATGATATTTCAATCTTTTTTGCAGGTGATCAGTGGCATATTGAAGACTTTCTCTGAGCGGCCGCAGCTGTACGAGTATGCGGCAATTACGTGTTTCAATCCGTTCGTATTGTATCAGGTGAGATAAGAGATCTGTAGATTTTTTTAAATTTGAAAATGGACTTGATTGGTTTCATAAAAGTATCAGCCCATATACTGTCCCACTGCAGGGCAAAGGCCTCCATCATAGAAATCATGTTATCACTACCATGATGGGATTAGACTTAATCACCACGCTTGCCTAATGCGGATTGGTGATCACAAACCCGAGCTATGTTCGAAAAATTCGTGACATACTTTTGCTCGACCCGGGAATCGAACCCGGAACCCCGAGATCACGGCCCGGTACTTAAACCTCTAGACCAACAGGGCGTTCATACTGAAATTGGTTTCATACTGAACTCAATAATTGAGAATAAGTCTACGATAGAGCGGGCTTTAGGGAAGTGGGGCGCGAGCGAAGTGTGTTTTCTAGTTAAATTGGACTCTGTCGCGAATGATATAAAGCTGATATTCCCTGTGCAGATACGCAAGAAGGACCCGCAGATCGTAGGCGCGGTCAGCTACCGGCCGTACTGCTTTAGTGCGCACGAGTTCGACGCTGAGAACGGACCCAACCGACCCAGGTAAACTGTGTCCAATAGATGGCGCTAGGCGTCGAATGCATCGCACTAGGGTTTCACCTTATCGATTAGTACTTACCTACATAACATTTCTATACAGGGTGTAAAAAAAGGGGGTATCAACCATAAAGGGAAATAATGTGTATCTTGTGTAGATTCTATATGCAAAGTTTCAAATAAAAAAAAATATTTTAGGAAAAGATAAACAATCTTACCGTAATTCATTTATAAAATGTTGTATGCAAACAATTGTCAGGAATGCAAGGGGCGGTAACTATTTAAAAAGGAGAGGTCAAAGGTTAATATCCCTATAGCTGATTGCTCATTAGTGATGTGCGAATTGAAATGGATTTCACGAAGAATCGGATTTCAGTCAAATACTAATAATCGTAATATTAACTTGGCAGGTTAAAAACTTTAATATGAGATTTATAAGTTGTGTCAGAATCGATTCACTTTGGGATGATACACCCAGTATACTGGGCTTGATCTCCAGGTCAGGCCAAAAATACGCCCCGTTGGTCTAGTGTTAATGTATGTTTCGAATTTTTCGCCCTTGGCTCGGGTTTGTGATCACCGCACCGCATAAGGCAAGCGTGGTGATTAAGCCTAATCCCATCATAGTAGCGATGACTTGATTCCTATGATGGACTTTGTCCTGCAGCGGGACAGTCTATGTAGGCTGATTGATACTTTTCTGTTGAGATATTTTCTGAGTTACCCGAACACTTGAGCGGTGAGCGTACTTATGTCTTGCGTGACTCATTGTTAAAGGGCTACACGAATGAAACTAGCGCCGCCAACCTATTTACACTGATTGTGGCGAAAATACGATATTTTTTAAGAAAGCAAAACATTACAGACTTAGATCCAAGTAAATTGAATTTTTCAAGATGCAACACAATGTATAAAACACGCGACAAGTAACAATAATGTCAATTATTGCTAAAAGTGGCCGGTTTTAGCAATAATTAACATTATTGTTACTTGTCGCGTGTTAGAAAATATTTTATTGCATCTTGAAAAATCCAATTTACTTGGATCTAAGTCTGTAATGTTTTATTTTCTTCAAAAATATCATATTTTCGCCACAATCAGTGTAAATGGGTTGGCGGCGCTAGTTTCATTCGTATAGCCCCGTGGTCGTCAAACTGCGGCCCGCAGACGTTATTTGTGCGGCCCGCGATATAGTAGATTTACTTAATTACTAGTCAACTAAAAATCAGTTTAGTGGTTTTTGAGTAGAGAAGTAATAGACATACATTTTCGCATTTATATGAATAATGTGGACTACTATGGATAAGTACTGCAAAAGCTCTTGAAAGACTTGAAACGCATATACTGCGGCCCGGGCCCTGATGTTCATATTGATATGTGGCGTTTGAAGAGTAAAGATTGACGACCGCTGGTAGCCCTTAAGTTCGAAGCCGGCCTCGGTGTTATTTATTTATTTGTATAAATGTTGTTGTTTTGGTCTAGATACGGCGAGAATCTCCCCTACACGCGCTGCTCCGCCTGGCCGACGTCCTCCACGCGCTGTGTGGCGCTGGTCGGCGCGCTGGTGCGGCGTCAGCGCGGTGCTGCTGCACAAGGACATCGTCAGCCCGTGAGTAGCGACACTGGACACGCGCTGCTCCGCGCTGGTACTAGACACTGGACACGCGCTGCTCCGCGCTGGTACTAGACACTGGACACGCGCTGCTCCGCGTCGGTACTTAGACACTGGACACGCGCTTGCTCCGCGTGGTACTAGACACTGGACACGCGCTGCTCCGCGCTGGTATAGACACTGGACCGCGCTGCTCCGCGCTGGTAATATACATGGACACGCGCTGCTCCGCGCTGGTACTAGACACTGGACACGCGCTGCTCCGCGCTGGTACTAGACACTGGACACGCGCTGCTCCGCGCTGGTACTAGACACTGGACACGCGCTGCTCCGCGCTGGTACTAGACACTGGACACGCGCTGCTCCGCGCTGGTACTAGACACTGGACACGCGCTGCTACGCGCTGGTACTAGACACTGGCACGCTGCTGCTCCGCGCTGGTACTAGACATGGACACGCGCTGCTCCGCGCTGGTACTAGACACTGGACACGCGCTGCCTCCGCGCTGGTACTAGAACACTGGACACGCGCTGCTCGCGCTGGTACTAGACACTGGACACGCGCTGCTCCGCGCTGGTACTAGACTGGACACGCGCTGCTCGCGCGGTACTAGACACTGGACACGCGCTGCTCCGCGCTGGTACTAGACACTGGACACGCGCTGCTCCGCGCTGGTACTAGACACTGGACACGCGCTGCTCCGCGCTGGTACTAGACACTGGACACGCGCTGCTCCGCGCTGGTACTAGACACTGGACACGCGCTGCTCCGCTTGGCCGACGTCCTCCACGCGCTGGTGTGGCGCTGGTCGGCGCGCTGGTGCGGCGTCAGCGCGGTGCTGCTGCACAAGGACATCGTCAGCCCGTGAGTATTCTCAACAAACAAATGTTCATGTAGGATGGTGGGGCAAGGAAACTAGGTTTTAGTATAACCCCAGAATACTTAATAGTACATGTACAGAAAGCCACTCCTAAAAACCGTTTATGGAAATGAAGACTCAGGCTACCATAACATAACGTTGAATCCGACCGCCCAGCGTTCAATGCCTACCATTATGCATACCTAGAAGTGCGTTCTCTTTCTATCGCAAGCAACTGTCGCGCGTGGCGTCGCCGCTCGTTCGTGATTTTCTACTAATTTGCCCCTCCAGAGGGGCCGCCGCATGTACTTGCAAGTTCGACTACCTACACGCGAGTGGGACAGGCCTGCTTCGGTTCGAAAAAGTATGTGGCGATGCGCCACGCTTGTTTATTTTGTACATAATTTTGTTGTAAATAATTTTGTATATATTTTGTACATCAACAAACGCACGGACAGTATGACCCATTTATTGTATATAGTTAGTTTGTAGATTTTACGCAGCGCGCCTGACGTGACGTCGGCGCGCGCAGGCTGGGGTCCATACTGTTCGTCCGTTTGTTGACAGTAGAGTAGAAGAGAATAATGTGGTTGGATTTTGACACTTACATTTGAACGCATCGATTTTTATGTGAAAATATTTTATTCTATTTACTATCAATTAGCTGCTCTCTTCGATCCATTTCTCCTACTCCTATAATTCTCCTTCTGGCTTTTGTACATATGGTGTTTATTTCGGTCGTGTGTAAATATAATTGTACATAGAACTTTTCGTTATCTTATTTCCGACCGCTACCTACACGGCGGCACGCGCCGCCCCCCATATAACTGGTGACTCCCGCTAGAATACTGTAAATATCATGGAGATCAAGGTGAGAAAAACCTATTAATTGTAAATACGAGGAGAAGATATACGGCGGAAGTCATATACCGCCGCGGCTTGTAAATAGATACGATTTATACATACTAGATTGTCAAAATTATCGATCGCAATGGAGGGCGAAGCTAACGTGACGGCGGATGTTTTCAAAGTTGCCGTTCGTACCCCACCGTTTTGGCCTGAGGAACCGGAGCTTTGGTTCGCACAGGTGGAAGGTCAGTTCGCGAATGCGGGCATAACCCAGGATGCCACCAAGTTACAACCATGTGATCGGAGAACTAGATCGCCTTTATGCAACTGAGGTCAGGGATATTATGCTTAACCCGCCGGCTGAGAACAAGTATGAGAAGCTGAAAACCGAGTTGGTGAAGAGGCTTTCGGCGTCGAAGGACAAGAAGCTGAAGCAGCTGCTGATGCATGAGGAGCTTGGCGCCCGTACTCCTTCTCAATTTCTGCGCCACCTCCAGAGTCTCGCCGGCTTGAATGTTCCTGAGGAATTTCTGAAGTCCATATGGATCGGCCGCCTTCCACTAGGCATCCAGACTGTACTGGCAGGCCGACCGAAAGAAGAATCCTTGGAAAGTTTGATGGACCTGGCGGACCGGGTTCATGACCTAGCTACTGCAGCCCCAGGAGTATCCGCAGTCGGACGTGACTGCGCCAACCCGAGTTGCAGCGGATTGCGTCGAGAGGTAGGATGAACTTCGCGAAGAATTTCGTCGGTTAGGTTTTAAGCGAGAAGGCAGATCCAAGTCCCGCCGCCGCTCACGCAGCGGCTCGCGCAGAGGATCCAGCTCCGCCCGATCCCACTCCAGTTACCGTCGATTTCCTATTTGCTGGTACCATTTCAAGTATGGGGACCGTGCGGATAGGTGTATAAAGCCATGCGACTATAATAGTTCGGGAAACGCGACAGGCGGTCAGTAATGGCGACTACTGATTGCCTAAGTTCCGGCCGTTTGTTCGTCACTGATCGTGCTTCTAGGTTGCAGTTCCTCGTTGATACAGGTAGCGACGTCTGCGTCTATCCACGGTCAGCACTTCGAGAGCGTCGGCAGAAGACATCGTATGAGCTGTGTGCGGCAAATGGTAGCTACAATTTTTACCTACGGCTACATACAACTCGTTTTGAATTTAGGCTTGCGCCGCGACTTTGCTTGGCGATTTATTGTAGCCGATGTGACTAAGCCGATAATTGGGGTAGATTTTTTGTCTCATTTCGGTCTGATGGTAGATTGTCGACACCAGCGTCTCATCGATAATATGACTAGCCTCGCGTCCCCGGCGTTGCCTGTAAAATCTCCTGATACAATTTCTTCGGTTAAGGTCGTGTCTGGAGAGACTGAGTATCATGCCTTGCTACGCGAATTCCCTGATGTGACCCGTCCCTTAGGTTTTCACAGGGTTCCCAAACATAGCACGGAGCACTACATCCAGACCACTCCTGGCCCACCTGTTTGCAGCACTCCACGTCGTCTAGCGCCAGACAAGCTGAAAATTGCCAAGGACGAGTTTGCGCAGATGCTGCAGAGTGGAACAGCCAGGCCCTCGAAGTCACCATGGTCATCACCGCTGCACCTCGCTCCGAAAGGAGAGAACCAGTGGCGGCCATGTGGTGACTACAGAATGCTAAATGCGAGGACAGTACCGGACAGGTATCCGGTCCCGCACATTCAGGACTTCGCAGCATAACATTGCTGGTTGTCGGGTGTTCTCGACAATCGACCTGGTGAAGGCCTATAACCAGATTCCTGTCAGGGAGCAGGACATACCCAAAACTGCCATCACGACGCCGTTTGGCCTGTACGAATTTCCGTTCATGACGTTCGGACTACGTAACGCAGGTCAAACCTTCCAAAGGTTCGTCGATGAGATGGTGCGTGGGCTAGATTTCTGCTTCCCCTACTTGGATGATTTTCTGGTCTTCAGCAAGGATAACGCTGCTCATGCAGACCACCTTCGCCAGCTCTTCACCAGGTTCAAAGAATACGGGATGATAATCAACCCAGCAAAGTGCGTTTTCGGAGCCTCTTCGGTCAAGTTTTTGGGCTACCACATTTCGGAAGCCGGCACTACGCCTTTACCATTCAAAGGTTCAGGCCATTACCGACTTCCCGGAGCCCAGGACCGTCAGAGAGCTGAGAAGGTTTTTGGGGATGTTGAACTTTTATCGGAGGTTCATCCCTAAGGCCGCGCAGCATCAAGCTCCACTCAACGCTTTGTTAACAGACTCCGTTAAAGGTTCACATCCCGTGACATTCTCTGCTCTGGAGAAGGAAGCTTTTATCGCTTGCAAAGAAGCTTTATGCCAGGCAACACTCTTGGCACATCCAGACTGCAATTCAAAGCTAGCCTTGATCACCGATGCATCTGATACGGCGATAGGCGCAGCTTTGCAGCAGCTCAAGGATGGTGAGTGGCAGCCTTTAGCCTTCTTTTCCAGGAAGCTGATGCCTTCTCAGCGGAAGTATTCGCCGTATGACAGGGAACTCCTCGCCATATACGAAGCCATTAAATACTTTCGGCATATGGTAGAGGCGAGGAATTTTACAATTTATACGGACCATAAGCCCATCGCTTTCGCATTCAATTCGCGTAAGGAGAACTGCTCTCCCAGACAGTTCAGGCACTTGGACTTCATCTCGCAGTTCACCACCGACATTCAGCATGTTTCGGGGAAGGACAATGTGGTGGCTGATGCACTGTCTCGCATTGAGGAGGTCATGCAACCTCTTGACATGGTAGTGCTTGCCAGATCACAGCTATCCGACCCTGAGCTTAAACAGCTGCTAGACGGTGACACGTCATTGCGTCTAGTTAAGGTGAAGCTGCCAGGATCACATGCCGAACTCTATTGTGATGGGAGTAGCGTCACTCCTAGGCCTTACGTGACGAAGGAATTTCGACGGCAGGTGTTTAACAGCCTGCATTCCTTAAGTCACCCTGGCGCGAACACGACAGCGAAGCTAGTGGCAGAACGGTACGTGTGGCCGAGCATGAGGAAGGACTGCAGGGAATGGGCTCGATCTTGCCTAGCCTGCCAAAGTGCGAAGGTTACGCGCCATGTCTCCTCGCCACTCGGTGATTTTAAACTACCACGTTCCAGGTTCATGCACATCCATATCGACATCATTGGTCCCTTGCCACCGTCCCAGGAGTATAGATACTGTCTCACAGCCGTGGATCGTTTTACCCGCTGGCCAGAGGCAGTACCGCTCAGGGATATCACGGCAGAGACAGTAGCTAAAGCCCTGTTGCATGGGTGGATATCTCGATATGATGTCCCGCAGTAATTGTGACGGACCGTGGTAGACAGTTTGAATCGGCACTCTTCAGGCAGCTGTCTGAAATTGCCGGTTTCCAGCACAGGAAAACTACCGCATATCATCCTGCGTGGCTGGTGGAGCGATTCCATCGTCAGCTCAAGGCAGCTATCACTTGCCATGCTAACCTGAACTGGGTTGAGGTCTTACCTTTAGTTTTGTTAGGTATCAGGGCGGCTCACAAGGAGGATCTGAAGGCTTCTCCTGCTGAGCTTGTGTTTGGCGAGACGCTTAGGTTGCCAGGTGATTTTTTCGAGCATAGGGCTGATGGAGTCGCAGGATGTTACGCAGTTTGCCACCAGAATTAGGCAGTTTGCCAACAATATTTTGCCAACGCAAACATCTCGCCATGTTAACCGTTCCATCTTCGTGTTTAAGGACTTAGCCACGAGTTCTCATGTGTTTTTGCGAGATGATAGTGCGCATGGGTCATTTAAGAATGCTTATACTGGCCCGCACGAGGTCCTCGAGAGAGGAGGCAAAGTTTTCAAAATCCTCGTCAAAGGCAAACAGGTCACCGTATCCATAGACCGCATTAAGCCGGCCTATATACTCAGTGACCCTGATGTTTCCGTCGTCCCCCCGGAGGTAGATAGTCGCTCTCCTGAGTCCAGTAATGATCAGGTTAGGAAGACTCGATCAGGTCGAACAGTACGGTTCCCGGATTATTATCGCCCGTAACACGGTCTCTGGAGGGGGGTGATGTGGCGATGCGCCACGCTTGTTTATTTTGTACATAATTTTGTTGTAAATAATTTTGTATATATATTTTGTACATCAACAAACGCACGGACAGTATGACCCATTTATTGTATATAGTTAGTTTGTAGATTTTACGCAGCGCGCCTGACGTGACGTCGGCGCGCGCAGGCTGGGGTCCATACTGTTCGTCCGTTTGTTGACAGTAGAGTAGAAGAGAATAATGTCGTTGGATTTTGACACTTACATTTGAACGCATCGATTTTTATGGTGAAAATATTTTATTCTATTTACTATCAATTAGCTGCTCTCTTCGATCCATTTCTCCTACTCCTATAATTTCTCCTTCTGGCTTTTGTACATATGGTGTTTATTTCGGTCGTGTGTAAATATAATTGTACATAGAACTTTTCGTTATCTTATTTCCGACCGCTACCTACACGGCGGCACGCGCCGCCCCCCATAAGTAGTTCCACTGTGTACCGATAGATGGCGCTGCGAGTCAATTACATCGAGCAAGTCTGACGTGGACTATGATATTAACCACTTTTTAAATAGTATCAAATCAAAATCTCTTTATTCAATTTAAGTCCTTTACAGAACATTTATGAATGTCAAATTTTATAATCTACTGCTGATTCGGAAGGTCAATTTCTACCGAGAATCAATCAGCAAGAAACTCAGTGAAACTTAATCTTTTCAAATCTGTTATCATAAATTTTTAAAGAATTAAATAAAATTAAATTTCATAATACATAACACAGTGTAGGTGAACAGTTTATCATTTACACAAATTCTTGTCATTTAGGTATTCAATTGTATAAAAGGCATTTGCCATCAAATAAGATTTATCTTGAGATTTATGTAGGTATGGGTAAATCAACAAGGGTTTGTAGAAATTTGTTAAAAATTTTAATGCTCATTCCGACAAATGAATTACCAATCTTATAAAGTCTGAGATATACATCTATATCTATACTATTTATAAAGAGATCGCTTCTATAGACAAGACAAGGCTTATAGGTAAACTGAAAACACGAAACGCTTGCGCGATGTAATTTAGCACAGCGCCATCTATTAGTTCATTTCTGAATTACGGTCCCGAAGCGAAGTGAGGGTGGTCCACTAGTTTAAAAATATATTTATTTATCATCCCCCAGGGCTGAAGTCCAGTACTGGCGCTCGCTCGGCGTTCGCTGCGCAGGATGGTGCGTCAACCGACCGCTGGAGAAGTTGTACTGGCGAGGGGTCCTCAAGGCCCCGTACCTCGCCAACACTCTGCTGGGAGAACCCGATGTGAGTAGACATTGTTTTATGTGATATACACGTTTACCGTGGGAGACCCACGCTTCGACATGAATGGGCCACGACCGGAGTGATACCACGGCCTCACAGAAGACCGGCGTGAAGCAGTGTCTACGCTGTGTTTCGTCGAGTGAGTGAGGGTACCGGAGACCCAACTGGGGGAAAGAGAGGGTTGAGGTTGGCAGCGCACTTGTGACCTACTGGCGTTGCAGGTGTTTAAGGGCGGCGGCAATAGGGTATTTGACTAATCTCGATATAGTAAAAAATATTTATACTTTTCCAAAATACTGGTAAATAAGAACCAACGGCCAAAATTTTCAGTTAAAAATATAAAGTCTAGCTGGTTTTATGAGCATTCAAGTTTCATGGGCAAGTCCATTTTTAAAGTATAAAATTTAAAAAAAATAATTATATCATTGAACTACCCGTACATTTTTCACCAACTTTTATTATGAAACCATTTACTTAAACGAAACATTTGATATAGCTACCAAACAAAATTTACTAGACGCGCATACAAGATACGGGCGTGTGACGTCACTTGCCTTAGCCATTTTGTATAGGAGCGTTTTTGGGCTTGCCCAAAATATGTGCTCTTAAAGTTGTGATATCTCAGGTGATTCAAATCCGAATCGAGCAATTCTTTCAGTAATGTTTCTTAATTGAGAGGTCTTTTGATTAAACACATAATTTTTTTTTGTCAAATACCCTATTGCTTACCACCAGGAGATCCGTCTGCTCGTCTGCCACCTATCATATAAAAAAAAGATAGCAGACGAGGACATAACCCACCACGTAAAAAATGTTTTATCTTCACATTAAAGATGATACAAATATTGGTAATCAAATAAAGGTTTTATGAATTTTAAGAAAGACAAAGATTATGTACAGTGGCCAGCACATCAAGTTACTACAATCTGTCAAATTTCCTCAGTTGATATTGAATCAAACACGTTTGACATAAAAGTGAGGTTCGATTGAAGAAATTTGACAGATTGTAGTAACTTGATGTGCTGGCCACCGTACTAAAAAACTTCAATTACCTAGGTGGTGGATTTTTTTTATACTAGACGCAGCAAACGAGCAACCGGGTCGCCTGCTGGTAAGTAATCACCGCCGCTAAGAACATCTGCGAGATCAGAGAGGTCGCTGTTGCGTTGTTGTAAATTACTATGCCTGATTAAGGTATAGATAAAAAAAAAATACTTCAAAAATTTCAGGTCGAGAAGGCACGCTCGGACCGTAGCAGAGACGAGGATTCGGACCGGCCCGGGCCGCTCGTGGACCGCCTGCTCGAAGAGCGGAGGATGTCCTCGGGACAGAATTAAAAAAAAAAATGTCAAAGTGTTAGGCATCAAATTGTTTCCTTGGGCTGGCCGTGAAAAAGTAAACTGTCAAAATTTTGGCGGGAATTTGATTTAAAAAAGAAAATGTCAGTGTTGGCGGGAATATCTATGGCCATGACGTAGGGTCAGCTGATTTTAGTTAAAATTATCTGCCAAACTGTTTTTTCTGTGTGTTGGCACTGTTTCAAGTTTTCAGCCGCTGATTTTAAACAAATGGGCCGATTCGAAATAAAATTACAATTGTTTTACATACATATGCCTAGCCAAATATCTCTGTAAGCTTTGCTTTTGACGAAAGCTTAGTAAAGATTAGGGATTTTTTTATTTTTTGAGCTTGGTCAATGAGGATCGAATGAAGTATGACTGATTGTAATAACCCATTGTGTGGTTCTCTGTACAAATAGCTTCGATTACTTTTGTATGGCGGCTACTTATTTGGACAGCTATTAGTATTATTGAGTAAATAAGTATTTATTTTAAAATTTATATAATAATGTCCAAACTCATTAGTCTTTGATATTGCCAAATGCAGCGCATTTAATTAAAATGTGTCAATAAAGTCTTGAAAACGGATTTTTGGGGAACTAAAGGAATTCTCATGCCCAATGGAGCTACTATACCCAATGACATAAGCGGCAGTGGCGCCACCAATTATTAATTTCACGACTTTACTGACACATTATAGGTTGACAGATAAAAAATGACGCGAAAATTTTTGATGTTACTGAGAAGATTATTTTTATTATTATTTCCCACATTTTACGCTTTATGTTAGCAAATATTATTTATTATTTTGTAAGATTATTTTAGGCTCTTATTATAAGTAAAGACCGACATTCCTTATTATAATTATTCGCAATATAATAAGTTATGTCGGTCCGATATTGAACCAAATTGTCTACAAAGTAGGGTTGATATTTGAAAGACGCTTACTCTTAAATGAAACGGGTAATTTTTCATTCGTAGATGGATAACAACCAGCGCGAGTATGGCCGGACCAAAGAGAAAGAGTTGGATTAACAAGATCATAGACCAAAGAGGTCAGTTCGATTTTATTTGAACATTATCAATAGAATAGAGAGAAAATTCTGCACTTAATATTAATATAAATAAAGTGTGCACAAGAAATTGCTTTTACAGGCATGACTACCGCCATTTTGGTTTGACTTTTTGCTAATGTCATTATTTTAATTCCCAAAAATAAAAATTACAATTTCTGCTTCCAGACATGACAATGGGAAATATTGGATTATCCAAGTGAAGATTATTTATACGTACCCGCTAGATGGCGCTTTTTTTTTACTGAAGTCAAACTTTAACAACATTTGTTAAAATGCATTTATGACTTGATCACGTTCAAAATTATCCCATCACCTTTTAAATGCATCTCAGTCTTATATTATTACGCCATCTAGCGGTTTTTTTCGACGTTGGTCTACTTTCCTTCGAATACTAAGCCTTTTCAACATTTGAAATCTATTCAAACATCGTGCTATTTCTTTCTAAGTCAAATAAATGACAGAGACAACAAATTTGAGCAGTTTTAAAGTAAAGTTTATGAGCGTTTGAGTATTTTGACTTATATTATTGCGGGTGCGCATGTGACGTAGTGTGGGACAGATTATCGACCTTATCTATAAGGGATAAGCTCTGTTTCCGCTTGCAGGTGGATTATTAATGTATATTCTATAATATAGGTCTATAGATTCTTTGTATCTATGAAAGACTGCTTCTTGTTTAACTTTATACAAATGTAGTAACCAAATACGCAATATTTAGAGATTACGAAATACACTGGAGGGCAAAAATATCGAATCTTCAATGCTAGATTTGTGCAATTAAAGAAGTTTATATTAAATCTTATTTTATTCTATAATGATTCTTGGAAATTGCTAGTTGTGGAATATTTTGTTAGACTTTTGGATGTTAAAGAAGTAACGGCTAATTAAATAGTAATATTAATAAGTAGATCGATTTCTTTGCTCGCCAGTTTAGTGTAAGTCATATACATATCGGAGTAAGCGTCTGTGGCGTCAAATGTTATTTATACTTATTATTTAAACTTAATTTTATTTATTTATAATGTTATTTTTCGGCACGTAGTGTGCCGGTGATTTTATTTTGTTTTCCCAGTTTTTATTACAGTGACGTTGTGAGGTTTCCGCTAAATGACCGATAGATGGCGCTCGCTGTACCTATATAGATATGCTTTATTGCACAAAATTCACAAATTAAGAACTAGACATTACAAAAATACTACTTTTAAGTCCCGAAAGGTGAGGGAGGGTATAAAGGGAAGGCGGGCTGTCTTCTAGTGACCGTTTTATTGAGGGTCTCTGGCTTCCCACTTTCTCAGATTATTATTATACTCTGATTCATAATCATGTAAAGTAAACTGACAGATGTCAATGTGTCATCCCCATACATTATCACTCAATTTGACACATGCAAAATGTCAAAATGCATAGAAACTTGTCATTTTCATCTGTCAGTTTACTTTACATGATTATGAATCAGAGTATAGGTACTTTACAAATTATTACCCTCACTTGAAGGCACTGTTCACATTAGAATAGTGTATAACGCCATCTATTGGAATTTTAGGGAATCATCAATAAGGAATGTTTTGTTGACGAATAATTTTATTTGTTTTTGGTGCTCTATTATTAGTTAAGACATTTCTTTCTAAAACCTGACCAGAAATATAGAAAATTACGCATAGTGGAGCGGAGCCGTTCGTTCAATGGGGAGAAAAACTAACTTTTTATCACGACAGGGGGCGCATAACCGACTGTACCTTCATTTGACATAACATCTCATATCGTATGGATAATTTGAAATTTATTAATTGTCAATTTTTATTTTCAATCAAGTTATTAATTTTCAGTGCAAAACCGACACCAATGATTAAATTTACAATGAAGAAACAACATAAATCGCAAAAAATCACAACTATAAACTTGACAATAAACAGCAATAAACCATTTAACTTTGACACTGACAGTAGTGACAGTAAACAAAGTGCAGTCGGAGATCGCGCCATCTACAATAAGCTTTGTGTGTTCCTCCCCATTGACATACTCCATAAAAAATCGAGAGTATAAATATACTCTGATTCGTAAACTGACAGATGTCAATGTGTCATTTCCATACATTATCACTCAATTTGACACATGCAAAATGTCAAAATGCATAGAAACTTGTCATTTTCATCTGTCAGTTTACTTTACATGATTATGAATCAGAGTATAACTGCAAACGTTAGTTATTCCGAACTAAATCTTCTTTTTCTATTTTTGTAGTCAGTTTATGGTTACTATTACTAATATTTTATTGTAAAATGTACTACGAGGAAACTACCATAATGAAATTATTTGTATGCTTAAAATATACCAACCTATCATGGCTATGATCGAGTAGGATTGTTAAAAATATTGTAAACTCCGATTTTTAATTTTATTGTGCGAACTAAAGTGACAGTTGCAAATTTTAAGCTTCCGTGCATTTTTTTTAATGCAAAAATTAAGCTACTTTGGTATAAAATCTTTCGGATGGCAGCCTTCAATAATATTACTTAAACAATATTATGTACAAATGTGTACAAATTTTAATTATCATTAAATTGAAGTTTATTTTGATGAGAGCCATTATTATAAAATAGATTGCGTATAATTTTATGTATCTATTATAAAAATGTTTAAGTGTTTACAATTATTAATATTTTGTAGTTAATCAATTTGAAATACTTAGTGCGAAGAAGTCTTTTACAAAAATTAAATTAGACGATGTTTAAGTAAGGGCGTGTCAGAGTATTACGTAAGCATCGAAGAGTTCAATATATTCTTAGAATATTATACTCTATACTCTGGTTTTTCATCATGTGGAGTAAACTGACAGATGCCAATGTGTCATCCACATACATTATCACTAAACTTGACAGATGCAAAATATAAAAATGTATAGAAACTTGTCATTTGTATCTGTCAGTAATTATGTCATTTGTACTCCACATGATTAAAAACCAGAGTATAGCTTGGCCTATTATGTACCCCGTACCACTTTATTTTGGACCTAATTTACCTATGATAGTGTCCAATGTCCAAAAATAAAAATTACCCGCGCCTGGTTAACTGTTTTTGAGTACTTATGCTGCTTGTTTGTTGGTGCTTACGTAATTCTTGAACGTAAGGTGAGGCACTGGACTCGCAAGTTATTTTATTTTCTTAAACAAATAGTATTATTACCACCAAACGGGATATTTAAGTCGTTATTTATTTATTTTTATTCATGTTTTTTGCACACAAATTTTTGTATTTAATGACTCTGAATGTACAAATTATATTTTATGATTATTTAAGCACCAAATATTTCGTAAATGTAATAAGTAAATTGTAATGCAATTTTAATAAAATGTGTGTGTGATGAATGAATTTTCTACTTGCGATTATTTGAGAGGCTCTTTTGTCTATATTGGACAATTAGACATTGGTCCACAACTTGTGAAATCGTAAGTCATTTTCTGATTTTAATGAGGTGAACTCATAAAGAAAGTATTAATAGAGTGGCCAAGCGCGTATCACCGTAAGGGACAGATATCTTTATAACCCGGCCAAATGAAAAATAACTACAAAATGGCGGATCGATGTGAATCTTTAGTACGTGTAGCCTATTATCTCTTACTACGACTGAATTTGGTTGGTTTTTTATTACGGTAGTAATAATACGAACAATAATCGCACTTGGGTTACCATGGCCACTAGCTTTGTTGGGCACACTTTGAAGTGTGCCCAACACAGAAAAAGTGAAACTCGGACAAAGACAAACAATCATGATTCTGTCTCTTTTACTCTTAGCGATTTCTGTATGTAGTTTTTCTGTTTACACGAGTCTTATTATTTGCGTGTCCTCTCTATTGATACTTTCTATAAGGGTGAACTAAACTGACAGATGTCAATGTCAAGTTACCATTAATTTGACATCATGATATTTAGCAAAATGAATTATCATGAAATTGACATCTGACAGGGCTTAAAATTAAAAATCAGATATATATCAGCTACATTATAAAGCCACGCTAAACACTGAAACGCAACAGTTATTGTGAAACTTGCTATGTTGCTAATTGTACGGTGGCCAGCACATCAAGTTACTACAATCTGTCAAATTTCTTCAATCGAACCTCACTTTTATGTCAAACGTGTTTGGTTCAATATCAACTGAGGAAATTTGACAGATTGTAGTAACTTGATGTGCTGGCCACTGTACCTTCTGTGCAATATTAGTGTAGAAGCGCCTGATGACGTATGTCTTGATGAATGATGATAATAATTTTTACCTTGTTTAAAATAATAAATATTTGTATACACTAGAACATTGTTTCATTTCCTTCTCTGAAATAGGGCAAGCAAGTACAGTATAGTCTGCGGCAAGAAAGTGTATACTCTGATTCATAATCATGTAATGTAAACTGACAGATTTCAATGTGTCATCCCCATACATTATCACTCAATTTGACACATGCAAAATGTCAAAATGCATAGAAACTTGTCATTTTCATGTGTCAGTTAACTTTATATGATTATGAATCATAGATAGTTATGACCTTGCGTGCGCAGAAACTAATTTTCATAGAAAGTCTTCTTTTTACAAGTGCGCAAAATAACGGTCATCGCTATTCTTTCGTGCCGCCAGCTATAACTAAGGTAAGGAAGCATTTTATATTGACTAACAGGATTAACTGATGTTAATCTACATAGGGAAAGCTAGCTATATAGTGGGGGACATGATAGATAGGGAGAGCCACGCTTCGGCATGAATGGGCCGGCTCGGCCGGAGTGATCCACGGCCTCACAGAAGACCGGCGTCAAGCAGCGCCTACGCTGTGTGTGAGGGTAACAGGGGGCTTAAGGTTGGCAGCGCACTTGTGAATCCACGGTTGCGAGTGCCTATAGGTGGTGTGTCAATGGCTTTCCATCAGATGAACCGTCTGTTCTACCACTTATCTTATATAAAAAAAAGTTCAAATTGATGGCACCAGTTGGCAGCAGTAGGAGGCAAATTAAATTAAATAAATGACGCACCAGTTGGGACTTGGGATTGAAATCATTCTGTACTACTAACATCCAGACAGAACAACACATCCAATCCAGCCCACAACCTTTTTGGCGTAAGATGCAAGGTCATTTCGTGAAAATAAAAGATGGCGCCACTGCTGCTTAAGTCATAGAGTATAGTATCAAGACTTTTACTTTACTCTACGGGGTATGGTGATCCCCTTGGCACGACAATCGAACTTCGTTATCCTCAAAAATTTAATTTCACGACTTTCATGATTTATTTCAAAAAAGTGAAATATTTCAACGACTATCTTCCGTTCAGAAACGCAACATATCAGCATACATTATCGCGGTGAAACGAAACGCCACATCAACTTTGACAGGTGCCACCAACTTGAAAAAGCCAAAGAAAGGCGAATCGAAATAAATGTAGGTCTTTGGGCCACACCACCTGTAATAGAAAGAAAGCAGCGTCGAAAACAAAGTGAAGTATTAGTCCAATAATTCTACGGCACTGTGTAATTCAGCTATGCATTGATAACGCTTAAAGTTGCGAAATTTTTAACACTCGTCGTGGTACGAAACTGTCATGAGACCCAGACTTATGTAACCTTTTTGCCCGTGAATATATCTGTTAAGTTCACTGATAGTGCTTGTTTATCTACTCCAGAAGGTAAGGGTGTGTATTTATCTCTACTAACTCAGATTGTGTTTCGTGCGAAAGTGATTACTGCACTAACCTTGAACCGAATGCATGTAGGCGTGCACCGGCTGCTTCTGCCTGTAAATCGCCACCAATTCACTTTTCATCCATAATTTCCTGTAGTTTTATTCATTTGTCGTCACTTAAGGCTAAAAATTACATTATTAACATACATTTATGTCATTCTTTCTAGCCCCTAATTTTCTGATCATGTGCTAGAAAAGACACAATTTTTTGAATCTCTGTGTTCCATTTTTAAAATTTGAGTGACTTACTTTTAATTTTCAATGAAGAAACAAATCTGCCAACTTATTTCTTTTTTTATAAAAAGGTTTGCCATTATTTTGTTATTTTTAGTGAATTTTGTTTATTTATTTATTTATCGTGTGTTTTAGATAAGCATTTGATTATGGAAACCAATTTAATCCCTCTTGTGTGAATACATTTTTATCTTAATTTGCTATAATAGCATTCTTATTGAACTTTGATTTAAAACTTGAAGTGACATGATAAGATTAATGTATATTTGATGGATATCTATTTCCTTTGAAGTTGAAGAATAAAATAGTAATGAGATATTTTATCGTCTAACCACAATACATAATTGCAGCATCCCTACAAATGCACCAATACTGTTAGGCAGATGTGTTACATTTTTAAAAGTTTGCAATACTTTTATTTTTTGACTTTTTAATAGAAAAAAACAAATGAAAATCATCTATTTATGTTTTGGATTTATTCTCTGATTCGGATCTGATCTAGTTTTCATTAATTCATTAAAGTGGAGCAGGCTTCCCTAGAATATTTTTTTCTGCCCTGTATCACATCTGTATGGATCGTGAAACGTGGAGGAGGGGTAGGGAGGCCTTTGCCCCAGCAGTGGGACACGACGGGCTTTTAATAATAATAATAACTGTATCACAAAATCTCTGATTTTGCTTTTTTATGAAACATCGTAATTTTTTTTCTTCTGATACTGTGTTGGAGGTGTAAGTTGTGGGTCAAGTGAATTTATTAACACTGAATAGGTCTGCGGCATGGAGTGATGGCGATGACCTTAAGTGCCATGAAACTAACTCTAAGATAGTAGAAAGTCTTCTTTTTCACAAGTGCGCAAACAAAACAGTCATTGCTATTCTTTTATGCCGCCAGCTATACCTACTGTTACCAGTTAATTATGTCTTATGTGAGAAATAAATAATATTTGATTTGATTTGAACTCTATGGTTAAGTCGGAAGCCAAAAGCAAGCTTATCTTCTTTAAAAAAAAATTATAAAAAGTATACTTACTTAATCTTTGATTCGTTGGGGGGCACTCTGGTTGGCAACAAGCCATAGTGAAAGCAATTAATAGACATTGTAAATACATTTCAACATTCAAGGTTATTTCTTATCAAAACACAATTGCCAATTGGCTTATCAATATCATAATATCTTTAAAAGTATAAGTTAAATATACTAAATATTATGATTAAAATCACTTTGAGTAGAGTAGCCAGGTGTCTGGATAAAGCTGGACAAATGAGACGGTGTGACCTGTCTATCCATGTGTTCGGTCACAGAATAAATAGACATAGAATGCTCGGCTCGTGCAGACGATAATATTGAATCTTTTATTAACCTATACACTGCAGTATATTTTATCATGTCTCACCCGTATCCCTTTCATATAGCCTATCTCAGCATCTGGCAGTCCTGTATGTACTATCTGTATTACGCTAGTGTTTCGTCTTTTCTGTTTGCACATGTCACTGTAACGTAATCTGAATCATAAGTTGATCAATTTAAATTTTTGTTAATAGCAATTCTTTGCAATTTAATCTTAATCAATTTTGGAAGGAAGTTGAATAAGTTTCGGGAAATATTAGACAGTGGTTAAAATTAATTATTTTAATGTTGCTAGGTTTATTTTTCGAAAATACGTTTGAATGGGTGTCCACACATCTCGTCAGCCAATGATGTATTTTCGAAAGTAAAATTTAGCATTAAGTTCTGTAATATTTTTAGCACCTTTTGCTCAGACAGTTTTACGGTGACAGGTTCAGAATGGGTTAAGTCCCTGTCCAGTCTACGAATAATTGTTTGAACATAATTGCTTCATACAATTTTAATTTATTAACATATGTATATGTATAGTACTTACAGAAGATTTATGATTAATTGATCATATTTTACCACAAAGTTATAGATTACTTGAATATAGTCTACAATAAATGGTACAGTGTATAGTCGGGCCGTTGTATCATACCCGATTTGACAATACCTTTTTTTTATTTTGCATTTATCCTTGTTATGAGGAACACATTTCGCGAATCATAAAGAACCACTTTTAAATATAAAACTTAATTTCATATTGTCAAAGGCACCTAATTATCTAATTATTTGTCTTTTATTACTTAAAATAATTTGATAACCAGACCAGAACAAGACAATAACTTTGGATTGACTGAGCTAATACCACAAACAAAGGCAAAAAAGAACTTCAAATCCATAAAATAAATGGGACTTGGATACTAGCGTGTTATCCCAAAAATCGGGACAATCCCACCAAATACTACACGGGTGGCGACAACGCTGATGTTTATACAAATTGTTTGTTTCATTATCGTGTTATTTCATGCCGCGACTTTAAATTAGTGTAGACACAGTATAAGAAATATACAGTACTTTACTTAATTATTAACTAAGGCCACTTGGCGATTTTCTCGCTTACTCTTTGCGTTTGATTTGGGCTGTTACGTTTGAACGTGCGCGCGTCATACACCGTTCAATTTTTTTGTTTTAATCCCGAAGCCCTTATTACTAAGGGTGCCCTCATTAAAAGGGCTACCAGTAGGTAATACGAATAAAGCCCTTTTACCATGTCAGATCATTAAAATAAGCAAAATAAAAAACAGCTGTCCCATACAATAAAAAATAACCAATAGCCTTATTATGTAACCCGAAAAGACGAAACAGTATGGCGATGTAATCGACCCCCAGCGCCATCTATTGGCAGAGATTGAAACTAATAGCCAAAATCCCCAATCAAACTACGAACCATACTTTTGCAGTGACGCGGACGTAATGGACGTGACGAAAGTTTAAAGTAGAACAAGTCATGTAAAAACTACAAGTAGGTAACATGCTATGAATACAATAGACTATTACGTAATCATAAATATTAAATACCTTTTTTCTAGCTCGTACGTAAGATCAGTAAGAAACGAATGTTGACAATCTGTTCGTTATTGTAAGGGCGATATACGGTACGATTTATCGTTACGATGGATCCGTTTCGATATCGTATGGTTCGTAAACGATTGATCGCATGATGAATCAAGCCCATATAACAATCGATTGTTAATGTTTTATTCTTGTTGTTTTTCGTTTTCTTACGTCATTCAGTATGAGATAAAATCGAATCGATTATCGTAAAAGCCGTTGAAGTATACAAAATACTTAGATGTGTCGGTGTACGTTTCCCATAGTGCGACCATATTTTTTATAAAGTCAGACAATGATTGTGTGTGGCCTTGGGTCTTTAAATAGCACTTTTTTACATACTTATTTGATATTTTTAACTACTATCTGCTTTCGTCTAGCGCTATATCCCGTTTGGAACGGGTAGTGACAACCTACGAAAAAAGAAGACTGAATGCGGATTGTTATCTCATTCACACATAGACTAAAAGTCATTATGTCAGATGAGTAAGATAGCTGGCGCCAAGCTCTTATTTTAGCCAGGTTTCTAGGCTTGTTCTTGTTTTTAGGAACGGGCGCTCACGCACAAAATAAAGACTCTGAGACAGAAGGCTAACTGCCCACTAAAAGCTAAAAATATTAGGCCATGTACTCACGCATGCGCACTAACGGGCAAAAACGCCTTTTCGACCACATTAATCCTAACTTATACTACATAAAATTGTCAAACTGTCGAGGTCTATGGTAAAGGCCGTCCGCTTATGTACTCATGCCGGGCAACAACCCTTAGCATATTATGTCAACGAACTCTTTTAAATTCAAAATCAAGGCTAAGTCAGCCTTCTGTGTCAGAGTATTAATCTTGTGGCTCACGTTTTGATTCTATCCATTCTGACGTTAGTGCTGTCAATCAATTTTAGTTAAGCTTACGTGCGTGAGAAACCCAATAGATGGCGCTGAGTAACGATTTCTTCGCGCAAGTGTTTTGTCTTTTCGGAATACATTTAAGCATTACATACATTTGAGCCTTGTAGTTTCTTTAGAAGTTATCTCTTTATAAATGGTATAGATATATAGATTATGATAATATTAGTAGCCCACGCTCACTTCGCTTCGGGACCATAACTAGTTCAAAAATGAACCAATAGATGGCGCTGGGCGTCATTTACATCGCGCTAGCGTTTCGTGTTTTCGGTTTACCTACAAGCCTTGTCGTTGTCTATAGAAGTTATCTTTTTATAAATAGTATAGATTATAGCGAAATAAAAAAATATAATTATTTCACTTTTTTATCGTCAGGGTAACCCCGTATCAAGCTATACAAGATGCTCCGGCGCTGCTCGAAGCACCTGCAGGCCCTGTACCGGCGGCAGGGCCAGGCCGTCCGTCTGCGATCCACACAGGTACCTACGTATACATAACTAGCTGTTACCCGTGACTTCGTCTGGGAGGAATAAGTCATAAGTCATAATATTTATTGCTTTCATGTAGTACAGTAAGGTCTTAACATAAAATACTTATACAGTCCTGGACATGAACCCTGCAGGGGCACTGCAATCATAGTGATTAATTAGTAATTATTATAACATTCACAAATGACAAAATAAAATTAAATAAAACTAGTTAAAATTCAATTATTAAACTCCATATCATTATACAGTTTTCTGCTCGAAAAACTCTTGAAGATTGTAGAAACATTTTGATATCACATAATTCTTTAACTTTTTATAAAACAAGTGGTCTTTTGTTTCAGTTTTTATAACATTTGGTAATTTATTGTAAATTTTAATCTATGGGTAGCATTTTAAATTATTTAATATTTTTCATCAATATCTACTTTAGCTTCTAGCCAACACTAAATTAACCAAGTGTCTCACCACAGGCGCCCAAAGTCCTGATACCACCGAGCAAGCAACTGTTACATCCGCGAGAGCTGGTCCCCCGCAGCCAGGCGGCCGCGCTGCACATCACCCGCGCGCTGCGGGACCAGCAGGATGTTATGACTCCAAGCTTCCCGGACTCCGTGTCCGAGGGAGACGTCAAGCTCGACAAGAAGGTAAGTGCTTTTATATTACGAGTAGTTTCAAGCAGCCCGCCCTTTGTTGTTACTTAGACCAAGCAATAGATGGCGCTGATCAATTGCATCGCGCTTGACGTGGACTATTACAAGACGACGACAAGCTGGAGACCTATTTTTGAATTGTCGTCTCACTAAAAAATGTGTGACTCGCATGATTTTTGACATCCGCATTTTTGAATCATTCGAAAACGAGCGATTTGCAACGAGTGGTGTAAACCACTCGTTTCCGCTAGGCGAGTGGTCGCATTTACGTCAAATATTAACGAGTTAACACTATAAAGTCCATTTTACGAAAAAAGTCCCCTGGGAGCGGCGCCACTTGTCATACAAATAGGCTTTCTATCTCTTTCCCACTCATTACGTAGACTGCCATGTCATTTTAGTTCATCAAAAATCCGGGGGACTCTTTTCGTGAAAAGGACTATACTTTGACAAGATTGGCGACACACTAAGCGAGTGATTACAAAAATAGGGAAAATTATGAATCATGCGACTCACGAGACGACGTGACTTGCAAAACGAGTAGTTTTGTTTGGACGAAGCGAAAATTCAAAAATAGGTCTCCTGGACAAGGTGTGTGCCTTCTACTAACTATGTATGTGTTTATGTGTCGACTTAAAATTGACGTCATGTGCGAGGCGAGAAGGGATGTACCCTTTCATTAGTTACAAACAGCACGCCCTTACAGTCACTTAGACCAACCAATAGATGGCGCTGATCGATTGCATCGCGCTTGACGTGGACTATAAGATTAGATCGTGTCGGAGCGAGACAAGCTGGACAAGAAGGTAGGAACTACTTTTAAATCCCGCACGAAAACGCTTGTCAGTGTCATGGCGTCGCGTGTGACGTCACGTCTAAGGCTGCTATTCCACCAAAGCTGGGCTTCTAGACAGAAATGAAGTGATTCTATTGGTGGATTTTTTCCTCGCAGACCGCTTACCTACCTCGCACAGCTTTGGTGGAAAAGCAGCCTAAGGTTTGTCGACGTAAATATAATGTGACATTTGCCCACGTTGATTATGTGTCGACTTAGAAGTGACGTCATGTGCTCTGATTGGGAGATACTTATACTAGTGATGGGAGAGCCAGCCCAAGAATGAGTTGGATCGACTAGAGTGACACTACGGTCTCTCAAAAGACGGCGTGAAGCAGTGCCTGCGCTGTGTTTCGTCGAGTAAGTGACAGTATTGGAGGTCCAATTGTGGGTAAGAGAGAGCTAAAGTCCTGCTAGCATCGAGCGCGGAGGTCCAATTGGTGGTAAAAGGGCCCAAAGTCCTGCTAGCACCTCGCAAGCAACTGCTGCCCCCGCGCGCGCTGGTCCCCGGCAGGCGGCCGCGCTGCACCTCACCCGCGCGCTGCGGGACCAGCAGGACGTCGCGACCCCGGGCTTCCCGGACTCCGTGTCCGAGGGAGACGTCAAGCTCGACAAGAAGGTGCGTGCCTTACGTAACTATGACGTCACTTCTTCCACAGTGTGAAACACAGTGCTTTTACATTCGTTTCAAGCAGCCCGCCCTTACTTGTTACTTAGACCAACCAATAGATGGCGCTGTGAGTAGATTAGAGAGCGGAGCGAGACGTCAAGCTGGACAAGAAGGTATGTGCTTTTATATTAGTTTCACTTTCACTTACTTGTTACTTAGACCAACCAATAGATGGCGCTGATGAGTAGATTAGAGAGCGGAGCGAGACGACAAGCTGGACAAGAAGGTATGTGCCTTTTCATAACTACATTTAACTCCCGCACGCTTGTCAGTGTCATGGCGTCGCGTGTGACGTCACGTCTAAGGCTGCTATTCCACTATGCAATGGAATCACTTCTAGTCAGGAATGAAGTGATTCTATTGGTGGATTTTTTCCTCGCAGACCGCTTAGTGACCTCAAACAACTTTGGTGGAATAGCAGCCTAAGGTTTGTCGAAGTAAACATTTAGTCGTTGTTTATGCGTCGACTTAGAAGTGACGTCATGTGCTCTGATTGGGAGATACTTATACTACTGATAGGAGAGCCAGCCCAAGAATGAGCTGGCTCGACTAGAGTGACACTACGGTCTCTCAAAAGACGGCGTGAAGCAGCGCTTGCGCTGTGTTTCGTCGAGTAAGTGACAGTATTGGAGGCCCAATTGTGGGTAAGAGAGAGCTTTTTATTCCCTGTCTAAGGGGGTTTTTCCGCGGAAGGGGAGCTGCGTAGAGTTGAGCGTTGAGAGTCTCCGCTCAACTCCATGCAGCTCCGCTTCTGTGGATACACCCTATTTCACAAAATTTGGTTCAGAATAGAATAGAATACAATAAAAGTTTATTTCGGTTAGGTTCAGATGTCGCTCACTCCCGCCTTTGTTTCCAGGTTGGAGACAGCGTAGCGGCTGACGAGGTGGTCCTTGAAATCGAGACGGACAAGACCGCCATCCCTGTGATGGCGCCGGGACACGGCGTCATCGTCGAGCTGTACGTCAAGGACGGGGACACGGTGAAGGCGGGACAGAAGCTGTTCCGCATGGACGTCACTGGTGAGATGTTTTTAATGTTATAGGTGGCAGACGAGCAGACGGATCACCGATGGTAAGCGATTGCCGCCGGCCCATAGACACCTGCAATACCACCACCTATACCACCTTTGACTCACGACGAAACTAATAACACAAAAAAAAATATTTATAAAAATTATTGATGTATGTACGTACAGCCACACATCAAACTTTACAAAATATGAGGTTGAGAGGCACAAAATAACAGACTAAGTACCTATTGAGTCTGTCATCCTCACCCTGCAGGCCTGTTGAGATGCCGTTTCACGCGCTATAAAACCCAGGATTGTAAGAAGGAGGCAACACATGAACTGGAAGGGCAATCCATGACTTGATGGTTCGGGGCAGGAATGAGGAGCTAAATCTCTTGGTGCGCTCCGGCACGGTTCTTTATGTTATACCAGTTTTATAAGTTACACCGATGTACCTGCGCAGAAGTTTCAAATTTAAATATTAATATAATTATTTAAAATTTAAAAATATCTTAACCAATCACTTTAATTGTGGGAGAGCCAGCCTTCGGCATGAATGGGCCGGCTCGACCGGAGTGATACCACTGCCTCACAGAAAACCGGCGTGAAGCAGCCCCAGTGCTGTGTTTCGTCGAGTGAGTGAGGGTACCGGAGGCCCACCCGGGGGGGAAGGGGATAAAAGGTTGGCGGCGCACTTGTAACTTCACTGGTGTTGCAGGTGTCCATGGGCTGCGGCAATTGCTTACCATCAGGTGATCCGTCTGCTCGTCTGCTACCTATCACATAAAAAAAAAAAAAAATCACACACGCTCCGCTTACGCGCGCTAAACATAACAATTACTTGCTACAGCAACCGCGGCACTCGACAGTCGTGAATTATACTGTCTTATCATAATGAGCGAGATAGCACTATTCGCTGGATTTTTTAAATTGTTATCTCAACGTAACGCAATTATGTAATTTAACAGCGTTCGCAATCGTAATCAATCGGCTATAACGCACTCTTCTGCGTAGACGAACATTGCCGATGCTACTTATAATATAAACGTGGTTCACCTGTACCAGGCCTGTCCCACTCCGCGTGTAGTATCGAACTCGCAAGTACATGCGGCGTCCCCTCCGGAGGGGAAAATTAGCAGAAAATCACGAACGAGCGGCGACGCACGCGCGACAGTTGCTTGCGATAGAAAGAGAACGCACTTCTAGGTATGAATAATGGTAGGCATTGAACGCTGGGCGGTCGGAATTTCAACGTTAGATTATAGTAGTCTGAGTCTTTATTTCCATAAACGGTTTTTAGAAGTGGGTCTTCTGTACCTTGTACTATTAAGTATTCTGTGCCTGTACTTGACTGTTAATGACTTCCCACGCTTTATTTCCAGGCCAAGCCCCCGCAGCAAAAGCCGCCGCCCCCGCAGCGGCTCCAGAGCCCCCCGCGGCCGCGGCGCCGCCCCCGCCGCCCCCGCCGACACCAGCCGCCGCCCCGCCGCCCTCCGCCCCCGCGCCGCCCCCCGCCGCCGCCGCCCCGCGCGGCTACACCGCCGGCTGCCGCCCCGATATCTTCTATACCTGTAGCTGCTATCCGACATGCTCAGGTAAGATGGTGTTTTATTAGGTATGTACTTAACTAGTGGCCAGTCCTGACTTCGTTTCAGGACGTTTATTCTAGGTCTGCTAGAAGTGCCTTAGAATCTTGATGATCGGTCAGTCAGTGAGTGACAAAATTAAAAAACTTTGGCCCGTAATAAAGATCTTAATCTTTGACGCCAAGTTAAAACAACGTCATAAAATCACCGCTTAGAATTATTCGATTTAATAATAGTATTCGGGAGTATTAAGTGTCAAAAGTAGCGTTATAGTGTTGCTACTGTTTCTATACAAGTTATTGAAAACAGTGAATACCTTTAACTGTGTAAAAGAGCCATAAAATAACAATTCACAAAGTGATTTCACGTGGATCCGTTGACATTACAAGCGGAGGTTGTCGCGTGTCGCAGAGCAAGTGCAAGGGAATCTCACCGTTGGGTGTGACGCGGTCGGGTCATTATTGCGCGCAAACAGCCGGTCTTGTGACTCACTGCGTTCAATCCATCCAAAGGTCACAGATTAAAGTTGTACAGAAGGAACAAGTTCGTGCATTTATCACGTCAACCCAGAGTGTCATCACCATGATTTGTGCTGGATGTAAGGGAGTTTTGGACGACAACAATTCCCTAAAGTGTAATGCATGTGAATCCCATTACTGCTTGGAGTGCTTGAATTTCGGACATTGTAAAAAGTCGAGTGACCTGGGTCCTGAGCAGCTCGCTGCACTAAGATGCCCTTCCTGCACAAACGTTTCTCGCAGGAGACGTGGGGGTAATGAGTCTCCCGCTTTGCTATCGCCGTCTGTTGCTAAACAAATGCCGAGTTCTCGAAGCGCCCTATCAATCGAAAGTATCAGCGAACTTTTGGACCAAAAATTGGCACCATCATCAAGTATAATGACTAATTTACGAGATTTGCTGATCAGGGAAGTTAAAGATCTGATTACTGCGGAAATGAGCAATATTATAAAAGAACTTAAGGAAGAGTTTACTAAGACTACAGATCATATAATGGAGGAAGTAAAGGGTTTAAAGGACACTATTGCTCATAAAGATATGATTATTAAGGATCTCACAAAGGAGCAGACGCAATTGAAAGATGAATTGAAGTTGATCAGCAGCCGCTTTTCTATGATGGAGAATCTATCCCGCGGGCGAAACATCGAGATACAGTGCGTCCCGGAAAGCAGTAACGAGAATGTGGTTGCAATGGTTAAACAATTGTGCCAAACTATTCACCTTCCAATTTCCGACACAGACATACACGCTTGCCGCCGTGTGGCCAAAATGGATGCAACTTCAAAACGCCCACGAAATATTGTAGTCACACTTTCCTCACCGAGGCTTCGAGATAACTTAATCTCGGCTGCTAATCGCTTCAATAAAGAGCACAGAGATAAGAGACTCAATACAAATCATATCGGCATTATGGATGCAAGCCACCAAATATTCATCTCTGAACACCTGTCTCCCGAATCCAAACAATTGTATGCCGCCGCTAGGCGCTTCGCCCAGGACAAGAATTACGCCTACTGTTGGGTTAAGTACGGCCAAATATACCTACGCAAGAGCGATACCTCTGGCGCGGTACGCGTCAAAACAAAAGATTTTTTAAACTCGCTAAAGTGAATCAAATACCTACGTGTATACTTCATCGTAATCATAACTTACTTGGTTTTCATTGTTTCGTATTTACTTTTTTATTGTTAAAATCGTCAGTACTTCTACAGCATATTGCTTTGATTGAGTCATTGTTCACCAAAATATTTGTTACTGATTCACATCACTTAAGCTACCTATTCGTAGAACAACCATGTATATTTGTGTCATTAGTCTGTCAGTATATTTATGCATCGTCATATAAACTTAACTATTCATATTTAAAGCCAATATTCTTAATTTTTTGTATCGTGTTATATGTTACAAGAGTAGGACTCAATGAATGTGCATATGTAAATCTTTTTATTTATAACAACAGTAATTTATCTTATTCGGTTGGACATTTTTCTAGTATAATATATGGAGTATATATATGGACAAAGCAACCAAGTCATCCCTTACATTTATGTATATTAAATATTAATTTTATAATGTATAGGCTACCTTTTATTACGTTAATATTTTATTGCATGTACAAGTCACAAATGATACACAGTGAAACTATCTCAGCGTACATCACGACACATAATCAGCGGCCGCGCAAAAAACTACCAGGCTTAAAACACTTACTAAATAATAATAAAGTCTCTGTCTGTATAATATTTATAATAATCACCTCAGTGCTTCAATTAGGTCCAATTAAAAGTCATCATGGATTCAAATAGTAGCATCTTCGTTACCCCAAATAATAACTTATCAATTTATTATCAAAATGTTCGAGGGTTGCGAACTAAATGCACTGAACTTTATAACAATACATTATGTTATAATTACGATATAATATTATTTACGGAGACGTGGCTGCAAGATGATATACTGGATAGCGAACTGTTTGACTCACGCTATGTAATTTTTCGACGAGATAGGGACTTGAGCTTATGTGGTAAATCGGGTGGAGGTGGGGCGTTGATCTGCGTTCATAGGGAGCTCGGCGCTGCCGTAGTGAACGACTGGACTAGCGACACCGCGGAATCCCTCTGTGTTCGTGTACCCGCGCACTCACTAACATCTCGAAAGGATTTATTTATTGTTAATGTTTACACACCCCCTGATCAGTGCGGGCTATTAGCGCGTTTTGATAATATTAATAATAACTTAATTAAACTCGTCAATCAATATCCGGATTGTAATTATTTGTTAGTGGGAGATTTTAATTTGCCGTGTATTAAATGGAATCGTGAGGAGCACACTATCTTAAAATATGGTAGCACTGACCTACAAAATTGCGCCATGAACTTTATTGATCAGATTCACTTCTTGGGCCTTAAGCAATATAACTACATAACTAATCCTAAAGGTAATACACTAGACCTCTGCTTTAGTAACCTTTTTGTCGATGTTACAAGTCCTACCCAAACATTACTAAAAGAGGACATCTATCACCCATCCCTTCTCATAAACATTACTGATCTAAATTGGAAGCCTTTTAAAGAAAAAAGTAACACTCGATTTAACTTCCGCAAGGGAGACTACGAGGCGGTGAATAATTATTTATTAAATATTAATTGGACAGAAGTTTTGACAGGTCAATCAATTGACCAGGCAGTGGATGTTTTTTATGAAAAATTATATGAAAGTTGTGCCCTTTACATACCCCTCTCTAAATGCACAGTCACTAAGTCACATTATCCAATTTGGTATACTAAAACACTGGTAAAAATTAATAATCAGAAAAATAAGTTGCACAAGAAATGGAAACGTTTTAGGAACCCCCGGGATTATGACGAGTTTTCTTATTTGAGAGATAGATTTAAAAGAGTTCAAGCGCAGTGTTTTCGTGAATTTACAAAAAAAACTGAAGAAATCATAAAACATAGACCGAGGTACTTCTGGACGTATGTAAAATCAAAAAGGGGAGGATCCAATTATCCTAAACAATTTACTTTAAATAATAGTACGTTCTCAGAGGGACAACAAATTTGTAACGCTTTTAATGCCTTTTTTGAAAGCGTTTTCGTAAATAACTTAACGCCTAGTACTTCTTCCGGCTGTGCCTCTAATCATCCGCCCAACAATCAAATAGTTTCCCGAATACATATTACTCCGGAGTCAGTCGAAAAATTTCTCAGTAATCTTGACAAATCAAAGGGTGCTGGTTGTGATGGTATACCTCCCCTATTTATATCTATGTGTGCTAAAAGCCTCGCTCTTCCCATTTCCATTTTATTTTCTATTTCATTAAAAACATGTATGTTCCCCACAATCTGGAAACAGGCCCATATAATCCCCATTCACAAAAAGGGATCAAAATCCGTATTATCAAATTATCGCCCAATATCGATACTCAACACTATAGCAAAGGTTTTCGAAAAAGTTGTTTATGAACACATATATCAGCTTATTGCGGGTGGCATTCCAACCTCCCAACATGGATTCTTGAGGGGTCGTTCTACAGTCTCGAACTTGGCTGTATTCACCAATTATGTTCTTGAGCATATGGAAAAGGGTGGGCAGGTTGACGTGATCTATACGGACTTTGAAAAAGCATTTGATCGTGTGGATCACGTCATCCTGCTCCATAAGCTAGAATCATTGGGAATACACGGTGACTTATTAAGATGGATTACATCATATCTGTCTAACCGTTCACAGGCTGTTGTACTAGGTGGATACAGGTCGGACTTCATCGCGGTACCTTCGGGCGTCCCTCAGGGTTCCCATCTCGGTCCTTTATTTTACAACGCATATATATGTGATATATACACTTGCTTCAATAATGCAAATCACCTGTTATACGCAGATGACAAAAAGGTTTATATGAAAGTTACCTCGATCTCTGATTGTTTATTGATTCAAGAGGATCTTAACAAGTTAGCAACCTTCTATTCTGATAATAATATAACAGTAAGCATTCCTAAGTGTCAATGTATTAGTTTTACGCGAAAAAAGAAGCCATTATCATTTTGTTATAAACTTAATAACACCCCCCTAACTAGGGTCGAACAGGTTCGCGACCTGGGTGTCTGTTTGGACTCTAAAATGTCATTTAATAATCATGTTGATAACATAGTAAAAAAATCGTACCGTAGCCTAGGATTTGTATTACGTACCTGCAAACCATTTACTGATGAGAATAGCTTAAAAATTGTCTATTATGCTTACGTCCGAAGTACTTTGGAATATGCGTGTCCCATTTGGTATCCGATCTACGCCATTCACAAAGACCGTATAGAAAATATACAAAAAAAGTTTATTCGCCATCTTAACTTCAAAACCCACGCTAAGTCTGAATCCTACATTGAAAGTTGCGGTAACTACCGTGTCCTAACTTTGGAACAGCGTCGTAAAGTGTTGGACATGGGGCTGCTGTGGGACGTGGTGCGCGGGCGCCTCGACTGCCCCGAGCTCGTGGCGCAGCTGGCTCTGCGTGTGCCGGCACGCCGTACGCGCCACACGCCCCTCTTTGCCGTTCCCTTGCACCACACTAATTATGGCCGCAATGCAGTACTGACTAGGATCTTGCACACATACAATACAGAGTTCTGCGAAGTAGACCCTTTTATGGGAAATAAAAAAACTTTTCTGAAAGGAATCAGTGTAGCCCTATGAATGAATGTATTAAAGATACTTTCATAACATTCTATCTTATGTATGTATTATTTATTACTAAGCATGCTAGTGTAAATGTTTTTATGTATGTGTATCGTATTTATTCAAAATTTAATATATTTCCTATTTTGTATTACATACTACGTATTATTATATTATATATAAGTTATATATATGATCATCCGTGCTGACGTTGTTTTTTCTTCTATTTACAAATGGGTTTACTGTGAATAACTATTTTTGGCCCAATCTATTTTTTAGTTTCTTAATATTATTTTGAATATCATATTGTTAAGCTGGCTGTTTGTTATTCCTTGATTAATAAATAAATAAATAAATAAATAAATAAATAAATAAATAAATAAATAAATAAATAAATAAATAAATAAATAAATAAATAAATAAATAAATAAATAAATAAATAAATAAATAAATAAATAAATAAATAAATAAATAAATAAATAAATAAATAAATAAATAAATAAATAAATAAATAAATAAATAAATAAATAAATAAATAAATAAATAAATAAATAAATAAATAAATAAATAAATAAATAAATAAATAAATAAATAAATAAATAAATAAATAAATAAATAAATAAATAAATAAATAAATAAATAAATAAATAAATAAATAAATAAATAAATAAATAAATAAATAAATAAATAAATAAATAAATAAATAAATAAATAAATAAATAAATAAATAAATAAATAAATAAATAAATAAATAAATAAATAAATAAATAAATAAATAAATAAATAAATAAATAAATAAATAAATAAATAAATAAATAAATAAATAAATAAATAAATAAATAAATAAATAAATAAATAAATAAATAAATAAATAAATAAATAAATAAATAAATAAATAAATAAATAAATAAATAAATAAATAAATAAATAAATAAATAAATAAATAAATAAATAAATAAATAAATAAATAAATAAATAAATAAATAAATAAATAAATAAATAAATAAATAAATAAATAAATAAATAAATAAA
The DNA here is from genome assembly GCA_014851415.1 of Cnaphalocrocis medinalis. Lineage (NCBI taxonomy): Eukaryota > Metazoa > Arthropoda > Insecta > Lepidoptera > Crambidae > Cnaphalocrocis > Cnaphalocrocis medinalis. The sequence continues at coordinate 5,603,361 of CM026303.1, read as the reverse complement.
TAAATAAATAAATAAATAAATAAATAAATAAATAAATAAATAAATAAATAAATAAATAAATAAATAAATAAATAAATAAATAAATAAATAAATAAATAAATAAATAAATAAATAAATAAATAAATAAATAAATAAATAAATAAATAAATAAATAAATAAATAAATAAATAAATAAATAAATAAATAAATAAATAAATAAATAAATAAATAAATAAATAAATAAATAAATAAATAAATAAATAAATAAATAAATAAATAAATAAATAAATAAATAAATAAATAAATAAATAAATAAATAAATAAATAAATAAATAAATAAATAAATAAATAAATAAATAAATAAATAAATAAATAAATAAATAAATAAATAAATAAATAAATAAATAAATAAATAAATAAATAAATAAATAAATAAATAAATAAATAAATAAATAAATAAATAAATAAATAAATAAATAAATAAATAAATAAATAAATAAATAAATAAATAAATAAATAAA
>CM026303.1:5522648-5602761 GCA_014851415.1 Cnaphalocrocis medinalis | reverse complement strand
GCGGCGCGGCAGCGCTGGTCGCGGCGCGGGGCAGCTCGCGCAGCGCCGCCAGCGTCAGCGGCCCGCAGTGGCAGCCGCATGCCCGTCTGCCAGCAGCTCCAGCCCCAGTTCAGCTCTAGGGCTTTGGCTACAGCTTCAGTCCACTTCCACTGGTAAACAGTGAGATCCATGATCAGTAGATGCATGGTATGAACGTGTAAAGGTGCGTACGATTGCGCATACCTTTAATACAGGTTTACTGAAGGTTAGTTGGTACCGCTTAGTTTTAGCGTATCGGGATCGTGTATCTAGTCCAGCGGTCGTCACACTTTACTGCTCAAGAGCCACACAATAACAATGGGAGCACTAAGGTCCGGGCCGCATTATATGTGAAGTACGGATTTGTAGTTACTATTAATTAAAGGAATCTACTTTACCGCGGGCCGCACGACTAACGTCCGCGGGCCGCAGTTTGACGACCACGGATCTAGTCCATGCCTGTAGCTAAGCGTCCTGTTTTGGGGTACGCGTACCACGCGACCCACCGTCAGTCGGTTTTCGGTCGCGCGTCAAGCGTAATTTTTGTTGGTCCGACGATAATTGTTGTAATGTTAGTGGGGAAACAATGGATGAGGTTAGCAGGAGACTGTAGACAGTAGCGTGATAGGAAGAGGCCTATACTCAGCAGTGGGTGGATGATGTGGGCTGATATGATGATTATACATGATAAGCAAGTCACGTGACCGACTTTACATGACAAGTTTTATGCGAATTCCCAAAAGTCATAGAAATGATGTTCAGAATGGTTGATAGAAGACATGGTTAAAGGGATGTAAATGTTCATGTTTGAAGTTGGGTCTGGGTATTCTGCGTTGACGCCTCCAGTTAATTAACGTCATCTGGTACTCATAGTACAAGAGTTGCCCTAGTTTGAGACCAGGTTGATTGGTCAGAATGTCGGGCGTATTCATTTATTTATTTACATTAGACTGGCCGGTTGGCGCATTTGGTAGTGACTCTGCCTCATACGCCAAAGGTCGTGGGTTCGATCCCCACCCTGGACAAACATTCGTGTGATGAACACTTGTGTTTGTTCAGTGTCTGGGTGTAATATATGTATTTTTTAAGTATTATATTTGTGATCCTCTGTTGTCTGATATCTGTAACACAAGTGCTTAAGCTACTTAATACGGAGTCAGGTCAATGTATGAGATGTTGAGTGAATTTATTATTATTATAATGTATAGTGTTCAGGTGAAAAATAAACAGATTTTTATTTTGTTTATATATTACTAGCGGCCGCCCGCGACTTCGTCCGCGTGGAAAAGTAACTTTCTACCCCCCTTTTAACCCCTTACAATCCCCTTTTCGCAATAAAAAGTAGCCTATGTTCTTTCTCAGGGTCTAGATCATCTGTATACCAAATTTCATTTAAATCCGTTCAGTAGTTTTGGCGTGAAAGAGTAACAGACAGACAGACAGACAGAGTTACTTTCGCATTTATAATATTAGTTAGGATTGATACACCCTGGCAGGTTACCTCTGGCGGCAGGCGGTAGAGGCGCGGCCAGCACGCGCGTGCACAGACGCGGCCAGCACGCGCGTGCCAGGCGGCTGTACAGTAGGCACTCACCTCCGGCGGCAGGCGGTAGAGGCGCGCGGCGGCGGCGGCCAGCGCGGCGTCGGCCAGCACGCGCGTGCACAGGCCGCGGCCAGCACGCGCGTGCCAGGCGGCTGTACAGCAGGCACTCACCTCCGGCGGCAGGCGGTAGAGGCGCGCGGCGGCGGCGGCCAGCGCGGCGTCGGCCAGCACGCGCGTGCACAGGCGCGGCCAGCCCCGCACGCGCGTGCCAGGCGGCTGTACAGTGGGCACTCACCTCCGGCGGCAGGGCGGTAGAGGCGCGCGGCGGCGGGCGGCCAGCGCGGCGTCGGCCAGCACGCGCGTGCACAGGCGGCTGTACAGCAGGCACTCACCTCCGGCGGCAGGCGGTAGAGGCGCGCGGCGGCGGCGGCCAGCGCGGCGTCGGCCAGCACGCGCGTGCACAGGCGCGGCCAGCCCCGCACGCGCGTGGCCAGGCGGCTGTACAGTGGGCACTCACCTCCGGCGGCAGGCGGTAGAGGCGCGCGGCGGCGGCGGCCAGCGCGGCGTCGGCCAGCACGCGCGTGCACAGGCGCGGCCAGAACCCGCGCGGCACGTACGACACCAGCAGCAGCCGCCGCAGCGGCAGGCAGCCCGACCGCGCGCTTATCACCACGCCGCTGGCTTCCGCTGACGAACGAATTATACGTCGTCAAAACATGCACTTCCTCCGAAGAACAAAGTCCGACCTAATATATCAAACATGTTGCAAATCGAACTTTATTCTTTGGGACAGCTGCACATAGGACTAAAACATGCTGTACTATACTTGTCTTTCCAACTTTTTTACTATGTTTTACGCAATGACATTTATTTCATTTCATCATTTCATTTCATTCTTTCCTACTGACAGTATGAGTGTGATCGGGTATATCACAATTTTAGATATGACATCAGGCTTCAACCAAATTCCTTTACACCCTGATACAATTCAAATGCACCTCTTTTATCATCCCTGATGGTCAATACGAGTGTTTGGCAATGCCGTTTGGTTTACAAAATGCCGTAAGTGCCTTCCGTTAATAAAACAATGCATTATTTTAAACCAGTTTCTTTTAGGTAAGCTCCTGCTAACATTTTGGGCTAGGGTACTTCAATAGGAGTATCAACTCTTCTGTTTTGACCGCGTTCAACGGCGTGCAACTCGAATAGTCGGCAACGAGAATCTTAATGATCGCTTAGATTCTCCTCCATTGCGGTGAGGATCGACGATTAGACCAGCCTCATTTTATATTTTTACTAGCGGCCGCCCGCGACTTCGTCCGCGTGGAAAAGTAACTTTTTACCCCCCTTTCAACCCCTTACAACCCCCTTTTCGCAATTAAAGTAGCCTATGTTCTTTCTCAAGGTCTAGATTATCTGTATAACCAAATTTCATTTAAATCCGTTTGAGTAGTTTTGGCGTGAAAGGAGTAACAGACAGACAGACAGACAGAGTTTACTTTCGCATTTATAATATTAGTATGGATGTTTTCTGTTTGATTGAAGAAAAGACTGAATAGGCTGTTACTAGACAGACATGCTACTCCCTTAACTATATTAAATTCGTGAGGTCTGGAGTAGTATTATTATAACAAAATATTTCCTGTCATCTGTCCTGTTTGAATAACGCGCTACGTCGTCTATTCGTTACTACATATGGTTCTGAAAAGCTGTGTAAGTATGAAAGGTGTCGCGAACAATACTCACACACGAGCGTGGGTGAGTCAGCGCCCCTGTGGTCCGGCACGGGCGTGAGCTGCGGCACGGCGTGCGGCCAGGCGCGCCGCGGGGTGCCGCCGCGACCGCTCGCCGAGCGGGACCGGAGCGCCAGCTGGACACGTTACAAAATAATATAATAAAATGCGCCAGACAATCACACCAATCAACCAGCCGGGCTAACATGCGCACCACGAGATAATTTGTCGACACTCGTATTTTGTCGGCGCAAATTGCGTCTCGCTCACTTGACTGAGCGATGAGCGGGATAGAAGGATGCGCGAAAGAGAGTCGACCAATTTTTGTCGCGGTGCGCATGTTAGGCCTACTGGTCTCAAACTAGGGCCACCCCTGTAGGTATAGCTGGAGGCACGAAAGTATAGCGATGACCGTTATTTTGCGCACTTGTAAAAAAGAAGACTTTCTATCAAAATTGGTTTCTGCGCACTCAAGGTCATAACTACACATTCTTGCCTAGGACTGTACTATGAGTTCCAACCAAAATTAACTGGGGGCGTCGAACTGTTCGAAATGTTGGATGTTCGACTAGAACATCCAACATTACGTTTACGAACACTACTGATGTGAAGGTCAGGGAACAAATTTTGACTTATATGTCAAAATTATGAAATTACGTCATGAAACAACCAATGTCCGTCAGTTGGACCTGACATCAACGTAACGCCGTCTATCGGAATATGCATTTGCAAACACCCTCATTAACGCCATCTGCTGTTGATTGGATGGTACTGTAGTGGCGAACTTCTTTCTTCAGCCGATAAAATCGTCGCCACTCCCCTACCCCCCACTTACCTGTGCCCCTCCCAGACAGATGAGTGCGACCGGGCAGCAGGCAGGCCCTTCGGGGCCGAAGACCGCCCCAGCAGCGCCTTGTCGGGAGGCCTCCTCTCCTGGAGCACAACACCGTGCCACAAGATGGCACGAGAAGCAGCCCGGGTAAAGGGTTTACCCCGTACCACAGAATACTTAATAGTACAGTCGCCATCAGATATATTGTAGCAGACAAGGTGACCAAATATATCTGAACAAATTAAAATGTCAATAAGTTCTGAACATACAACTAACCAATAATATCTGAACATTCAGTACTGCATTAATATCTGATAAGGGTTTTTTGGTGTGTGGGGATTATTTTTAACCTAACCCTGAGAGTTTTTAATTAATCATATCAAAAAATAATAGGTTTTGATATTAAAGAAAAAAAAAACAAAATGTCGGCCATTTTTGCGACATCAACTTTTTGTTACAGCAGTTATTCGAAAAGTAAAAAGTGTCTGAATCACCTGAATGAATAAATGAATCATCAATCTCATCATATAAACGAATACAATCATCTTTAAACATGTTCGCTTCGTGACCGCTCGTTGTAATAAAATATCTTGGTTTTTTTGATGAAACTCCTTAGTTTCCAATTACTGTTAATGCCTACATCCTGGCCACACACTTTTAAAAATAATTTTCAGATTCAAATATGTAATGACACTGTTGTTTCTTTTCTTTACGTACTTTGTTTATCCTGATATATGACTGACATCTGCTCAGATATTAATGGCAGTACTGAGTGTTCAGATATATTGGTTAGTTGTATGTTCAGAAATTAATGACTGGCACCTGTTCAGATATTTATGCAGTACTGAATGTTCAGATATTAATGGTTACTTGTAGCGTTCAGAACTTATTGACATTTTAATTTTGTTCAGATATATTTGGTCATCTTGTCTGCTACGATATATCTGACGGCGACTGTACATGTACAGAAAGCCCACTCCTAAAAACCGTTTATGGAAATGAAGACTCAGGCTACCATAACATAACGTTGAAATTCCGACCGCCCAGCGTTCAATGCCTACCATTATTCATACCTAGAAGTGCGTCTCTAATCGCAAGCAACTGTCGCGCGTGCGTCGCCGCTCGCTCGTGATTTTCTACTAATTTGCCCCTCCGGAGGGGACGCCGCATGTACTTGCAAGTTCGATACCTACACGCGGAGTGGGACAGGCCTGCCCGTACGCCCGAACCGCACCAAGTGTGCGAAGAAGACCGACACTCACGACACACTTACCTGTGGCGCAGCAGGCTCCCTCTCCGGCAGCAGGGGAGGCACCACCAGCACGCGCGCGTCCCCACCCCCGAACCCCCCCCCGGACTTGTTGAGCAGCTCCCTACTCTCCCCACTTTAGTAGCGACCTTCTTTTTTCGGGCGATAATAGATGTCGCCACTCCCCTACCTAGTGGCAGTGTGTTACCTGTGGCACTACTAGTTACCTGTGGCACTACTAGTTACCTGTGGTACTACTAGTTACCTGTGGCACAGCAGGCTCCCTCTCCGGCAGCAGGGGAGGCACCACCAGCACGCGCGCGTCCCACCCGAGCGCCAGCTCGAACTTGTTCAGCAGCGACGCGCCCAGCCCGCACGCCTCCTCCCCGCCGCCCAGCAGGGGGGACGCCTTGAACACGTGCGCTAGGTCTTCGGTTCGCATTATACCTACAAATAAATGTAGATCAAAGGAGATGTCCAGTAAACCAATAACATTGTACAGTCAACTCCAAAAATATGTATACACTTTAGGACCTTGTCACAAACATAATGTATAAGAAAGCTACTTTCTTATACATTATGTATTGTGACAAGGTCCTAAAGTGTATACATATTTTTGGAGTTGACTGTACATTATTTCAAGAAAATTCAAGTGATTTTGGAAAAAATACAAAAACAAACATTTATCATAATATGTATACGTGGTTTGAAAGCACAAACTTTTGAAAGAAATCGTACAAAAATAGTATGGAAAATTAAATGCTTCCTCTATCAAACGTAAGGGTCACTAAAAATGACCGCACAAACGTCAGAAACGTAACGTATCCTACACATAACGTATCCAACACATATTTGAAGGAAATTATACGATACGTTACGATTAAATACTTTGAAAAGTTTGAGCAAAAACCTTTGGTAAAAATGTGAAACATGTTGTCATAATTGGTAATTCATAATTGTTTTGCAATGTGGGACACCCCCCTTGTCAAAGCTAGATATACGTCCGTGACCGATGCTGTCCACCCACCGTTGGTGGCGAAGGGGTTGATCTCGCGCACGGTGACGACGTGCGCCAACACGTCGCACAGCCACTGCGGCCGCAGGAAGTACAGCTCCTTCAGCGTCGCGTCGTCAAGCTAGATATACGTCCGTGACTGATAGTCCACCCACCGTTGGTGGCGAAGGGGTTGATCTCGCGCACGGTGACGACGTGCGCCAACACGTCGCACAGCCACTGCGGCCGCAGGAAGTACAGCTCCTTCAGCGTCGCGTCGTCAAGCTAGATATACGTCCGTTGACTGATAGTCCACCCACCGTTGGTGGCGAAGGGGTGATCTCGCGCCGGTGACGACGTGCGCCAACACGTCGCCACAGCCACTGCGGCCGCAGGAAGTACAGCTCCTTCAGCGTCGCGTCGTCAAGCTAGATATACGTCCGTGACTGATAGTCCACCCACCGTTGGTGGCGAAGGGGTTGATCTCGCGCACGGTGACGACGTGCGCCAACACGTTCGCACAGCCACTGCGGCCGCAGGAAGTACAGCTCCTTCAGCGTCGCGTCGTCAAGCTAGATATACGTCCGTGACTGATAGTCCACCCACCGTTGGTGGCGAAGGGGTTGATCTCGCGCACGGTGACGACGTGCGCCAACACGTCGCACAGCCACTGCGGCCGCAGGAAGTACAGCTCCTTCAGCGTCGCGTCTCAAGCTAGATATACGTTCCGTGACTGATAGTCCCCCCCACCGTTGGTGGCGAAGGGGTTGATCTCGCGCACGGTGACGACGTGCGCCAACACGTCGCCACAGCCACTGCGGCCGCAGGAAGTACAGCTCCTTCAGCGTCGCGTCGTCAGCTAGATATACGTCCGTGACTGATAGTCCACCCACCTTGGTGGCGAAGGGGTTGATCTCGCGCACGGTGACGACGTGCGCCAACACGTCGCACAGCCACTGCGGCCGCAGGAAGTACAGCTCCTTCAGCGTCGCGTCGTCGTAGTGCAGCAGCACGCCTGCGCCAACGATACAATTCATTATTCTTTATTTGCATAAAATTACGACACTAAAAGAGATCAACATACAACTAAAACATTACAGACTTAGATCCAAGTAAATTGGATTTTTCAAGATGCAATAATATATTTCTAACACGCGACAAGTAACAATAATGTTAATTATTGCTAAAACCGGCCACTTTAGCATAATTGATATTATTGTTACTTGTCGCGTGTTTGATATTTGTATTGCATCTTGAAAAATTCTATTTACTTTTATCTAAGTCTGTAATGTTTGCTTTCTTAAAAATATCGTATTATCGCCACAATCAGTGTAAATAGTGGCGGCGCTAGTTTCATTCGTGTAGCCCGTTAACGACACGCGACGATACTAGCTGAGTAACTGAAGTTTCTTGCGAATAAGTTTTTTAAGGCAAACATATTGGTATATTCTCCTTCATACGTCTCGTTCACATACGGCATATAAATCTCTCTAAAAGGACCCTGAGTCGTCGAGAAGTATTGCTGTAGCTAAACCGTTCCACAAAGGTAAGGTTACTTACTTACTCCGATGGCTCAGCGACTTTTCCAAATTCTTCGAAAAATTTTTGGACTCCCCATACAAAATGACCAAGTCACGTGATCGACTTTGTATGGAGAGATGAACATTTTTTTTGCGAATTTTCAAAAGTCATAGAACAATTAATGTTGTTCAGAGTGGTTGGTAGAACACGTGGTTAAAGGGGTGTAAATGTTCACAGATACACCCTGTATAAAGAGATAACTTCTACACACAACGACAAGGCTTATAGGTAAACCGAAAACACGAAACGTTTGCGCGATGTAATTGAGCACAGCGCCATCTATTGGTTCATTTCTGAATTACGGTCCCGAACCGAAGTGAGGGCGGGCCACTAGTTATTATTATATTACTGTCGGTCACAGGTCACCTGGAAGCCGACCAGCATGAGCTTCATGTTGGTGTAGGGCCGCGCCTCCTGCAGCACGGACTTGAGGTAGCCCACCACGTCGGCGCTCTTGTAGCGGCCGCCGCGGAGCATGGACCGCAGCGGCTCCTGCAGGGAACAGCCGTTGGCGCTCAGGTTCCACAGCCGGGAGAGCAGGCCCATCTGCGGCGGGAGGTCCGTGATGTCTGGGAACAAAGGGAAAATTAACATCGTTCCATTAACTCAACTTACATGTTGTAAATTTGATTCAAAAGCGTCATTTGACTCGACCGGAGTGACACCACTGCCTCACAGAAAACCGGCGTGAAGCAGCTCCTGTGCTGTGTTTCGCCGAGTGAGTGAGGGTACCGGAGGCCCATCGGGGGGAAGGGGATAAAAGGTTAGAAGCGCACTTGTTGCATGGGTTCATGGACGGCGGCAATTGCTTACTATCAGGTGATCCGCCTGCTCGTCTGCTACCTATCACATAAAAAAAAATTGGTCTTACAGACTAGAATGAATATTCAATCTATAACTGATAAAGAAATTTTTGTTTTTTTTTTTTATTTGATTGATCTATAACTAGCTAGCTTCCTGCCGCGACTTCGTGTAAACAACGACGACACTAATAGAGTTTAACTGAAAAAGCGTCATCTAATTGTACTTTCTGAAACAAATGTCGCAAAACGGAGTAAAAGCTGCGTGAGTGAAGGTACCGGAGGCCCAACCAAGGGGAAGGGGGTTAAGACAAGCAACGCACTTGTGATACCACTAATGTTGCAGGTGTCCATGGGCGACGGTAATCGCTTACCATCAGGTGATCCGCCGGCTCGTCTGCCACCTATATCATAAAAAAAACCTACATGTTGCATGTTGTAAAGTTAAGTAAAATCATTTAAATGTCATTTGAGTATTCTCTGATTTTTAATCATATGGAGCAAACTGACAGATGCAAATGTCAAGTTTCTATACATGTTGATATTTTGCATATTATTATGTCAAATTGAGTGATAATGTATGGGGATGACACATAGTCATCTGTCTTAACATGATAAAAAATCAGAGTATAATCATTGTAGTGTCACCTGACCTACTGAAATGTAATTTGATTCCAAGTGTCATTCATATTCTGTCATTTGACATTCAGAACCGTCATTTTACTAATTTGTACTGGTGTCGTTTGGTTCCAAAGTGTAATGCGTTGTGCTTTATTTTATTTTATTACTTTTCCTTTTGTTTAGTGTTCTGTATTTGTTCTATTTGACAGTAGTAAAAATAAAATATAAAACATCTTCTATATGGTAGCTTATAAGTAAACATTTATCATCCAATATGATTTTTGCATTAAAACAATTTATTAATATTTTATTTTTGGAGAAATATCGCTCAAATATTGAGTTGTGACGTCTTATCATGGAGATGTCACGTTACACAGTGTTTTAGCGCGAATTTCTAACCAAAAGGTAAAAAAAACATGTTTTATAATCAAATAAATCTTTTTTGAAAAAAATATAATTGTAGGGGGGTTTAAAATAAGTCTATAGATATTATAAAATATATTTCAGAAATCTGTCAAGTAGCGAATTGTCTGTAGTATATATATGTTGTGGTGTCCAGAGTAATAAATGTATTTTCTGTTTTTCTTTACCTCTGTTCCCGCTGATGTTGAGCACGGCGAGGTTGGAGAGCTCGTGCAGCGCGGGCGGCACCGCGCGCAGCAGGTTGCAGGACACGTCCAGCATCGACAGCAGCGGGAACAGCAGCCGGGACTTCAGGGACGACCCCGAGCTCTGGGGACCAAGGGAGACCATCATCAACACCATGGCGGGGAGCATCATACACCAGGCCACACGTCCAGCATCGACAGCAAGGGGAACAGCAGCCGGGACTTCAGGGACGACCCCGAGCTCTGGGGACCAAGGGAGACCATCATCAACACCATGGCGGGGAGCATCATACACCAGGCCACACGTCCAGCATCGACAGCAAGGGGAACAGCAGCCGGGACTTCAGGGACGACCCCGAGCTCTGGGGACCAAGGGAGACCATCATCAACACCATGGCGGGGAGCATCATACACCAGGCCACACGTCCAGCATCGACAGCAGCGGGAACAGCAGCCGGGACTTCAGGGACGACCCCGAGCTCTGGGACCAAGGGAGACCATCATCAACACCATGGCGGGGAGCATCATACACCAGGCCACACGTCCAGCATCGACAGCAAGGGGAACAGCAGCCGGGACTTCAGGGACGACCCCGAGCTCTGGGGACCAAGGGAGACCATCATCAACACCATGGCGGGGAGCATCATACACCAGGCCACACGTCCAGCATCGACAGCAAGGGGAACAGCAGCCGGGACTTCAGGGACGACCCCGAGCTCTGGGGACCAAGGGAGACCATCATCAACACCATGGCGGGGAGCATCATACACCAGGCCACACGTCCAGCATCGACAGCAGCGGGAACAGCAGCCGGGACTTCAGGGACGACCCCGAGCTCTGGGGACCAAGGGAGACCATCATCAACACCATGGCGGGGAGCATCATACACCAGGCCACACGTCCAGCATCGACAGCAAGGGGAACAGCAGCCGGGACTTCAGGGACGACCCCGAGCTCTGGGGACCAAGGGAGACCATCATCAACACCATGGCGGGGAGCATCATACACCAGGCCACACGTCCAGCATCGACAGCAGCGGGAAACAGCAGCCGGGACTTCAGGGACGACCCCGAGCTCTGGGGACCAAGGGAGACCATCATCAACACCATGGCGGGGAGCATCATACACCAGGCCACACGTCCAGCATCGACAGCAAGGGGAACAGCAGCCGGGACTTCAGCGACGACCCCGAGCTCTGGGGACCAAGGGAGACCATCATCAACACCATGGCGGGGAGCATCATACACCAGGCCACACGTCCAGCATCGACAGCAAGGGGAACAGCAGCCGGGACTTCAGCGACGACCCCGAGCTCTGGGGACCAAGGGAGACCATCATCAACACCATGGCGGGGAGCATCATACACCAGGCCACACGTCCAGCATCGACAGCAGCGGGAACAGCAGCCGGGACTTCAGGGACGACCCCGAGCTCTGGGGACCAAGGGAGACCATCATCAACACCATGGCGGGGAGCATCATACACCAGGCCACACGTCCAGCATCGACAGCAGCGGGAACAGCAGCCGGGACTTCAGGGACGACCCCGAGCTCTGGGGACCAAGGGAGACCATCATCAACACCATGGCGGGGAGCATCATACACCAGGCCACACGTCCAGCATCGACAGCAAGGGGAACAGCAGCCGGGACTTCAGCGACGACCCCGAGCTCTGGGGACCAAGGGAGACCATCATCAACACCATGGCGGGGAGCATCATACACCAGGCCACACGTCCAGCATCGACAGCAAGGGGAACAGCAGCCGGGACTTCAGGGACGACCCCGAGCTCTGGGGACCAAGGGAGACCATCATCAACACCATGGCGGGGAGCATCATACACCAGGCCACACGTCCAGCATCGACAGCAAGGGGAACAGCAGCCGGGACTTCAGCGACGACCCCGAGCTCTGGGGACCAAGGGAGACCATCATCAACACCATGGCGGGGAGCATCATACACCAGGCCACACGTCCAGCATCGACAGCAAGGGGAACAGCAGCCGGGACTTCAGCGACGACCCCGAGCTCTGGGGACCAAGGGAGACCATCATCAACACCATGGCGGGGAGCATCATACACCAGGCCACACGTCCAGCATCGACAGCAAGGGGAACAGCAGCCGGGACTTCAGCGACGGACCCGAGCTCTGGGGACCAAGGGAGACCATCATCAACACCATGGCGGGGAGCATCATACACCAGGCCACACGTCCAGCATCGACAGCAAGGGGAACAGCAGCCGGGACTTCAGCGACGACCCCGAGCTCTGGGGACCAAGGGAGACCATCATCAACACCATGGCGGGGAGCATCATACACCAGGCCACACGTCCAGCATCGACAGCAAGGGGAACAGCAGCCGGGACTTCAGCGACGACCCCGAGCTCTGGGGACCAAGGGAGACCATCATCAACACCATGGCGGGGAGCATCATACACCAGGCCACACGTCCAGCATCGACAGCAAGGGGAACAGCAGCCGGGACTTCAGCGACGACCCCGAGCTCTGGGGACCAAGGGAGACCATCATCAACACCATGGCGGGGAGCATCATACACCAGGCCACACGTCCAGCATCGACAGCAAGGGGAACAGCAGCCGGGACTTCAGCGACGACCCCGAGCTCTGGGGACCAAGGGAGACCATCATCAACACCATGGCGGGGAGCATCATACACCAGGCCACACGTCCAGCATCGACAGCAAGGGGAACAGCAGCCGGGACTTCAGCGACGACCCCGAGCTCTGGGGACCAAGGGAGACCATCATCAACACCATGGCGGGGAGCATCATACACCAGGCCACACGTCCAGCATCGACAGCAAGGGGAACAGCAGCCGGGACTTCAGCGACGACCCCGAGCTCTGGGGACCAAGGGAGACCATCATCAACACCATGGCGGGGAGCATCATACACCAGGCCACACGTCCAGCATCGACAGCAAGGGGAACAGCAGCCGGGACTTCAGCGACGACCCCGAGCTCTGGGGACCAAGGGAGACCATCATCAACACCATGGCGGGGAGCATCATACACCAGGCCACACGTCCAGCATCGACAGCAAGGGGAACAGCAGCCGGGACTTCAGCGACGACCCGAGCTCTGGGGACCAAGGGAGACCATCATCAACACCATGGCGGGGAGCATCATACACCAGGCCACACGTCCAGCATCGACAGCAAGGGGAACAGCAGCCGGGACTTCAGCGACGACCCCGAGCTCTGGGGACCAAGGGAGACCATCATCAACACCATGGCGGGGAGCATCATACACCAGGCCACACGTCCAGCATCGACAGCAAGGGGAACAGCAGCCGGGACTTCAGCGACGACCCCGAGCTCTGGGGACCAAGGGAGACCATCATCAACACCATGGCGGGGAGCATCATACACCAGGCCACACGTCCAGCATCGACAGCAGCGGGAACAGCAGCCGGGACTTCAGGGAGGACCCCGAGCTCTGGGGACCAAGGGAGACCATCATCAACACCATGGCGGGGAGCATCATACACCAGGCCACACGTCCAGCATCGACAGCAGCGGGAACAGCAGCCGGGACTTCAGGGACGACCCCGAGCTCTGGGGACCAAGGGAGACCATCATCAACACCATGGCGGGGAGCATCATACACCAGGCCACACGGCCAGCATCGACAGCAGCGGGAACAGCAGCCGGGACTTCAGCGACGACCCCGAGCTCTGGGGACCAAGGGAGACCATCATCAACACCATGGCGGGGAGCATCATACACCAGGCCACACGTCCAGCATCGACAGCAGCGGGAACAGCAGCCGGGACTTCAGGGACGACCCCGAGCTCTGGGGACCAAGGGAGACCATCATCAACACCATGGCGGGGAGCATCATACACCAGGCCACACGTCCAGCATCGACAGCAGCGGGAACAGCAGCCGGGACTTCAGCGACGACCCCGAGCTCTGCCGGGAGGATAGATAGCGTTTATTGACATAAAAACATAGTACAACAGCAGTAACCAAAGAGACAAGAAATAAACGGACATTACATGCGCTAAAAGACCAGTCGGTCGACCAATGTTGAGATGGAAGGACTGTGTTAAACGGGACATAAATGCTTTCGGCATCCCGGTGAATAAGTGGGAGGATCTTCCTGCTGAGCGCCTCAGCTGGAGGAGGATAGTCTCCGAAGGCATAGCCCAACACGACCAAGCCTGGTTTGACTTACTGGCATCAAAGCGTGCTAGACGACATGCTGGAAACCCCCCATCCGTCGACACTCGTTTCGCTTGCCGCAAATGCGGACGAAACATACAATCGCGCATTGGTTTGTACAGCCACGAGCGAAGGTGTACTTAAAATGCTACTTAAATCATCTGCTAAGATGCAAAAGGCCTATTATATACTCCAAACTGGAATTCGAGACCAAAAATCTACGACAGATACGTCACTGTCAAATCTGTTAATGTCACTCATGTCATTTTCAAGTGACGTTTTCAGGTTTCGCCAACATTTTTGGCATTATTTTTCTTATTATGCAGACTAAACTGTCCATACATTGTAAGATTTGTAAGTTTCCATACAGTGTTAAAATGTTGTGGGTAGATACCAAATGTTATTAACACTTGAAGTGTTACAAGCGCAATACCATATTTGAAAACTAAAATAACGGATGGTTAAGTTTTTATTAAAGTGTCTTGTATTTAAATGAAAAAAAGTTAATAAAATTATTTTTTTAAATTATAGAACCACAATTACCAATAAATAAATTACATTAGCGAGTGTTTTTAGAAAAAAGGGGTACACTATGGTACAATCATTTTATTGCAGTAGCAACATTGTAGTACATTTTTTGGTCTTGAATTCTAGTTTTGGGTATAGTACATGCAGTAAAGATGTATATAGACACAGAAAATAAACGGACATTACATTGCGGTTTAATATAATTATATGGCTACTAATGCCTACTGTCTGTCTGTTACCACAAAATAATTACACACAGAAGTTAGACTTTGACCTGATTTTGAATTTAGAAGAGTTCGTTGACATATGCTAGGGTTGTTGCCCGGCATGAGTACATAAGCGCGCGGCCTCTACCACAGACCTCGACAGTTCGACAATCTTATGTCATAAGTTAGGATTAATGTGGTCGAAAAGGCGTTTTTGCCCGTTAGTGCGCATGCGTGAGTACATGACATGTTTTTAGCTCTTAGTGGGCAGTCAGCCTTCTGTGTCAATATGTATTTTGTGTTAAGACTTTGGATTTCGAGATTCACTCATCTCTCCACACACTCCCTCCTCCACACTAGCGTCCTCCCACGTGTGTCAATAGACTCACCCACTCGTCGTCGTGCGGGTGGTGGCGCGCGTCGGCGGCGGGCAGGCCGTCGTCGTCCGTCGTCAGCTGGATGCGGGTCAGCAGGTTGTTTGACAGGATCTGTAGGTACAGGACACTATCAGCTTATACTGTCTTAAGTAAATATTGCACTTTAAAAAAATCTTCGGAAGGTTCAGATGGGACTCGAACTTACAACCTTCCACAGACCGGGCAGATATGCTATCCACTTTACACCATCCGAATCCCTTACTAAGCCGACGAATTTCGTAAGTGCTTAACTCGCCATGAGCTGACTTAAGAATAAATTGCAAAGAATTGCTATACCAAAAATAAAAATTATACTGTCTTACTGCAGGGTAAAAGTCTCCATCATATACATCAAGTTCTTTAGGATTAGGCTTAATCACCACGCTTGCCTAATGCGGTGCGGTGATCACAAAAAATTCGAAACATATTTTTGTTCGACCTCGTAATCGAATTCAGAGGGCTTAAAACGAACCGGACGTTAAGGGGCTATACGAACGAAATTAGCGTCGCCAACCTATTAACACTGATTGCGGCGAAAATACTATATTTTTTAAGAAAGCAAAACATTACAGACTAAATGTAATTTGAAAAAAAGTAAGAAAACTAAAACCCAACTACGACAAAAAACGACGCTGA
This sequence comes from Cnaphalocrocis medinalis, assembly GCA_014851415.1. Taxonomy (NCBI): domain Eukaryota; kingdom Metazoa; phylum Arthropoda; class Insecta; order Lepidoptera; family Crambidae; genus Cnaphalocrocis; species Cnaphalocrocis medinalis. The sequence continues at coordinate 5,586,813 of CM026303.1, read as the reverse complement.
AAAAGTATAAAACAAGCTTTCGTTGTCAATTTACAATAATTCCTACATAAAGGCGTAGTCACACGTCGTCAAAGTGCTACGGTAGGTGGGTAGGTATTATGAACGTGTGACTACGCCTTTATGTACGAATTATTGTAAATTGACAACGAAGGCTTGTTTTATACTTTTTCAGCGTCGTTTTTTGTCGTAGTTGAGTTTTAGCTTTCTTACTTTTTTTTTATTTGTACTATTTTGGTGTCCAAGTGCTAGTAATATATATATATATTCAAAATGTACAATTCAAGCGCTTTCAAATGATACCAAACACGGCATATTTATCATAACTTTATTTTTTTACTCTGTATGTTTTGTCCGCTAGAGGGCGCCACATTAGATTTTGTCAAATTTTATATAGCCTATAACCAGCGGACAGTTAAGACGCTTATAATTATATACCATTTGTCGAATTCTGATAAGTAGTTTAGAAGTTACGTGGAAACAGATGAACATACATACATACATACATACATAGCCTGTCAAAATCATAACCCTTCTTTTGCTTTGCCGTAGTCGGGTAAAAAAGTAAATTGAATTTTTCAAGATGCAATACAATATTTGTAACACGCGACAAGTAACAATAATGTTAATTATTGCTAAAAGTGGCCGTTTTTAGCAATTTATGATTTTTATGATTCTTTTTTGTTTGGTAGGCCATTATTCAAAAGTGGTCTCATATAAATTTTATCAAAATTGACTCAAAAACCAAAAAAAATAGTTCAAAGTTAGTCTTGAAGTCAGTTTTTTTTTTTTTTCAAAAATTATATTTAATGCTTATGTTATCCTCATTTTCCTCACCAGTGTCCTGAGCCCCTCAAGCCGCAGATGCCTCCTGGCGGGACACGCGGCGCTCAGCAGCTGCGAGCGCACCGAGCCCCCCGAGCGCGGCCGCGTGCGGGGCCCGCCGCCCCCGGGGCCCTCCGCGACCCCCGCGCCCCCCGGGCAGTAGCACGCCAGGGGGTCGCCCTCCGTCGACCCGAAGTTCTCGATCTGAAACGATCAACATCCAAGATAACATCCAAGTTTCTATACTCTGATTCATAATCATGTAAAGTAAACTGACAGATATGTTTTTAAACTTTCGCGTTGCATTATACAAATACTTCATATAAACGAGACTAAACGCGACGAAAATTAATAAGTACACTACGCGAACTAACTTCGCTTGTGACCACGGCTGTTGTAACGCAGTCGAAACGTCAAGCAGTAAGTGCTAGAATGTACTTATTAATTTTCGTCGCGTTTAGTCCCGTTTATATGAACTATTTAAACTGACAGATGTCAATGAGTCATCCCCATACATTATCACTCAATTTGACACATGCAAAATGTCAAAATGCATAGAAACTTGTCATTGACATCTGTCAGTTTACTTTACATGATTATGAATCAGAGTATAGATGAAGTGGTGACGAAAATTAGAAGAGAAACTGAAGTGGCAGTGGGCTGGTCACATTAGCCGCAGAGCTGACAACCGTTGAAGCCGTAAAGTCCTTGAATGGAGACCGCGACTCGGTAAGCGTAGTGTTGGACGCCCTGTGACAAGATGGGATAATGACGTTTGAAAACTGGCTGGTGTGGGCTGGATGAGAGTGGCCGAAAATCAGGAGCGGTGGCGTGCATTAGGGGAGACCTATATCCATCCAGTGGACGAGTGTGGGTTGCTGATGATGATGAAATTCTATAGACAACAATAAGGTATAAAAGTAATTCGAAGGTAAAAAACGCTAGCGTGATGTAATCGCCGCCCAACGCCATCTATTACTTCAGTTTGAAACTACTGTCCCCAAACGAAATGAGGGCGGGCAATGGCCCGCTCTCATGGATCCTCATACTAGTAAGTTTGACAATAAAGTTTTATACATTTGTTTATATAACGAGTGGATACCTGCGGCAAACTGGGCCAGCAGGTGATCTCGTTGTGGCTCAGGTCCAGCTGCCGCAGGCTCGTCGGGTATGACGTCACGTACGACATCGACCTGCAACAAAATATGCGCCATGTTATATTCTACTGGTGTACCTACCTATTCCGCGATCGACTTTTGTTTTTTTTTTCATTTCAATCTTAGATTATTCTTTTAAACATAAAAAATACACTTTTTTTCTTTGTGTTGACGCAGTTGGGAGTAGATGGCGTTCTAAATTGGCGATCTTCTTTTGTTTTCTCGATGTGAATCTTCAAGTGTCTTCAAAGTTTCACTGATCAACAACTAAAAAAGACACTTTTTTCGACGAAACATCCTGGTAACGTTTGAAACTGGCGATTTTCTTTTGTTTTTTTGATATGAATCTCCAATTGTCTTCAAGATTTGTCTCTTCAACAACAAAAAAATGACACTTTTTTTCGACGAATCATCCTGGTAACGCTTGAAATTGGCGACTTGTTTTGTTCCCGCACCCCAGCTGTGTAGGTAATGCATCAAGACAGTCATGAAATTAATTTTGATGGCGTCACTGCCGTTTACGTCATAGAGTATGGTAGCCACATTAGTTATAAAATGGAACTACGTCTTTATTGACATAGTATATTGGATTTTTTGCTTAAAAAGAGACTTTTTTTTACCTAAGTGAGTTGTAAGCCATGTTGAGCCTGGTGAGATGCGGCGCGCGGCAGGCCAGGGCGGGCGGGACACACGTGAACTGGTTGTGGCTGAGGTTGAGGGCGGCGAGGCGGCAGGCGGCGGCGGGCGCGGGCGGCGCGGGCGGCGGGGCGGCCGCGTCCACCTCCCCGCGCCACGCGTGCGGCCGGTGCGCCTCCGACCAGCTGGGGCGGGAGATCGATTTGTTACTTATTTCATGATGCTTACTCACATTTACTTGTAAGTAACGGCCTCTTCACATGGTAATCCAATGGCCTATGATAACAAATTTTTAGGTAGGTATTGTTTTATATTTTATTTCAACTACACTCCACTCCACTGGTGTTGCAAGTGTCCATGGGCGGCGGCAATTGCTTACCATCAGGTGATCCGCCTGCTCTTCTGCTACCTATCACATAAAAAAAATACCTTTTACTATTGTAAGTAATCACTTTGAATAGTTTCGTAATCTAGCTAATACTTATTTTTTAATAAAATTTTAAACATTTTGATGTCTAAACGAATCTATGACGTCAAAAATACACTTAGTGTTCCCACATGCCTTTTTCGCCAATTCATGAGAAGTATTTTACTAAAACAATTACGAGTATATATTTACTTTTATTTGTGTACGCTTTATGTAAACTATACAGGTAAAATATCAAAATTTTGTGAGCAAAATACCTTTTAATAAGGGAATTTGAAATCACTACGTGGTTATATTGGGGTACGTAAAAATAAAAAAAGTGATAGCTGACCTAACTTTAGTGTCACCGTGCCAAATTAAACGTCAACAGTATAGTTATGTTAATATCTATTGATGTGACGCTGACTACGTCGTAAGGCCCAAACAGCAGACACAATAGAAAATAAATTGTTTCTTTCGGTTTTTGAGTCTTACAACGTCAATAACGTCAACGTCTGTGAAGCCTCTGGAGTTGCAGGTGTTCATGGGCGACGGTAATCGCTTAACATCAGGTGATCCGTCTGCTCGTCTGCCCCCTACCCTATAAAAACAGTCTGTATTAGACTCACACGGCGTTCCCGGCGCGGTCGGCGACCACGAGCGGCGCGTCGTCGTCGTCCAGCGGCTCGCTCTCGCTGTATGCTGTATGGATGGTGGTGACTCACACGGCGTTCCCGGCGCGGTCGGCGACCACGAGCGGCGCGTCGTCGTCGTCCAGCGGCTCGCTCTCGCTGTATGCTGTATGGATGGTGGTGACTCACACGGCGTTCCCGGCGCGGTCGGCGACCACGAGCGGCGCGTCGTCGTCGTCCAGCGGCTCGCTCTCGCTGTATGCTGTATGGATGGTGGTGACTCACACGGCGTTCCCGGCGCGGTCGGCGACCACGAGCGGCGCGTCGTCGTCGTCCAGCGGCTCGCTCTCGCTGTATGCTGTATGGATGGTGGTGACTCACACGGCGTTCCCGGCGCGGTCGGCGACCACGAGCGGCGCGTCGTCGTCGTCCAGCGGCTCGCTCTCGCTGTATGCTGTATGGATGGTGGTGACTCACACGGCGTTCCCGGCGCGGTCGGCGACCACGAGCGGCGCGTCGTCGTCGTCCAGCGGCTCGCTCTCGCTGTATGCTGTATGGATGGTGGTGACTCACACGGCGTTCCCGGCGCGGTCGGCGACCACGAGCGGCGCGTCGTCGTCGTCCAGCGGCTCGCTCTCGCTGTATGCTGTATGGATGGTGGTGACTCACACGGCGTTCCCGGCGCGGTCGGCGACCACGAGCGGCGCGTCGTCGTCGTCCAGCGGCTCGCTCTCGCTGTATGCTGTATGGATGGTGGTGACTCACACGGCGTTCCCGGCGCGGTCGGCGACCACGAGCGGCGCGTCGTCGTCGTCCAGCGGCTCGCTCTCGCTGTATGCTGTATGGATGGTGGTGACTCACACGGCGTTCCCGGCGCGGTCGGCGACCACGAGCGGCGCGTCGTCGTCGTCCAGCGGCTCGCTCTCGCTGTATGCTGTATGGATGGTGGTGACTCACACGGCGTTCCCGGCGCGGTCGGCGACCACGAGCGGCGCGTCGTCGTCGTCCAGCGGCTCGCTCTCGCTGTATGCTGTATGGATGGTGGTGACTCACACGGCGTTCCCGGCGCGGTCGGCGACCACGAGCGGCGCGTCGTCGTCGTCCAGCGGCTCGCTCTCGCTGTATGCTGTATGGATGGTGGTGACTCACACGGCGTTCCCGGCGCGGTCGGCGACCACGAGCGGCGCGTCGTCGTCGTCCAGCGGCTCGCTCTCGCTGTATGCTGTATGGATGGTGGTGACTCACACGGCGTTCCCGGCGCGGTCGGCGACCACGAGCGGCGCGTCGTCGTCGTCCAGCGGCTCGCTCTCGCTGTATGCTGTATGGATGGTGGTGACTCACACGGCGTTCCCGGCGCGGTCGGCGACCACGAGCGGCGCGTCGTCGTCGTCCAGCGGCTCGCTCTCGCTGTATGCTGTATGGATGGTGGTGACTCACACGGCGTTCCCGGCGCGGTCGGCGACCACGAGCGGCGCGTCGTCGTCGTCCAGCGGCTCGCTCTCGCTGTATGCTGTATGGATGGTGGTGACTCACACGGCGTTCCCGGCGCGGTCGGCGACCACGAGCGGCGCGTCGTCGTCGTCCAGCGGCTCGCTCTCGCTGTATGCTGTATGGATGGTGGTGACTCACACGGCGTTCCCGGCGCGGTCGGCGACCACGAGCGGCGCGTCGTCGTCGTCCAGCGGCTCGCTCTCGCTGTATGCTGTATGGATGGTGGTGACTCACACGGCGTTCCCGGCGCGGTCGGCGACCACGAGCGGCGCGTCGTCGTCGTCCAGCGGCTCGCTCTCGCTGTATGCTGTATGGATGGTGGTGACTCACACGGCGTTCCCGGCGCGGTCGGCGACCACGAGCGGCGCGTCGTCGTCGTCCAGCGGCTCGCTCTCGCTGTATGCTGTATGGATGGTGGTGACTCACACGGCGTTCCCGGCGCGGTCGGCGACCACGAGCGGCGCGTCGTCGTCGTCCAGCGGCTCGCTCTCGCTGCGCTCGATGGACGGGCTGCGGGACGAGTTCTTCTGAAAGAAAAGTAAACTATCAGCCTATATACTGTCCCACTGCAGGGCAAAGGCCTCCATCATAGACATCAAGTCATCGCTACTATGATGGGATTAGGCTTAATCACCACGCTTGCCTAATGCGGTGCGGTGATCACAAACCCGAGCTATGTTCGAAAAATACGAAACATACTTTTTCCGGGATTCGAACCCGGGACCTCGAGATCACGGCCCGGTACTTAAACCACTAGACCAACGGGGCGTTTGTCTCCCCCCCTCTGAAAGAAAAGAAAGAAAGAAAATACATTTATTAATTTGGACACCACAAAACATATTACATGCTACAGACAATTGACACAACACAAGAAAATAAAAAACACTAGTAAAAAAAAAATAACAACAAAAAATAAACTGTCCTTCCCCATTGGCCAGCAGTGCCGTGTATTTTATTATTCTGAAACATACAGCATAATGAACCTATCATTTCCGAATGAGTGGGTATCCGAAGATGCACAAGCCAGACATAGCAGACGACGCCGCGCGCCTCCAGTCCGCTTGTGACCACGGCTGGTTTAACGCTGTCGAAACGTCAAGCAATAAGTTCTATAAAGTACCTATATTTAAATATCCTCGCATTTAGTTCTGTTTATATCAAATATTTGTGTAATTTTGGGTCAGTGAGACATTCGACTATACCCAAAACTGGAATTCAAGACCAAAAAATCTACTACAATGTTGCTACTGCAATAAAATGATCGGACCATAGTGTACCCTTACCCCTTTTTTCTAAAAACACTCGCTGATGTAATTTGTTTATTGGCAATTTTTATTATAATTTAAAAAAATACTTTTATTTACTTTTTTTCAAATAAATACAAGACACTTTAATAAAAACTTAACCATCCGTAATTTTAGTTTTCAAAGATGGTATTGCGTAGCACTTCAGGTGTTAATAACATTTGGTATTTACACACAACATTTTGAAAATGTATGGAAACTTGACAGTTTAGTCTGCATAATAAGAAAAATAATGCCAAAAAGGTTGACGAAACCTGAAAACGTCACTTGAGAATGACATAAGTGACTTTAACAGATTTGACAGTGACGTATATTTCACTACATCACATCACATACATTGATCTGACTCTGAGATAGGTAGCTCAAGCTGTTGTTACAGATATCAGAACCAACAGTGGGATTACAAATATATACGTATAATACTTTTTTTTTTGTAAATACATACTTATAATACATAGAAAACACCCAGACCAATACAAACAGACATGTTCATGCACACAAATGTTTGTACTGTGCGGGGATCGAACCCACAACCCTTGGCCCAGACGCAGCATTCACTGCCACTGAACCAACTGTATGTATGTCGTAGATTTTTTGGTCTTGAATTCCAGTTTGGAGTATAAGTAAGTAAGTGTGTGTGTATACCTCTGTGCTGGTGTAGGTGAAGCAGTCGCTGGCGGCGGACGGCGACGTGGCGGCGGGGGACGTCGCGGGGCTGGAGGGCTCGCCGATGTCCTACAACACATGAACAAACTATTCACCCTTGCAGTCAGAAATTATAAATTTCCAAAATGTGCAGTTCCTTAAAAGGCAATTTCCCTAAATGTAAACCTTTAATGTCCAATTCTTTACATAGCAATGGGGGCTACCGCGTGTGGAAATTCCGTTAGATGGCGTACCTGTAGACTATGGTCTAACTGTACGGAGATTGGTTATTTTTTATGTGAGATATCAAAATCACTAAACGACCGATGACGCGCGCGCAGCTTGTTGTTGGCCACATCCAGCGTATGGAGCGTGGGCAGCCTCCAGTGCTAGTATGGTCCAGCGTGTGGTCCGGCAGTGACTCACCTCCCCGGGCGGCAGTGCTACTGTGGTCCGGCTGTGCTAGTGTGGTCCGGCAGTGACTCACCTCCCCGGGTGGCAGTGCTAGTGTGGTCCGGCAGTGACTCACCTCCACGGGCGGCCGTGCTAGTGTGGTCCAGCAGTGACTCACCTCCCCGGGCGGCAGTGCTAGTGTGGTCCGACAGTACTCACCTCCCCGGGCGGCAGTGCTAGTATGGTCCGACAGTGACTCACCTCCCCGGGCGGCAGTGCCGGTGTGGTCCGGCAGTGACTCACCTCCCCGGGCGGCAGGTCGCGCAGGTGGTTGAGCGCGGCGTTGAGGTCCCGCAGCGCGCGCGCCGCCCACAGCGCCGGCGGCTCCAGTGCCGGTGTGGTCCGGCAGTGACTCACCTCCCCGGGCGGCAGGTCGCGCAGGTGGTTGAGCGCGGCGTTGAGGTCCCGCAGCGCGCGCGCCGCCCACAGCGCCGGCGGCTCCAGTGCCGGTGTGGTCCGGCAGTGACTCACCTCCCCGGGCGGCAGGTCGCGCAGGTGGTTGAGCGCGGCGTTGAGGTCCCGCAGCGCGCGCGCCGCCCACAGCGCCGGCGGCTCCAGTGCCGGTGTGGTCCGGCAGTGACTCACCTCCCCGGGCGGCAGGTCGCGCAGGTGGTTGAGCGCGGCGTTGAGGTCCCGCAGCGCGCGCGCCGCCCACAGCGCCGGCGGCTCCAGTGCCGGTGTGGTCCGGCAGTGACTCACCTCCCCGGGCGGCAGGTCGCGCAGGTGGTTGAGCGCGGCGTTGAGGTCCCGCAGCGCGCGCGCCGCCCACAGCGCCGGCGGCTCCAGTGCCGGTGTGGTCCGGCAGTGACTCACCTCCCCGGGCGGCAGGTCGCGCAGGTGGTTGAGCGCGGCGTTGAGGTCCCGCAGCGCGCGCGCCGCCCACAGCGCCGGCGGCTCCAGTGCCGGTGTGGTCCGGCAGTGACTCACCTCCCCGGGCGGCAGGTCGCGCAGGTGGTTGAGCGCGGCGTTGAGGTCCCGCAGCGCGCGCGCCGCCCACAGCGCCGGCGGCTCCAGTGCCGGTGTGGTCCGGCAGTGACTCACCTCCCCGGGCGGCAGGTCGCGCAGGTGGTTGAGCGCGGCGTTGAGGTCCCGCAGCGCGCGCGCCGCCCACAGCGCCGGCGGCTCCAGTGCCGGTGTGGTCCGGCAGTGACTCACCTCCCCGGGCGGCAGGTCGCGCAGGTGGTTGAGCGCGGCGTTGAGGTCCCGCAGCGCGCGCGCCGCCCACAGCGCCGGCGGCTCCAGTGCCGGTGTGGTCCGGCAGTGACTCACCTCCCCGGGCGGCAGGTCGCGCAGGTGGTTGAGCGCGGCGTTGAGGTCCCGCAGCGCGCGCGCCGCCCACAGCGCCGGCGGCTCCAGTGCCGGTGTGGTCCGGCAGTGACTCACCTCCCCGGGCGGCAGGTCGCGCAGGTGGTTGAGCGCGGCGTTGAGGTCCCGCAGCGCGCGCGCCGCCCACAGCGCCGGCGGCTCCAGTGCCGGTGTGGTCCGGCAGTGACTCACCTCCCCGGGCGGCAGGTCGCGCAGGTGGTTGAGCGCGGCGTTGAGGTCCCGCAGCGCGCGCGCCGCCCACAGCGCCGGCGGCAGCGCGCGCAGCTTGTTGTTGGACACGTCCAGCGTGCCCAGCGACGGGAGACGGAACAGCTCTGGTGGGAGCTCCTCCAGCCGGTTGTCCTGGGGACAAGGGTGTGGTTAATACTTGTGTTTGCTCAGTGTCTATAGCTGGAGACACGAAAGTATAGCGATGACTTTTATTTTGCGCACTTGTAAAAAAGATGACTTTCTATCAGAATTGGTTTCTAAGCACTCAAGGTCATAACTACACTTTCTTGTCTTCGGACTACACGTGTAATGTAATCCACAAGGAAGTTATAGGAGGTCGAATATGGCCTGAGTTGCTTCGAAAAAAAGATGGTAAAGTCGTGCCGTTTTTTTGCCCCCAGATGTCGCATCCAGTCATATATTATAAACGACGAGACGCAAGCGCGCCAAGCGGAGACAGCGGGAAGTAACTGTTCGGCGCGTTTTTGGGCTTCGACAGAGTCCTGACATTTCGGCGGGGAGCGATTGGAGGAACTTGAAACTGTCCTATATCTAGGTCTATACTCTGATTCATAATCATGTAAAGTAAACTGACAGGTGCAAATGTGAAGTTTCCATACATTTTGACATTTTGCATCTGCCAAATTGAGTGATAATGTATGGGGATGACAGATCTGTCAGTTTACTTTACATGATTATGAATCAGAGTATAGACCTAGATATAGGACAGTTTCAAGTTCCTCCAATCGCTCCCCGCCGAAATGTCAGGACTCTGTCGAAGCCCAAAAACGCGCCGAACAGTTACTTCCCGCTGTCTCCGCTTGGCGCGCTTGCGTCTCGTCGTTTAGAGTATAGTTAAGGTTGTTTAAATTTGAGACTTCTGCGCAGCTAGATCGGCGTAATTAAAAAACTGGTAGTAGTGTACCTGCAGGTAGAGGTCCCGCTGTAGCGACGAGCGTGTGCCCGCAGCGTGTCCCGAGTGTGTGTGAGCTGTGTGAGCTGGTACCTGCAGGTAGAGGTCCCGCTGTAGCGACGAGCGTGTGCCCGCAGCGTGTCCCGAGTGTGTGTGAGCTGTGTGAGCTGGTACCTGCAGGTAGAGGTCCCGCTGTAGGCGACGAGCGTGTGCCCGCAGCGTGTCCCGAGTGTGTGTGAGCTGTGTGAGCTGGTACCTGCAGGTAGAGGTCCCGCTGTAGCGACGAGCGTGTGCCCGCAGCGTGTCCCGAGTGTGTGTGAGCTGTGTGAGCTGGTACCTGCAGGTAGAGGTCCCGCTGTAGCGACGAGCGTGTGCCCGCAGCGTGTCCCGAGTGTGTGTGAGCTGTGTGAGCTGGTACCTGCAGGTAGAGGTCCCGCTGTAGCGACGAGCGTGTGCCCGCAGCGTGTCCCGAGTGTGTGTGAGCTGTGTGAGCTGGTACCTGCAGGTAGAGGTCCCGCTGTAGCGACGAGCGTGTGCCCGCAGCGTGTCCCGAGTGTGTGTGAGCTGTGTGAGCTGGTACCTGCAGGTAGAGGTCCCGCTGTAGCGACGAGCGTGTGCCCGCAGCGTGTCCCGAGTGTGTGTGAGCTGTGTGAGCTGGTACCTGCAGGTAGAGGTCCCGCTGTAGCGACGAGCGTGTGCCCGCAGCGTGTCCCGAGTGTGTGAGCTGTGTGAGCTGTGTGAGCTGGTACCTGCAGGTAGAGGTCCCGCTGTAGCGACGAGCGTGTGCCCGCAGCGTGTCCCGAGTGTGTGTGAGCTGTGTGAGCTGGTACCTGCAGGTAGAGGTCCCGCTGTAGCGACGAGCGTGTGCCCGCAGCGTGTCCCGAGTGTGTGTGAGCTGTGTGAGCTGGTACCTGCAGGTAGAGGTCCCGCTGTAGGCGACGAGCGTGTGCCTGCAGCGTGTCCCGAGTGTGTGTGAGCTGTGTGAGCTGGTACCTGCAGGTAGAGGTCCCGCTGTAGCGACGAGCGTGTGCCTGCAGCGTGTCCCGAGTGTGTGTGAGCTGTGTGAGCTGTGTGAGCTGTGTGAGCTGTGTGAGCTGTGTGAGCTGTGTGAGCTGGTACCTGCAGGTAGAGGTCCCGCTGTAGCGACGAGCGTGTGCCCGCAGCGTGTCCCGAGTGTGTGTGAGCTGTGTGAGCTGGTACCTGCAGGTAGAGGTCCCGCTGTAGGCGACGAGCGTGTGCCTGCAGCGTGTCCCGAGTGTGTGTGAGCTGTGTGAGCTGTGTGAGCTGTGTGAGCTGTGTGGAGCTGTGTGAGCTGTGTGAGCTGTGTGAGCTGGTACCTGCAGGTAGAGGTCCCGCTGTAGCGACGAGCGTGTGCCTGCAGCGTGTCCCGAGTGTGTGTGAGCTGTGTGAGCTGGTACCTGCAGGTAGAGGTCCCGCTGTAGCGACGAGCGTGTGCCCGCAGCGTGTCCCGAGTGTGTGTGAGCTGTGTGAGCTGGTACCTGCAGGTAGAGGTCCCGCTGTAGCGACGAGCGTGTGCCCGCAGCGTGTCCCGAGTGTGTGTGAGCTGTGTGAGCTGGTACCTGCAGGTAGAGGTCCCGCTGTAGCGACGAGCGTGTGCCCGCAGCGGTGTCCCGAGTGTGTGTGAGCTGTGTGAGCTGGTACCTGCAGGTAGAGGTCCCGCTGTAGCGACGAGCGTGTGCCCGCAGCGTGTCCCGAGTGTGTGTGAGCTGTGTGAGCTGGTACCTGCAGGTAGAGGTCCCGCTGTAGGCGACGAGCGTGTGCCCGCAGCGTGTCCCGAGTGTGTGTGAGCTGTGTGAGCTGGTACCTGCAGGTAGAGGTCCCGCTGTAGCGACGAGCGTGTGCCCGCAGCGTGTCCCGAGTGTGTGTGAGCTGTGTGAGCTGGTACCTGCAGGTAGAGGTCCCGCTGTAGCGACGAGCGTGTGCCCGCAGCGTGTCCCGAGTGTGTGTGAGCTGTGTGAGCTGGTACCTGCAGGTAGAGGTCCCGCTGTAGCGACGAGCGTGTGCCCGCAGCGTGTCCCGAGTGTGTGTGAGCTGTGTGAGCTGGTACCTGCAGGTAGAGGTCCCGCTGTAGCGACGAGCGTGTGCCCGCAGCGTGTCCCGAGTGTGTGTGAGCTGTGTGAGCTGGTACCTGCAGGTAGAGGTCCCGCTGTAGGCGACGAGCGTGTGCCCGCAGCGTGTCCCGAGTGTGTGTGAGCTGTGTGAGCTGGTACCTGCAGGTAGAGGTCCCGCTGTAGCGACGAGCGTGTGCCCGCAGCGTGTCCCGAGTGTGTGTGAGCTGTGTGAGCTGGTACCTGCAGGTAGAGGTCCCGCTGTAGCGACGAGCGTGTGCCTGCAGCGTGTCCCGAGTGTGTGTGAGCTGTGTGAGCTGGTACCTGCAGGTAGAGGTCCCGCTGTAGCGACGAGCGTGTGCCTGCAGCGTGTCCCGAGTGTGTGTGAGCTGTGTGAGCTGGTACCTGCAGGTAGAGGTCCCGCTGTAGCGACGAGCGTGTGCCTGCAGCGTGTCCCGAGTGTGTGTGAGCTGTGTGAGCTGGTACCTGCAGGTAGAGGTCCTGCAGCGCGGGCGCGCTGTATGCTGGCAGCGGTCGCCTGCGCCGGCGCGGCTCGTCGGGCGCGTCCGTCGCGAGCGGGAGGCGCTCCAGCTTGTTTTGCGCCGCGTTTAGGTATCTGAGAAGCGAAAGCATTTAACGACACTTATGTCACAATCCCACACAATGTCACTTATGTCAAAACTATTGCTTTGTCTCTATCAAATGCATCACAATGAAAGAGACAAAGCGATAGTTTTCGATAGTGAGCGCGTATTTCAAACTCATGGTAAGGCTACAGAATGGTTGATAGAACATAAGGTTTAAGGGATGTAACTGTTCACAGATACATCATTGTGTACGTCCATTTTGCGTACGTCGTACAGTCGAGTTCAAAAATATGTATACACTTTAGGACCATGTCACAGTACATATGTGTAAGTAAACGACTTCCACGTTCTTTTAAATATGTATTGTGAAAAAGTCCTAAAGTGTATACATATTTTTGAACTCGACTGTATGTATTGCGTCTGACAAGAACCAACATAGAGTGATCGACCTATATAGACGTGTGGTCGGCTCGTAATGATATCTGTGGATGCGTCTGCTCACGTCTGCAGATGAATCTGTCAACGTGGAGGCAATAGGTCCGCGACCTTATACTCTGATTCATAATCATGTAAAGTAAACTGACAGATGAAAATTAGAGATGCGCCGAATATTCGGTTGGTATTCGGTATTCGGCATATTCGGCACTTTTTTCACTATTCGTATTCGGCCGAATTATTCGGTTTTAGTGCTGGTATTCGGTTAGATTATTCGGTTAGAGTATTTCTATTTTCCTGGCTATATAACATGGAATTTAAAAGGACAAGTTTCTTTATGTAAGATTTATGTTTCTGTAAATTAAATAAAACTGGCGAGGAATGTGTTAAAAAGCTAATAAATGAAATCAATTAATCTTGAAATCAACGTGTATGTTAACATCTAGAGTCCACATATTTATTTCCTGCCCTAATGTAGCTAACATTAACTATAAAAAATTACCTAATTCATTTATTTTTAAGCCAGATCAATCAATATTAATTTTACTATTTATTTTTATACTTAAAAATATCTGGCCTTTTTTTAAATTTAAATCTATACTAATATTATAAATGCGAAAGTAACTCTGTCTGTCTGTCTGTCTGTTTCTCTTTCACGCCAAAACTCAACGGATTTAAATGAAATTTGGTATACAGATAACCTAGACCCTGAGAAAGGACATAGGCTACTTTTTATTGCGAAAAGGGGGTTGTAAGGGGTTGAAAGGGGGGTAAAAAGTTACTTTTCCACGCGGACGAAGTCACGGGCGGCCGCTAGTAAATTATAATTATAAAGCTTTGTTTTCGAACTCAGATCAAAATTATAATTTATTTAATGTTTTAATAAACACACTTACCTAGGTATGTGGAAAATTATTAAAATAAAAATATGAATCAACAATAAATAATTTTATTATAAGTTATTTAATGATAAACAATTTTATTTTTGTTACTTTTTTATATTCTTTGCAATTTATTCTTAAGTAGGTGCTCTTAAAAAATCATCCAAGAGTCCAGGTGGTACTCGACCTTTCACATACCACCACCCACCGCATACCAGAACAGCCACCCGGTATGTGGAGGGTTGTGGGTTCGAGTCCCACTTGAACCCTGCGATGATTTTATTAAGTGTTTTATTCTTAATAGACACAGAGATACGTTAAGAAAATTTCTGACATGGAAGGAATAAACACTTAAGTTATATCTCAGTACGAATTGACTTATTTTCGGTCACCGTATCTAGTAGACTCGTACATAAAAGAGAGATCAGAAACAAGAAAATGGTAAACCGAATAATTCGGCCGAATATCCGGTTCGGTAAAGATTGAACCGAATATTATTCGGTGAAACCACTATTCGGCGCATCACTAGTGATAATGTATGGTGATGACACATTGACATCTGTCAGTTTACTTTACATGATTATGAATCAGAGTATAGATCTCCGTGTCACATCATTTCTGTGTCTGTATGTATAAATGCTCACCTCAGACTGAGCATGGTGAAGAGCTCCGGCGGCAGCGTCCTCAGCTCGTTGTTGGCGACGTCGACGCGCGTGATGGCCAGCAGCGCGCCGCCCTCGCTGCCCAGCCGCTTGTTCACGTGCAGCGCCGCCGCCCGCAGCCACGACATGCTGGAGGAACGGTGACGTTAACGGCTAGCTTGGATTGTTCAGCGTCTGCCTTAAACTGTTAAGCGTAAGCCTAGCATTGATTAGCGTGTGCCTAAGATTGTTCGGAGTATGCATAATATGGTTTAGCGAATGACTAACATTGTTCAGCATGTACCTAACATTGTTCAACGTCTGCCTAAGATTTTACCACGTGTACCTAACTTTGTTCAGCCTCTGTCAACGATTGTTTAGCATGCACCTAACAATGTTCAACGTCTGCTTAAGCTTGTTCAGTGTCTAAGGTGTCCAGCGTTAACCTAACATTGTTCCGCGTTAGCTCAAGCTTGTTTAGCGTGCACCTAACATTGTTCAGCATCTACCTAACATTGTTCAACGTGTGCCTAACTTGTTCAGCGTGTGCCTAACATTGTTCAGCGTCTCCTTACTTGTTCAGCGCCTACCTAGCATTGTTCAGCGTCTTCCTAAACTTGATCAGCGTAGCCAGCGCTCACCGTATGGCGGCCAGCTGGCAGCGCAGCTCGCGCCAGCTGACCATGACGGGCGTGGTGGGGCACAGCATCTACCTAACATTGTTCAGCACGTGCCTAACTTGTTCAGGGCTCACCGGATGCCGGCCAGCTGGCAGCGCAGCTCGCGCCAGCTGACCGTGACGGGCGTGGTGGGGCACAGCATCTACCTAACATTGTTCAGCGTGTGCCTAACTTGTTTAGCGTGTACCTATCATTGTTCAGCATCTACCTAACATTGTTCAGCGTCTGCCTAACATTGTTCAGCATCTACCTAACATTGTTCAGCGTATGCGCAAGCTTGTTTAGCGTGTATTTACCATAGTTCAGCGTCTCCTTACTTGTTCAGCGCCCGCCTAACATTGTTCAGCGTGTACCTAGCATTGTTCAGCGTCTACCTAAACTTGATCAGCGTAGCCAGCACTCACCGTATGGCGGCCAGCTGGCAGCGCAGCTCGCGCCAGCTGACCATGACGGGCGTGGTGGGGCACAGCATCTACCTGACATTGTTCAGCGTGCACCTAACATTGTTCAGCGTGTGCCCAAGCTTGTTTAGCGTGTACCTATCATTGTTCAGCATCTACCTAACATTGTTCAGCGTCTGCCTAACATTGTTCAGCGTATGCGCAAGCTTGTTTAGCGTGTATTTACCATAGTTCAGCGTCTCCTTACTTGTTCAGCGCCCGCCTAACATTGTTCAGCGTGTACCTAGCATTGTTCAGCGTCTACCTAAACTTGATCAGCGTAGCCAGCACTCACCGTATGGCGGCCAGCTGGCAGCGCAGCTCGCGCCAGCTGACCATGACGGGCGTGGTGGGGCACAGCATCTACCTGACATTGTTCAGCGTGCACCTAACATTGTTCAGCATCTACCTAACATTGTTCAGCGTGTGCCCAAGCTTGTTTAGCGTGTACCTATCATTGTTCAGCATCTACCTAACATTGTTCAGCGTCTGCCTAACATTGTTCAGCGTATGCGCAAGCTTGTTTAGCGTGTATTTACCATGGTTCAGCGTCTCCTTACTTGTTCAGCGCCCGCCTAACATTGTTCAGCGTGTACCTAGCATTGTTCAGCGTCTACCTAAACTTGATCAGCGTAGCCAGCACTCACCGTATTGCGGCCAGCTGGCAGCGCAGCTCGCGCCAGCTGACCATGACGGGCGTGGTGGGGCACAGCGCGCTGTACGTGAGGCTGGCGTCGCCCTCGCGGCTGCTGAACACGCTCTCGGAGACGGAGGACTTGTTCAGCTTGTAGTCCGGGTCTGGGTACGCCTGGGAAGAAGAAAAAGTCAAATTTAAAACAGTCTTCCGAGTCCTTCCTTAGTGCCTCCGAAAAAAAAAACAAAGTCACTTTCGAATCAAATAATAAATTACTTAAATCCTACTACTATTATAAAGGCGAAAGTTTGTATATGTATGGATGTTTGTTACTCTTTCACGTAAAAACTACTGAATGGATTTGAATGAAACTTTACCACAATATAGCTTATACATCAGAATAACACATAGGCTACAATTTTTGAGGTTTCTACGAACCTGAAGTCCACGCGAACGAAGTCGCGGGCAAAAGCTAGTAAAATTATAAATTGAGACACATCACATACATTGCCAACACGCTGTTTTCTCTCCTCTACCTAAAGGTTGTCTGGAAGAAATCGCTACAAGCGATAAGACCGCCTTATTGTACTGTCTATAGCTGTTGTTTCACTCATGCATTCTATTTCTGTGCAATAAAGAATATCTATCTATTGTTCTGGTCGCAAACTAAGGCTTCCCCTTGTGAACAAATAAACCTACAAATGAACCGAATGTTCGTCTACCACCTATCACAGTCAGATACGCACCCCCGTGATGATGATGAGTTACCTTGGTCGCCAGCAGCTTGGCCAGCAGCTCGGCCAGGCCGTGGCGGGCGGCCTCCCGCGTGGCCAGCAGGTGTGATGATGATGAGTTACCTTGGTCGCCAGCAGCTTGGCCAGCAGCTCGGCCAGGCCGTGGCGGGCGACCTCCCGGGTGGCCAGACAGGTGGGGTCGGTGGCTCCGTGCGCCAGCAGCATCTCCACCATCTGGACGTTCTTGGCGCGCGCCGCCACCGCCAGGGCCGTCCAGGGGAGGTCTCCTGCGAGAGAAATAAAGGTAGTATTGTAAAAGTCCAGTCAAAAAGGGGGGCGCGCGGCGAGAGTGGTGGGGCAACTCAAAATGAATTGGATGTGGCCAATAGTGAACACGATTGGGGGAGGCCTATATCTAGCAGAGAGCGTGTAAAGAGGTTAAAGGTCTAAATCAAGCTTGAAGGATGCCTGTATCAAGCTTGGGGAAGGCCTAACTAAATGAACATTAGGGGAGGCCTATATCCATTTGTAAGCGTCTTTGGGTAAACCTGTATCAAGCGCTAGGGCAGCCTACATCCAACTAGGCAGCTGTCTGAGTCTGTGAGGAAGTCTTGAGGGAGACTTACATCGACCTTAAGGAAGACCTATGTCAATTTTGGGGGCGTCTATTGGCTGAAATGATAATCGACACTTACTAAGGTCGGTAGAGGCCTATGTCAATCTTGAGGGCGTCTATTTCATCATCATCATCAGCAACCCACACTCGTCCACGGCTGGACATAGGTCTCCCCCAATGCACGCCACCGCTCCCGATTTTCGGCCACTCTCATCCAGCTCACTCCAGCCAGCCTTCAAAATCATGTAACAGGGCGTCCAACACTACGTTTATTGGCGTCTATTTGGCTGATGATCACTCACTGTCAGCACTCCCTGCCCTCTGCGCGCTGGTAGCAGCAGACGCACTCCGCGAGCGCCTCCTCGCGTCCCGTGCCTCGGGCGCCCCGGGGGCCCGCGCGGGCGCGTCGGGCTTCGCCCCCGCGGCCAGCAGACGGCGCAGCAGGCGCGGGTGGTTGCACGCCACGGCCGCCGACACGCAGCTGTCGCCGCCGCGGCTCTCCAGGGACACGGGGCAGATGCGGGGGGCGGATTCTGAGGTATCCTACAAGGGCGAACATTCAAGTATTTATTTGCTTCTTTAGTTCTTTTAATATCAGTTTGAAACAAATGTTATGGCGTAGGAAAAGGTCAAAACGCATGAGGTGTCTTGAGTTTTGTCTTTTAGCTAAACACCCACGTCAGTCAGGACCCACGAGTGCGAGTATAGACGCAAATAGTGTACGACCCAGAAGTGAATAGTTACCCCGCCATTTCTGATCCCATTCTTTATCCGCACGGATAGTACCGATGGCGTCCCCACGATTCGGTTTGGCACTGACGGCCTCGATGGTGTAGTGGCTAAAGTGTTCGCCCGAAGCGCGAAAGGTCCTGGGTTCGATTCCCGGTCAAGACAATTTAGGAAGCTGCATTTTCTAACTTTTCTTGGGTCTAAGTGTTCTGGGTTGACGTCCCCAGCTAAATATCGTCACCTGGTACTCAAAGTACCTGTATTTTGACAACGAGGGCAACCCCTGAGTTGCCCTCGTAGCTCGTAGTTGATTGGTGTGATGGTCTGGCGCATTAATTTATTTATTTACTAGTGGCTCCCGGTACACTCCGCCTTTTTGTTTAATTTCTCACCTTTTAGACCTTCCCTGGACAACGACAAACATTTTAAAACTAAAATCGGTCCAGCCGTTTTCGAGTTTTAATCAGACTGGCCGATGGCGTCTCCCAAGATTCGGTCCGCATGCCAAGGCGGGAAGGACCATGGCAAGGTGTGTGATACCTGCTTGCTGGCGCCGGTGAGCTTGCTGACGATGGCGTGGATGCCGAGGGAGATGCCGCCGCGCTGCGGACTCAGCACCTTGCTGCTGGTGGACGCGGGGGACTCCGCCCGGGGCTCAGGCTGTAAGCAAATTATGATGATTTGGTAGGTAGCTTAAAAACTTCCCGAAATATCACTATTTAAAAATCACAGTTTTGAACTTGATTCGGACGACCCATTTGGCGTAGTGGTTTGTGCGCCGGTTGAGACGCAAGGGTGGCGGGTTCGATTCCCGCATCAAGACAAATGTTTGTTGATGAAACAGATATTTGTGTTGGGTCTGGGTGTTTGTAGTTCCTTCGTTGTTTCTTGTTACCATAGTACAAGGGAAAACCTTAGTTTGCGACCAGGACAATGTATGTGATGTTGTCTCAATTTATTTATTTTATCAAAAACATTCACTAAAACCGGCCAAGTGCGAGTCGGGCTCGCGCACAAAGGGTTCCGTAGCAGCAAATATAAGATTTTTAAAGGTGTACAATACTGTAGTATATTTTTTGATCTATCTTATAAGGTTCAGCCATCGTTTTCAGTGTAAGCACAATAACTTAACCAAAATTACAGTTAAATCAACCTATCTCAAAAACTATAAGAGATACTTTGATCAAACCAAAAATCGTTGAAAGAGTTAATTAGCATGCATCACCTCTATTTTTTTTAGAATTTTATACCCCGTAGTTATAAAAATAGAGGGGGGGGGACATACTTTTTACGACTTTGAGAGCTGATATCTCAAAAACCGTTCACTTTAAGAAAAATGTTTTTTAGAAAACTTTATATCATTTTAAAAGACCTTTCCATTGATACCCCACACGGGTATGTACATCGAAAAAAAAAATTTCATCCCTCAGTTACATGTATGGGGGGCCCCACCCCCAATTCTTTTTTTTTACTATTTAGTGTCATATTTTTGTAGCGGTTCATACAACACATATTCCCATCAAATTTCATCACTGTAGTACTTATAGTTTCCGAGTAAATCGGCTGTGACAGACGGACAGACGGACAGACGGACATGACGAAACTATAAGGGTTCCGTTTTTGCCATTTTGGCTACGGAACCCTAAAAACATACATAGCCATGACGTCACCGCTATGTATTGTCTACGCATGGCGTATAAACTTTGTATGATTGCTATGTGGAATATTGTGTTTAGATAACTACTTTCTTAATAAATGTTACATTAAATTTGATGGGCTATCCAATGATAACCGGATTTTTGGATAATTTAACACTTTAAAATCAGCTTTCAACGTCCACATTTCAACGATCATCAGACAGATAAACGAAATATTTTTAAATTTTAACTTGCACAGAGATATTTTCGCTATCAAATCTATCATAACATCAAACAATTTCATAAAATTTTAGGATCAGTCGTCACGCCTATTTTAAGTCTAAAGTCACTTCGTAGGTAAGAAAGGCCAACTCTTCACACGATGGAAAGGCGAATTCTGAACGAAGACGTCAAATTTTACAACTGTCAGTGTTAGTTTGGCAGAACGGTGAATTATCAAAACGTCAAGATATTAAAAAAAAAGGAAGAGCTCGATGGTTTTGGTAGTCTACGTGTCTATGGTTATTGGGTAAAGCGAACCTCCCACTTAACATTGTGTCGTCTATATGTGTTGGTTTATTTTTTGTTTTGTTTTGTTTTAGATGGTGTTAAAACTCAATTATTAATAATATACAGAAGAGCTATTCTCGTCACACCGGTCAATTTTATTTTGTACGTGTCTCTTTAATCACTCGACGTTGGCAGAGTTAAAAATGTGCTCGCGATTGCACAATAGCAGCCATATCAAAAAAAAATGGTTATTGGAAAAAAATTGTACGTTTATTAAATATTTTTTCCGTCTAATTTACGGCCTAAACTAGCCACCTGGTCGGGCCTCGCCGCGGCCACCCTGTGCCGCAGCAGCGCGTCCGCCGCGGGCAGGCTGCCGAGCGCGCACGCCGCGTACAGCGCGCTCTGCCCGCTCACATCACCTGGCCCGGGCTGAGTCACCTGGTCGGGCCTCGCCGCGGCCACCCTGTGCCGCAGCAGCGCGTCCGCCGCGGGCAGGCTGCCGAGCGCGCACGCCGCGTACAGCG
Source organism: Cnaphalocrocis medinalis (assembly GCA_014851415.1). Lineage (NCBI taxonomy): Eukaryota > Metazoa > Arthropoda > Insecta > Lepidoptera > Crambidae > Cnaphalocrocis > Cnaphalocrocis medinalis. The sequence goes on along the minus strand of CM026303.1, from coordinate 5,565,698 downwards.
CGCTCTGCCCGCTCACATCACCTGGCCCGGGCTGAGTCACCTGGTCGGGCCTCGCCGCGGCCACCCTGTGCCGCAGCAGCGCGTCCGCCGCGGGCAGGCTGCCGAGCGCGCACGCCGCGTACAGCGCGCTCTGCCCGCTCACGTCCAGCGCGTTCACGTCGAACGCCGCCTTGTACTGGTACTGCCCGGTCTCGTCGCTGCAACGATGATGCACAATGTTAAACAGGATACACACGGACCGATATCAGTGGCGAAATCGGGGCAAGTGGGTAGCTAAAACCAACATCTACCAGCTGACAGTGGTAATATCTAGCATTATACTGAACTCAAATGGCAAAAGCTCGAAAAATCTTCAGAATTACTTACATTTACCAACTCATGTCGGTAAATCCTAAGACATACACGTAAATCTCAAGATTTACCGCAATTCAAGCTTTTACCAGCAGTACCTCAAGACCAGTTAGTGATTTAATTTATATTCATGTAGTTTTTATTGTACTCAACGCTGTATCTTATGTTGGTAATCCAATAAATAAATATACACGGCCCTAAATCAATGGCGATATCGGAGAAGTGGTGGTAGGGATGAAATTGGCTGTAAAATCGGCTTTACTCCCTGCCAGGTAGTCCCTAATCGCAGAAGACTGCACGTCGATCCGCGGTGCCGCCAACACTATCAAAACATCGATACGGACATCGAAACTAAAAAAAAAACGATATTGTCAGTGTGTGTAGCAAGATCGTCCCGATTTTGCTACAAACGTGCCGATATCGCTCCCTATACGATAATCGTCCCAAAATCGTGAGCTCGCCTAAAGCGATTTTTAAGTTAAGGCCGATTAAGATTGACCCCACTCTAACGTCCTAAAACGCAACGCCCAACAGGTTTGTGTGAGGCGATCGCCTGCAAGAGGCCAACGCTCTAAAGACGCTAGTGTGGGGTCACTCTTTTGTATGTTTAGACTTGTTGATGTTACCAACTGGTAAAAAAGTGTAGGTATCACTATATAGACCGGGGATTAATCCTTTGCTTGCTCAGGCTCGTATCGTCCATGTTCACAGATACGCCCCGTATAAAGGAGTGTGACTCACGTGTATGTGTTGAGCACGTCCTCGGGGTAGGGGTACTCCAGCAGCAGCGCGACCAGCGCCGCGTGCCCGCCGATGCACGCCGCGTGCAGCGGCAGCCACTTCTCCACCGTCTCTTGCTGGCAAACAACATTACCACTTAAGCATATAGATAATACAAGAAAACTACTAATAATATCCATACCAATTGATTTGAATAAAGTTTATACCAATAATAAAGAGATAACTTCTATAGACAAGGCCTTGACTTATAAGTAAAACGAAAAGATGAAACGCTAGCGCGATGTCATCGGTGCTCGACGCCATCTATTCCTTCAGTTTAAAACTACTGTCCCGAAGCGAAGTGAGGGCGGGTCACTAGTAGGTACGTAAAATAGTAATAATAGGCCAAATAGGCGAGCGCTCAGCTTTTGTCGACACTGGCCAAATAAGGCCAGCGCCGACGTTGGCCTTGGTTGGTAATTCGCGTTAAAATTTTTGGACTTCTCGTACAATGTGACTTTAAAGTTTAAACGAAAAGCTATTTTTTATGCAAATATGCAATAGTCGTAGAAAATATGTTGTTCAGAAAGATTGGCAGAAAACTTGGTTAAAGGGATGTAAATATAGCCTGTTAATAGAAAAGTTCGTTTCCTAAGACCTAAGAATCCTTCCTATGTTCTGTATTCTGAAATATTATTTTTATTTATTTCTTTCATAATTGTGATTACAAATTTGAAAAGTGTAAGTTCTACTGAGTTTCTTGCTGATTTGTCTCGGTAGAAATCGACCTTCCGAATCAGCCGTAGATTACACAATTTGATATTCATGAATGTTCTGTAATGTCCTTAAAATTAATAAATAAATTTGGAATTTTTAACCAGGAGCTTCTGCTTTTGGCCACAAGACTTTATTCACCGCGTCATTGATGTGTTCTACAATCCATTGAACCATTACAACACAGAGACACTCATCCCCAAGTTCTGCGAGCAAAGACTGCCTCACCTGGGCTGCGCGTGGGAAGTGCGCGAGCAGCATCTTAGCGATCTCGAGGTGTCCGTGGTAGCAGGCGGCGTACAGCGGCCCGTAGCGCGTGACCGGGTGCGCGCGTCCGTCCGCACCCGCCTCCAGCAGCACAGACACCACCGCTGTCTGGCCCGCTTCTGATGCCCTGAGGAAATAAATCAACATTTAGAATCATATTTATTTATACTAAGGATTAGGAGCTCTCTCTCATATTGTAGTGCCCTTGCAGGGTCTATAGTGGTTGCTATTATGTTAAGATTTCTACCACCTACTGTACACACTATGGATGCAATAAAGATATTGAGTATTGAGTATTTAACTGTAATGGAACGCATATATGTTCTAACTAGCTTTAGCCCGGTGCTTTTCTCGAACCCCCACTTCCCTAAAATGGGGGGGTGGGTTAGAAAGGGGCAAAAAGTAGCCTATGTTACTCTTCATCCTTTCATCTCCACTTAAAAAATCACGTCAATTGGTTGCTCCGTTTTGCCGTGAAGGAAAGACAAACAGACAGACTGACAGACACACTTTCCCATTTATAATATTAGTATTGATTTATTCATCTATCAACTCAAACTCAGTTTGATGTCAAAGCTCTCAGAGGAACACCCCGACGCTAGTCTTGGTTATTGCATGGTGTGAGCCAGGGCAGCATTCTACGGCCTATGCTTTTCTTAAATTTTGTAAGCGACCGACACTTGGTCTACTCACACGTAGAGCAGGGTGTTGGCGCCGCCCGGCGTGAGGTTGACGACGATCCCCGCGCCGTGGCCCAGGGCCTGCAGCCGCGCCTTCAGCTGCGCCGCGTCGCCCCGGGACACCAGCTCGCGGAGGGACGCGTGCTGGGACACTCGCTTGATCTACTCACACGTAGAGCAGGGTGTTGGCGCCGCCCGGCGTGAGGTTGACGACGATCCCCGCGCCGTGGCCCAGGGCCTGCAGCCGCGCCTTCAGCTGCGCCGCGTCGCCCCGGGACACCAGCTCGCGGAGGGCCGAGTGCTGGGACACTCGCTTGGTCTACTCACACATAGAGCAGGGTGTTGGCGCCGCCCGGCGTGAGGTTGACGACGATCCCCGCGCCGTGGCCCAGGGCCTGCAGCCGCGCCTTCAGCTGCGCCGCGTCGCCCCGGGACACCAGCTCGCGGAGGGACGCGTGCTGGGACACTCGCTTGGTCTACTCACACGTAGAGCAGGGTGTTGGCGCCGCCCGGCGTGAGGTTGACGACGATCCCCGCGCCGTGGCCCAGGGCCTGCAGCCGCGCCTTCAGCTGCGCCGCGTCGCCCCGGGAGACAAGTTCCCGGAGGGCCGAGTGCTGGGACACTCGCTCGCGTTCGATTGCATCTGGGGACAAAGGATGGCAGTTCAATTTTAATAGAATAGAATATTTCCCACCTGAACCCCCCGAGAATTTTTTAAGTGCAATATTTACTTAAGAATAGAATATTTATTTGCTAGTCACATGGTTTACATTTATTGTGTATCTAAATATATGTCGCATCCGGTCAAGTACAGGCACTAAACGAAACGCAAGCGTGCCGCCTAGCGGTCCAAACGAAGAATGGTTGGTAGAACACGTGGTTTTAGGGATGTAAATGTTCACAGACACATCCTGTATACATGAAAAGTACTTTTTAGGGTTCCGTAGCCAAAATGGCAAAAACGGAACCCTTATAGTTTCGTCATGTCCGTCTGTCCGTCTGTCCGTCTGTCCGTCTGTCACAGCCGATTTACTCGGAAACTATAAGTACTACAGTGATGAAATTTGATGGGAATATGTGTTGTATGAACCGCTACAAAAATATGACACTAAATAGTAAAAAAAAAGAATTGGGGGTGGGGCCCCCCATACATGTAACTGAGGGATGAAATTTTTTTTTTCGATGTACATACCCGTGTGGGGTATCAATGGAAAGGTCTTTTAAAATGATATAAAGTTTTCTAAAAAACATTTTTCTTAAAGTGAACGGTTTTTAAGATATCAGCTCTCAAAGTCGTAAAAAGTATGTCCCCCCCCCTCTATTTTTATAACTACGGGGTATAAAATTCTAAAAAAAAATAGAGGTGATGCATGCTAATTAACTCTTTCAACGATTTTTGGTTTGATCAAAGTATCTCTTATAGTTTTTGAGATAGGTTGATTTAACTGTAATTTTGGTTAAGTTTATTATATTTGCTGCTACGGAACCCTTTGTGCGCGAGCCCGACTCGCACTTGGCCGGTTTTTTTTCTAAAGATGCCATTGCGCATACCATAGTACACTCCGTCCACGCCAAACGACCACACTCTGCGGCGGCCGCGCGTCTTATTAGACTATGCGATATGCAGCAAGCAAGCCAGCAAGCACGGCCGAATTCTTTCGGTCGGTCTAAGTACACAGGCTAACTTGCTAACTCTCAATTCACTAAGCTGAATCTGAGTAAGACTGTCTGTAATGGATGTAATCTAATAAGTCTTTTACCTGCTCTCTTTCATTGGTCAGCGACATAATTTGCGAAGTAGTGCATTGTGTCTCGCTCTTATCTCCAGCTCTTTGTCCAGTCTCGCGAGTGCGTCTCTCTCTCTTACTATATACCTTATGCCTCTCTCAAACTTACCTGCTTTCTTCCACGGGTCAGCCACATCATCAGCAAAGTAATGCGACGCGTCATACGCCGCATCTAGACCTTCGCCCTCCTCTCGAGCCCTCTTCCTGGCCTCGCGCGCTGCAGCGCGGAATCGCTGCAACATCTCCCTCTTGCACGCCACTGTCTCTTTCGCACTTCACTAACGTCACTAGTGTTCAGTGTCTTTTCGCAATTTTGTATGTTTAAACTTGTTGAATGCCATCATTTAATGATTTTTAAAAAGATTTACAAAATCTACGTCGCCGCCAGTCCGCTTGTGACCATGGCTGCTGTATAGCAGCCGAAACGTCAAGCAGTAAGTACATCATTACTTTTTTTTTATACTAGAGGCGGCAAACTAGCAAGCGGGTCACCTGCTAGTAAGTAATCACCGCTGCCCATGAACATCTGCGAGATCAGAGAGGTCGCTGATGCGTTGCCGGCCTTTTAAGAAGGAGTACGCTCGTTTATGAAGGTCCCTTAGTTAATTAATCGTTAATTCCCGTCTATAATAATAATAGTTGTAATGCAATACGAATATTTATAGAGCTATTTGATTTACAAAATCTATGGATTGCTCCTGGATTATGGGCGGTTGCAACACTAGTAGAGTCACAAAAGCCTTGCCAATCTTTAAACCAGAACTACAGCGCAGGCTGTTTTACGCCGCATCCGTGGGGTTAAAACAGAGCCAGCCCATTCATGCCGAAGCATGGCTCTCCCACGACGATAACTATATGACGACTTTATCTTTACTTGGTGAAGCAGACTCTAAGTCTATTTCATCGCTAATGCCGATGCACAGTGGCTCACAGTGAATCCAGCTAGACAATATTAAATTATTCGTTCCAGATTGACTTGAAACTAAATCTTCTATCTATCTTCTATACTATTTATAAAGAGATAACTTCTATGGACAACGACAAGGCTTATAGGTAAACCGAAAACACGAAACGCTTGCGCGATGTAATTGGACACAGCGCCATCTATTGGTTCATTTCTGAATTACGGTCCCGAAGCGAAGTGAGGGCGGGCCACTAGTAGTTGATAAAAAAACTGACTGGATCGTTACCTCTAGTTCATAATCTAGTTCTACCGATTAGGCTATAAACAGTAAAGATCTGAGGTGATCCTATATGTCGAGCTTCACAACCTGATACCACCTTCTCCTTTCTACCACCGGACAATGCGGAAGACGAAAGGAATCCACCCTTACACTGTGGAAGTTCCACCAGCTCGTCTAAGCGTTTCGCTTCTGCTTTCTTGGTACGAACTGCTAAGGAATGGAACAACTTTCCGGCTTCTGTAATTCCAGAAATAAAAGCTAAGCTATAAATAAAAATAATAAATTGAGACAACATCACATACATTGTCCTGGTCCCAAATTAAGGTTTTCCCTTGTACTATGGAAACCAGAAACAACGAAGGAACTACAAACACCCAGACCCAAGACAAATATCTGTTTCATTAACAAACATTTGTCTTGATGCGGGAATCGAACCCGCGACCCTTGCGTCTCAACCGGCGCTCAAACCACTACGCCAAATGGGTCGTCAGAGAGCTACAATTTGGTTGTGTTTAAGTCGAGAGTGAATAGGCTTCTTCTGGGAAAGCACGCTACATCTTAGACATCATCGTCACTCTCCATCAGGTGAGATGAGGTCAAGTGCAAACCCATCTTATATAAAAAAAAGCTAGATTGACTTTTTGGCATACTGTGCGATGTCTGACGCCGCCGATGTTGCGTCGAGACCTGGTTGCCACGCGCGTTGCACACGCTAATACCCGATCACCGGTCGAATTATCGAGTTACACGTAGCCTTTACCGATTCAGCGTTAACTTGTGAATGTATGAGCTGGTATTAGTGTACGATAGTGCAGAACGAGTTTTTTTTTAATGTGATAGGTAGCAGACGAGTAGGCAGATCAACTGATGGTAAGCAATTGCCGCCGCCCATCGACACCTGCTACACCAGTGAAGTCACAAGTGCGTTGTCAACCTTTTATTCCCTTCCCCCCGTGTGGGCCTCTGGTACCCTCACTCACTCGGCGAAACACAGCAAAGAGGCTGCTTCATGCCGGTTTTCTATCGAGCCGGCCCATTCATGCCGAAGCGTCTCTCCCACAATTAAAAATAATAATTAATAATAGATAGTGAAAATAAAGTAAAAAAATAGCAGCTCCATCATATAAATCAAGCCATCGCTACTATGACGGAATTAGGTTCTATCACCACGCTTGTCTAATGCGGATTGGCGCATTAGACAATCACAAATCCGAGCTATGTTGAGCTAGGTTAGAAAAATTCGAAACATACTTTTGCTCGACCCAGGAATTGGACCCGGGACCCCGAGGTCACAGCCCGGTACTTAAACTACTAGGCCAACAGGACCTGTTTTTTTATAATATAGGAAGGCAAACGAGCAAGCGGGTCACCTGATGGTAAGCGAACACCGCCGCCCATGGATATCAACTGTTTGTTGATGAAACAGATATTTGTGTTGGGTCTGTGTGTTTGTGGTTCCTTCGTTGTTTCTGGTTTCCATAGCACAAGGGAGAACCACAGTTTGGGACCAGGACAATGTATGTGATGTTGTCTTAATTTATGAATTTATTTATTTATGAACTACACCAGAAGGAGCGTAGATGCGTTGCCGGCCTTTTAGGAAGGTATAGGCTCGTTTCTTGAAGATTTGGATGGTCGTACTGATTGTTTGTAAACAAATAAAATGTTTTCATACCAGTCGGCTGTAACTTATTGAACCCAAAGTCATTGTTATCTAGTGTTTATTTGTTTTGATACGTTTGTTCAGTCGTGAGGTCAACATGAGGTCACCGGTACAGCGGTGCGGCATTAGCAATTTAATGAGTGTAAGAACACTTGCAAGCGATTTAACAATGTATGGAAACTTGACAGTAAGAAAATAATGCCAGAAAGGTTTGCGAAACCTGAAAACGTCACTTGAAAATGACTTAAGTGACATTAACAGCTTTGAAAGTGACGTGTCTGTCGTAGATTTTTTGGTCTTGAATTCCAGTTTGGAGTATAGGATCGCTGCGCCAGCGTAGTAAGTGAGTATGTTTCATGGACAAGAGACGGTAAGCATTTGGTTTAAGGTAGGTGTTCAACTAGTTATGTCCTAAATAGGGCAGAGGACGTTGACACCTTCGTCCGACCTTCCGCCCAAACGCGCATAGCTGCTCGTTACACAGAAAGGCGTCGGCTATATTATGTTACATAACTCTGAATATTAACAGAAGTAAACATCAACATGATCTAGGGATATTTCAATTAAGTTTTTAATAGCCTAACCTGATATACTTAGTCCGAGGCAAGAAAGTGTAGTTATGATTTTGAGTGCGCAGAAACCAATTTTGATAGAAATTCTCCTTTTTTGCAAGTGCGCAAAATAACGGTCATCGCTATACTTTCGTGCCTCCAGCTATATCAAACTTTTAGATAAAGTTTTTTTATGTAATAGGTAGCAGACGAGCAGGCGGATCACCTGATGGTGAGCAATTGCCGCCGTCCATGGACACTTGCAACACCAGATTTGTCACGAGTGCGCTGCTTGTCACCCGCCCTGGATGGGCCTCCGGTACCCTCACTCACGTTACGAAACACAGCGCGTGCACTGCTTCAATTCGGTTTTCTGTGAGGACGTGGTATTACTCCGGTCAAGCCGGCCCATTCATGCCGAAGCGTGGCTCTTCCACTGTCATATTTGTCCATTTAGTTAATTTTCCGTTGTCATAACACTAAACTACTTATTTGGGCGTAAAACGCATCAGAAGCCGCGCAAGTGCGTTGCGCAACGTTAAAATTGGCGAGCGATGAGCTGCGTCTAAGCTGTAAGGCGATCCGCCAGGCGAGCTACCTGCGTCTAGTCGGCTAGGTATTAATAATACTCTTGCGTTGGATAGAACCTTCGAGAAATGATAAGAAATAATAAGTAAGTAAAGTATCAGCCTATATACTGCCACACTGCAGAGCAAAGGCAACATATAAATCAAGTCATCACTACTTTGATGGGATTACGCTTAATAACCACGGGTAGTGATCACAAACCCGAGCTATAATGTATTCAAAAAATTGGTAACATGCTTTTGCTCGAACCGGGAATCGAACGCAGGACCCCGAGATCACGGCCTGTTACTTTAACCATTAGACTATCGGGGCGTTACTGACCATACCGCAGATGGCGCTGGGAGTCGATTAAATTACATTTGTATTTCGCCTTTTCGTTTTACATAGTAATAGAAGGTTGACTATGAGATTAAATGTCCTACAGGCTTTCTTCAATCCTCCAGGCACCAGTCTACAACGATACAATGAAATATGATAACATAACGATACAGGTCATAAATAAAATAGTTATACAGGGTGTATCTGTGAACATTAATACATCCCTTTAACCACGTCAATCAACCATTCTGAACAACATTTGTTACGTTCTAGAAACCTCTCGAATGTTCAATAACGTATTTGACAGACGGCTCCCAAGCGTCTGGGTGACAGACCGACAGACTGACGAGCCCGATAGCGCCGCTTGTGTATCAATTAGAGCAATTGGCCTCTGACCGGACGCGGATGCATGGACGAACCAATAATGTGGTTATGGCCCAAAGATATGATGTATCTTTACGTTATATATGTTTACATACTTAAAGGAAACCGAAACCGGTTTATATATTTGTGGGCTGAAGTGTTATACAAATCAAAGATGCCTTATTATGAAAGATTCATAATAACAATTCGCCACAAACATTTTAGGAAAACTAGGCAATCCAGAAATCGAGATTTTTGAATCTATAGTAAAAGTGAGGTTAAGAAGGTACTTACCTATACCTAATAGGTAAGTATAGGTACTTATACGGGACACATAGCCCAAAATTATATCCAATTGTATAATTTATCTCCGTGATAAAAAGCCATCCATAACTTTGAAATTAATAACATTATATCGCTGAAAAACATGAAATTTATATTTTCTTGACAAACGATTTATTGACACTAGTCAAATATTTTGCAGCTCGAATAATCGAAATCATATGTCATAGATTAGGAAAAATATCGATTATCAATTTCTTACACGATTTTCATACATTTTGACGATTATTGTGTAGTCATCGAATTCACTTTTATATCGATAATTAGTTTTAAATACGATGTTTTTAAGATTTCTAATATTCTGTATTGTAAAATGATCTAGTATTTTGTGAGTTTCTTTACAAAAATATAACCGATTTTTGAGGATGCTTTTCATTTTGATAAGTTTGGGCCCAGAGATCCCTATGTCCTTTCAACTCCCGGGAGGCCTATGTCCAGCAGTGGACGTCTATTTTGGCTGAAATGATGATGATGATATTATTAAGTGCAGTGCAGGTTAATTTACAGCTGCCACGAGCCTACACAAGCAAATGTGAGCAGAATGACAAAACATTTAATTAAACTGAAATTTTACATTAAAAAATTACACCAAACAGCTACAAATAAAGAATCAAGTATAGCATAGCCCTTTTTAATTTGTGCCTGGTACGCCCGCAGCAGACCTCTTCAGCAATCCGTTGTATTGATGTTTATTAAACAGAACAGCGACCTAGGTATTCCTAAATAAATCATTATGAACAAACTTACGCAGCCAAAGCGCATATTATACAGGAATTGGAATATTTAACCATTTACCCACTCATATAAAAACTCTAAGTCCATTTTAGAAGAGAACTGGCTAGCGTATAATCGCATCTCATACATAAACTACTAGTGTGAACGCATTTGCATAATTTTGACTACGTGCTAACTCGCGCGTTAAGCTGTCGGACTCCAAGTTCACTTTCATTGGTTAATGTTAGTGTTGCTGAACTATCGATGGTTTTACTATCGATTGTTTGCCTCGAAAACTATTCATATCTATATACAAATCGATAGTATCTCTAACAACATCTAATGCTATCAGATCTTAAATAGCCAACTATCTATAGTGTAAAACTATCGATACCGTCGATTATTTTTGAATATAATTAAGTGGCCCGCTCTCACTTCGTTTCAGACAGGGACTTTAGTACTTTTGCTATTAGTACCAACCTTTGCCATAGATGGCGGTCCCGATTACATCGCGCAGGTGTTTCGACATCGGATAACATTATAAGTATTGTCTTATTGTCTATAGAAGCTATCTTTTTAAAAAATATAGATATATAAAAAGTAAAAAAATATAAAAAAAATCGTGTGACGTAATTTATAGGCTTCCATTTACCGGCTGACCAACCATTTCTCCAGTGGTTTAATATCCGATCAACCAAATGGTTAACCTGTCACGCTTTAGCCACTTTAGTTACGGGCTCACTTTCGCGTTAACGAAACCGAATGAAATAAGTAGGCTTAAACACCCAGACCGATCATAAACAGGATGCTTGGGTGAACAGTTGAAAAAAGTATCAGGCTATATACTGTCCCACTGCAGGGTAAAGGCCTCCATCATCGAAATCAAGTCATCGCTACTATGATGGGGTTAGGCTTAATCACCACGCTTGCCTAATGCGGTTTGGTGATATCAAACCCGAGCTACTTATGTTTTAAAATATATAATAATTTATTTCTATAACCATTGTTACAAAATGTGTCCGAGACTACCTACCCAGTAAGTTGTCTAAGACACTCGTGTTGGGTATGACTAGGTGATCGGTATGACTATGGAAATTCGAAACATACTTTTTACTCGACCCGGGAATCAAACGCAGGAGACATCACGGCTCGTTACTTAGACCACTAGACCAACGAAACAGTTGTACTGTCGACGTATTATCCGATGTACCAATGCTGGCGATAATGGCTTACATACGCAGCGGAGTGGAGTGGAGCTGACCTCTACCTAAATATTTATTTTGTATTATTTTCATTTATTCAAAATCGCTACAAGCGACCGCCTTAATGTACTGGTTATCGCTGTTTCACTCATGTATTCTATTCCTGTGCAATAAAGAATATCTATCTATACTCTGATTCATAATCATGTAAAGTAAACTCACAGATGAAAATGACAAGTTTCTATGCATTTTGACATGTCGCATGTGTCAAATTGAGTGATAATGTATGGGGATGACACATTGACATCTGTCAGTTTACTTTACATGATTATGAATCAGAGTATATCTATCTAACGTTGAAGTTGGACAGTCTAACAGTACGCCATCTAGCGGACTTTTCACACGCGATAGCCCCCATTTCTGCGCCCACGCATAACGCTGAGCGATTTAACCGACTAACTGGAACACCGCTCCGTGCGCCGACTGTACCTACTTCGATCTGCCACAGTTTTATCGTCACGGCACTTAACGTCCACTTTCGCCAGGCAAGCCTGTTACATCTCGGCGTAGTATTTTTTTTTATACAGGGTGTATCTGTGAACATTTAGGTACATCCCTTTAACCACGTGTTCTTCCAACCATTCTGAACAACATTTGTTCTATGACTTTTGAAAATTCGCATAAAAAATCTTCATCTTTTCCATACAAAGTCGGTCACGTGACTTGGTCATTTTGTATGAGGAGTCGAAAATTTTTTCGAAGAATTTAGAAAAGTTGTTGAACAAATGTTGTTCAGAACAGAATGGTTGATAGAACACGTGGTTAAAGGGATGTAAATGTTTACAGATACACCCTGTATGTGATAGGTAGCAGGCGAGCAGGCGTATCACCTGATGGTAAGCAATTGCCGCCGCCCATGGTCACTTGCAACACCAGTGGAGTTACAAGTGCGCTGCCAACCTTTTATCCCCTTCCCCCCGAGTGGGCCACCGCACCGGTGCCCTCACTCACTCGGCGAAACACAGCACAGGGGCTGCTTCACGCTGGTTTTCTGTGAGGCAGTGGTATCACTCCGGTCGAGCCGGCCCATTCATGCCGAAGCGTGGCTCTCCCACAATTTGACTGTGGTAGCCACGCTTCGGCATGAATGGGTCGGCTCGACCTGAGTAATACCATGGCTTCACAGAAGACAGGGTTCAAAAGGCGCAAATGGGGGAAAGGGGGTAAAAGGTTGACAGTGCGGCGCACTTGTGACTCTACTGGTGTTGCATGTGTCTATGTGCAGCGGCAATGGCTTACCATCAGGTGGTCCGTCTGCTTGTCACTTATCACATAAAAAAATCCATTATTCCTCTACCCAAAGGTTGTCTGGAAGAGATCGCTATTAGCGATATTAAGGCCGCCGATATTGTATTTGTTAATTACTATTAGCATTAAGTTCTGTACTGTGTTGTGCAATAAGTGAGTATTTATCTATCTAAAGGACTAACCAAAAAGATTAATCATTATACTATTCCTCTACTCCAAGGTTGTTTGGAAGAGATCGCTTTAGCGATTAGATCGCCGAGATTGTATTTATTTAAGTTCTGTAATCTATTGCAATATTTTGTCTCTTGGTCTATGCGTAAATGTGATATGGTCAATAAATGTTTTCTTACTCTTCTGTTGGTTCTGATATCTGTAACACAGGTGCTTGAGCTACCTATCTCAGAGTCAGATCAATGTATGTGATGTAGTGAAATATTATTCAAGAAATTGAGTTATTTTTCAAGAAATTGAGTTATTATTCAAGAAATTGAGTTATTATTCAAGAAATTGAGTTATTATTCAAGAAATTGAGTCTCTTACTCAGTGAAGAGTAGTAGAGTAGTATCTATCTATCATTTTTAAACCATCTCTGAATGAATCATCAAAACATTTAGATGAAAAAATAACTGTTCCGACCCCGATAACCCGGGGCACACGGCGATACCAGCCATGATGTCATCAATAAATTATTACTTACTTGTAAAATGGTCATACTCGTATGTAGTTTATGTAGTTTATCGACGACATTCGAAGGCTGGCTGGAGTAAGCTGGATGAGAATGGCCGAAAATCGGGAGCGGTGGCGTGCATTAGGGGAGACCTATGTCCAGCAGTGGACGAGCGTGGGTTGCTGATGATGATGTAGTTTATTTCGTCTCAACGAATAAAGTAATAGTGTGTTAAGGAAGAGTGACACACTTTTTCTGGCGCAGGTATTCCTTGCACTTACCTAATAGAAAATGTCAACCCTTATCTACTTTGTTATGTAAGTAAGTAAATAAATAAATAAATAAATAAATGCGCCAGACAATCACACCCAATCAACCTGGTCTCAAACTAGGACAACCCCTGTACTATGAGTACCAGTTGACGATTTAACTGGGGCGTCAACCCAGCACACCCAGACCCAAGACAACTGTAGAAAATGCAGTTTCCTAAGTTGACTTGACCGGGAATCGAACCCGGGACCTTTCGCGCTTCGGGCGAACACCTTAGCCACTGCGCCATCGAGGTCGTCTACCGAGCCAGCGCAGCCTTGCTGACTTTGTCTCGCCCATTACATTTGGTTCGGCCACAAGCTCTTGGATTTCGGCGTTTTTCCTTAGTCTCCAGGTCCCGTCGTCGCATTTGGTCGGCCCTAGGATTTTCCGGAACACCTTCCTTTCTGCCACTAGCAGTTTCTCCTCCCCTTTGAGTAAGTGTTCAAGTTTCGCAACCGTACCAAGATCTGTGCACTAATTATTATAATAATATCCAACACAAGTATGTGGTAGATTATTCAAATTGGTCGCCGTGGCCGAATCAGAATTTATTAATCAATTAAACCTGATTAGCAAGAAATTTGCATACGCCTTTTTGTCTATAATAATATTTGGGTTGAAAAACTTGTTTGATCGACAAATTTTTTACACTTATTTTAGTTAAAATACCAACTGCGTCCAAAGATGTTGCTTCAGAGCCCGGGGTACCATGATGCAGTATTTGGAGTCTGGTAATTTTAATTTTAACCGTGGGAGAGCCACACTTCGGCATAAATGCGCCGGCTCGACCGAAGTGATACGGCCTCACAGAGGACCGGCGTGAAGCTGAGCTAGTGGGGTACCTGAGGCCCAATTGTAGGGTAACGGGGTATAAGGTTGGCAGCGCATTTGTGACTACTTGCAGGTGTTTATGGGCGGCGGAAATCGCTTACCATCAGGTGATCCGTCTGATCGCCTTCCTATCACATAAAAATTACAATAAAGCCATACACATCTGACCTTCCCATCCCATTAACAGGGGATTCAGACCAACTGATCATGGTTACACTTTTCATAAACTATCTGAAACAAACGTGCAGGTTTTCCCACGATGTTTTCCCTCAGAGCCGAGCTAGTGGTAGAAAGACGCTCATCATTATTATAATACCGTCGTAACACCCAAAAGCCAGTTTACTGTGGGAGAGCCACGCTTCGGCATGAATGGGCCGGCTCGACCGGAGTGATACCACTGCCTCACAGAAAACCGGCGTGAAGCAGCCCCTGTGCTGTGTTTCGCCGAGTGAGTGAGGGTACCGGAGGCCCCTCGGGGGGGAAGTGGACAAAAGGTTGGCAGCGCACTTGTAATTCCACTGGTGTTGCAAGTGTCCATGGGCGGCGGCAATTGCTTACCATCAGGTGATCCGCCTGCTCGCCTGCTACATATCACATAAAAAAAGCCTTTTAAAAGGTATAAAACAATTGATTTTCTATTGGGTCTGCTATCTGGGCCTTACGATACACGGGGATTAACCCGACGTAAATTTTTATATTTTAGCTACCGGACCATCGAGGCTGTAATACATAATTGTGTACTTACTGCTAAACGTTTAATAATAAATAATAGTTATATTACAACACGAAAATTTTAAGAACCATCCAATGCCGACTAATTTTCACTTTTGGTTTTCTAAAACACTTGATCAATTCACCTCAAAACACATGTTTCACTTAATTCACTTTCAATTCTTTTAATATCGGACTATCGTACGAAACTAAATCGGTGACGCGAGACGTGCGTCCGTACGCACGGCGCGGTTGTCACTAACCTAGGACAAGCAGGGTTGCCATGCCGATGCTTTGATATACCCTTAAATTTAGTTTTATTTGTAAGGTGGCAGACGAGCAAACGGTTAACCTGAAGGTAAGAGACTGCCGCTGCTCCTGCGACACTAGTGAATGCTAGTTTCTTGCTGGATCTTCACATCAGAATCAACTTTCAGATGCCGGTAGTAGAATCAAAATTTCCCCCAAATTGGGCCTATACTCTGATTCATAATCATGTAAAGTAAACTGACAGATGTCATTGTGTCATCCCCATACATTATCACTCAGTTCGACACATGCAAAATGTCAAAATGCATAGAAACTTGTCATTTTCATCTGCCAGTTTACTTTACATGATTATGAATCAGAGTATAACTTCCTAACTAACATAATGGGGGAAATAAAATCATCATTTACAAAGTAGAGTTATTTTAAACGTTTAAAGTCAAATTTAAGTTAGTTAAAACAACAACCAATTTGGACAAGAAGCAGAGCCAAAACAATGTCATAGTCAAAGTCAAATATTCTTTATTTGCATAGGCTTGTACACAGCACTTACAAATCGTCATACATAAGAAAATATTTAAAACTATTTAAAGATAATGTATATGATTTAAATGAAATTAAATATATATCTTGATACATAAGATATACTAAAAAAATAAATAAACATAATGCGATTCTACCACCGGTATCGGAAAATTGATTCTGACGAGAAGATCCGGCAAGAAACTCGCCAGTTACTCTTTTTAATCGGCAAAATGTTTATTACAATGTTTCCCTCATACCACTTCCCACAGTCCAATACTTAAGACGAAGAAAAATGTTAAAAGCTAAGAATGAGGTAAACCGGAGCAGACCAGTTCCCAGAGGCGGCACCTGTACACAAGTATGACGTATGTGTCAGCCATCATTTCACTCAACCATATCAGAGGGAATGTAATGAATGAATGAATGAATGAATGTAATGAATTTAGTAAATAACTTACTAAATAAAAGGTCGCACTACACCCAGTCACCAACCTTCCCACATTTAGGGGAGTCGCTCACAACCTGACACATGCAACACCAGAGATGTTACGAGTGCGCTGCTTACCTTGTGACCCCCTTTCCCTGGATGGGCCTCCGGTACCTCACTCACGTTACGAAAACACAGCGCGTGCACTGCTTCAAGTCGGTTTTCTGTGAGGACGTGGGTATTATTCGGTCAGCCGGCCCATTCATGCCGAAGCGAGGCTCTCCCACTGTCATATTCACCTATTTAGTTAATTTTCCGTTGTCATAACACTAAACTACTTATTTGGGCGTAAAACGCATCAGAAGCCGCGCAAGTGCGTTGCGCAACGTTCAAATTGGCGAGCGATGAGCTGCGTCTAAGCTGTAAGGCGATCCGCCAGCCGAGCTACCGGCGTCTAGTCGGCTATTAATAATACTCTTGCGCTGGATAGGGCCTTCGAGAAATGATAAATAAGTGAAGTAAAGTATCAACCTACATATATACAGGGTGTATCTGTGAACATTTACATCCCTTTCACCACGTGTTCTATCAACCATTCTGAACATCACTTGTTTAAGACTTTGGGCGAGTTTCTTGCCGGATCTTCTCGTCAGAATCAACATTCCGATACCGGTGGTAGAATCGCATTATGCCTATTTGTTTTTTAGTATATCTTATGTATCAAGATATATACTTAATTTCATTTAAATCATACACATTGTCTTTAAATAGTTTTAAATATTTTCTTTATGTATGACAATTTGTAAGTGATGTGTACAAGCCTATGCAAATAAAGAATATTTGACTTTGACTTTGGAAATTCGCATAAAAAATATCTTTCTATACAAAGTCGGTCACGTGACTTGGTCATTTTGTTTAGGGAGTCGAATTTTTTTTCAATGAATTTCGAAAAGTTGTTACACAGATGTTGTTCAACATGGTTGAGAACATGGTTAAAAGTTTGTAAATGTTCACAGGTACAACCTAAACAAATAAAGTAAAGTATCAGCCCCATTGCAGAGCAAAGGCATCATAGAAATCAAGTCATCGCTACTATGATGGGATTAGGCTTAATCACCACGCTTGCCTAATGCGGGTTGGTGATCACAAATCCGAGCCGTGTTCAAATAAAATGATTAAATAATTAAAATGCTTCCACAAGGTACTATTCCACGCGAACGAAGTCGCGGGCAACAGCTAGTAACTTGCGCCTGTGGCATCGCAAGCATCTCCTTTCCTTTAGTAGACATTGGACAATAAATAAATATTTTATGATCAAAAGGCACGTTCTAGAAACCTCTCGAATGTTCAATAAAGTATTTGACAGACGGCTCCCAAGTGTCTGGGTGACAGACCGACATACTGACGAGCCTGATAGCGCCGCTTGTGTATCAATTAGAGCAATTGGCCTCTGACCGGACGCGGATGCATGGACGAACCAATAATGTGGTTATGACCCAAAGATATGATGTATACTTGAAATTACAACTCCCGGGAGGCCTATGTCCAGCAGTGGACGTCTATTTTAGCTGAAATGATGATGATGATATTATTAAGTGCAGTGCAGGTTCATTTACAGCTGCCACGAGCCTACACAAGCAAATATGAGCAGACTGACAAAACATTTAATTAAACCAAAGAGATAAAAATTACACCAAAGAGCTACAAATAAAGAATCAAGTATAGCATAGCCCTTTTTAGGGTTCCGTAGCCAAAATGGCAAAAACGGAACCCTTATAGTTTCGTCATGTCCGTCTGTCCGTCTGTCCGTCTGTCACAGCCGATTTACTCGGAAACTATAAGTACTACAGTGATGAAATTTGATGGGAATATGTGTTGTATGAACCGCTACAAAAATATGATACTAATAGTAAAAAAAGAATTGGGGGTGGGGCCCCCCATACATGTAACTGAGGGATGAAATTTTTTTTTTCGATGTACATACCCGTGTGGGGTATCAATGGAAAGGTCTTTTAAAATGATATAAAGTTTTCTAAAAAACATTTTTCTTAAAGTGAACGGTTTTTGAGATATCAGCTCTCAAAGTCGTAAAAAGTATGTCCCCCCCCCTCTATTTTTATAACTACGGGGTATAAAATTCTAAAAAAAATAGAGGTGATGCATGCTAATTAACTCTTTCAACGATTTTTGGTTTGATCAAAGTATCTCTTATAGTTTTTGAGATAGGTTGATTTAACTGTAATTTTATATTTGCTGCTACGGAACCCTTTGTGCGCGAGCCCGACTCGCACTTGGCCGGTTTTTTAATTTGTGCCTGCTACGCCCGCAGCAGACCTCTTCAGAAATCGTTGTATTGATGTTGATGTTTATTAAACAGAACAGGGACCTATTGCTAAATAAATCGTTATGAACAAACATACGCAGCCAAAGCGCATATTAAACAGGAATTGGAATATTTAACCATTTACCCACTCATATAAAAACTATAAAACTGGCCATTTTTAGAAGAGAAGTTAAGAACTGGCTAGCGTATAATCGCATCTCATACATAAACTGCTAGTGTGAACGCATTTGCATAATTTTGACTACGTGCTAACTCGCGCGTTAAGCTGTCGGACTCCGAGTTCACTTTCATCGGTTAATTTTAGTGTTGCTGAACTATCGATGGTTTTACTATAGATTGTTTGCCACGAAAACTATTTACAAATCGATAGTATTTCTAACAACATCTAATGCTATCAGAACATAAATAGCCAACTATCTATAGTGTAAAACTATCGATACCGTCGATTATTTTTGAATATTATTAAGTGGCCCGCTCTCACTTCGTTTCAGACAGGGACTTAAGTACTTTTGCTATTAGTACCAACCTTTGCCAATAGATGGCGGTCCCGATTACATTGCACAGGTGTTTCGACATCGGATAACATTATAAGTATTGTCTTATAGTATATAGAAGCTATCTTTTTATAAAAATACTAATGGCCCGCCCTCACTTCGCTTCGGGACCGTAATTCAGAAATGAGCCAATAGATGGCGCTGTGTTCAATTACATCGCGCAAGCGTTTCGTGTTTTCAGTTTACCTATAAGCCTTGTCGTTGTCTCTAGAAGTTATATCTTTATAAATAGTATAGATAGATATATAAAAAGTAAAAAAAAATATTTAAAAAATCGTGTGACGTAATTTATAGGCTTCCATTTGCCGGCTGACCAACCATTTCCCCAGTTTCTGAATGTCCGATCAACCAAATGGTTAACCTGTCACGCTTTAGCCACTTTAGTTACGGGCTCACTTTCATTGCGATAAACGAAACCGAATAAAATAAGTAGGCTTAAACGCCCAGACCGATCATAAACAGGATGTATGGGTGAACAGTTGGGTAAAGTCTGATACTTTACATTGCAGGGCAAAGCCCTCCGAGCCGGCCCATTCATGCCGAAGCGTGGCTCTCCCAGGATTAAAATAATAGGTACTTATGTAGTCTTCAAGAAACTAGCCTATACCTTCCTAAAAGGCCGGCAACGCATCCGCACTCCTTCTGGTGTAGCTGATGTCCATGGGCGGCGGTGATCACTTACCATCAGGTGACCCGTTTGCTCGTTTGCCTTCCTATAATATATAAAAAAAAATAAGTTAAAAAGTATGAACTCCATCATAGAAATCAAGTCATCGCTACTATGATGGGATTAGGTTTAATCACCACGCTTGCCTAGTCTAATGCGGTGCGGTGATCACAATCTCGAGCTATGTTAACAAAAAACATTTCTATACTTAACCATTGCATTGTTACAAAATGTGGCCGAGACTACCTACCCAGTAAGTTTTCTAAGACACTCGCGTTGGGTATGACCCGGGAATCAAACGCAGGAGACATCACGGCTTCTTAAACCACTAGACCAACGAAACAGTTGTACTGGTCGACGTATTTTCCGGTGTACCAATGCTGGCCACCTAATAGCTTACATACGTAGCGGAGTGGATTGGAGCTAACCTCTACCTAAATGTTTGTTTTATTTTATTTTCATTTATTCAAAATCCACAGCTCTTATTACAATAGGTTGTCTGGAAGAAATCGCTACAAGCGATAAGACCGCCTTATTGTACTGGTTATCGCTGTTTCCCTCATGTATTCTATTTCTGTGCAATAAAGAATATCTATCTAATACTCTGATTCATAATCATGTAAAGTAAACTGACAAGTTTCTATGCATTTTGACATTTTGCATGTGTCAAATTGAGTGATAATGTATAGGGATGACACATTGACATCTGTCAGTTTACTTTACATGATTATGAATCAGAGTATATCTATCTAACGTTGAAGTTGGAGCTCAGTTTAACAGTGCGCCATCTAGCGGACTTTTCACACGCAATAGCCCCCATTTCTGCGCCCACGCATAACGCTGAGCGATTTAACCGACTAACTGGAACACCGCTTCGTGCGCCGACTGTACCTACTTCGATCTGCCGCAGTTTTATCGGCACGGTACTTAACGTCCACTTTCGCCAGGCAAGCTTGGAACTACAAGATCTCGGCGTGGTAATTTGACTGTGGTAGCCACGCTTCGGCATGAATGGGCCGGCTCGACCTGAGTGATACCATGGCTTCACAGAAGACAGGGTGCAAAAGGCCCAATTGGGGGAAAGGGGGTTAAAGGTTGACAGCGCGGCGCACTTGTGACTCTACTGGTAAATCGCTTACCATCAGGTGGTCCGTCTGCTTGTCACTTATCACATAAAAAAAAATCCATTATTCCTCTACCCAAAGGTTGCCTGGAAGAGATCGCTATTAGCGATACGGCCGCCGATATTGTATTTGAAAATTACTATTAGCATTAAGTTCTGTAATGTGCTGTGCAATAAAGATTATTTATCTATCTAAAGTACTAACCAGAAATTTTAATCATTATAATATTCCTCTACTCCAAGGTTGTCTGGAAGAGATCGCTTTTGCGATAAGATCGCCGAGATTGTATTTATTTAAGTTCTGTAATCTATTGCAATATTTTGTCTCTTTGTCTATGCGTAAATGTGATATGGTCAATAAATGTTTTTTTACTCTTCTGTTGGTTCTGATATCTGTAACACAGGTGCTTGAGCTACCTATCTCAGAGTCAGATCAATGTATGTGATGTAGTGAAATAGTATTCAGAAATTGAGTTATTTTTCAAGAATTGAGTTATTATTCAAGCAAATTGAGTTATTATTCAAGAAATGAGTTATTATTCAAGAATTGAGTCTCCTTAACTCAGTGAAGAGTAGTAGAGTAGTATCTATCTATCATTTTTAAAACCATCTCTGAATGAAGCATCAAACATTTAGATGAAAAAATAACTGTTCCGACCCCGATAACCCGGGGCACACGGCGATACCAGCCATGATGTCATCAATAACATTATTACTTACTTGTAAAATGGTCATACTCGTATGTAGTTTATGTAGTTTATTGACGACATTCGAAGGCTGGCTGGAGTAAGCTGGATGAGAATGGCCGAAAATCGGGAGCGGTGGCGTGCATTAGGGGAGACCTATGTCCAGCAGTGGACGAGCGTGGTTGCTGATGATGATGTAGTTTATTTCGTCTCAACGAATAAAGTAATAGTGTGTTAAGGAAGAGTGACACACTTTTTCTGGCGCAGGTATTCCTTGCACTTACCTAATAGAAAATGTCAACCCTTATCTACTTTGTTATGTAAGTAAGTAAATAAATAAATAAATATAAATGCGCCAGACAATCACACCAATCAACCTGGTCTCAAACTAGGACAACCCCTGTACTATGAGTACCAGTTGACGATTTAACTGGGGCGTCAACCCAGCACACCCAGACCCAAGACAACTTAGAAAATGCAGTTTCCTAAGTTGACTTGACCGGGAATCGAACCCGGGACCTTTCGCGCTCGGGCGAACACCTAGCCACTGCGCCATCGAGGTCGTCTACCGAGCCAGCGCAGCCTTGCTGACTTTGTCTCGCCCATTACATTTGGTTCGGCCACAAGCTCTTTGATTTCGGCGTTTTTTCTTAGTCTCCAGGTCCCGTCGTCGCATTTGGTCGGCCCTAGGATTTTCCCTTCCTTTCTGCCACTAGCAGTTTCTCCTCCTCTTAGAGTGTAAGTGTCCAAGTTTCGCAACCGTACATCAAGATCTGTGCACTAATTATAATAATATCCAACACAAGTATGTAGTAGATTATTCAAATTGGTCGCCGTGGCCGAATCAGAATTTAATATTCAATTAAACCTGATTAGCAAGAAATTTGCATACGCCTTTTTTGTCTACAATAATATTTGGGTTGAAAAACTTGTTTGATCAACAAATTGTTTTAGTACACTTATTTTAGTTAAAATACCAACTGCGTCCAAATACGTTGATTCAGAGCCCGGGGTACCATGATGCAGTATTTGGAGTCTGGTAATTTTAATTTTAACCGTGGGAGAGCCACACTTCGGCATAAATGCGCCGGCTCGACCGAAATGATACGGCTTCACAGCACAGGAAGACCGGCTGTGAAGCTGAGTTAGTGGGGGTACCTGAGGCCCAATTGTAGGGAAACGGGGTATAAAATTGGCAGCGCATTTGGTGACTTTACTTGCAGGTGTTTATGGGCGGCGGAAATTGCTTACCATCAGGTGATCCGTCTGATCGCCTTCCTATCTCTTAAAAATTACAATAAAGCCATACACGTCTGACCTTCCCATCCCATTAACAGGGGATTCAGACCCACTGATCATGGTGACACTTTTCATAAACTATCTGAAACAAACGTGCAGGACGTTTTTCCTCAGAGCCGAGCTAGTGGTAGAAAGACGCTCATCGGTTAAGACAAAAACAAATCTGGATTATTATAATACCGTCGTAACACCCGAAAGCCTGTTTACTGTGGGAGAGCCACGCTTCGGCATGAATGGGCCGGCTCGACCGGAGTGATACCACTGTCTCACAGAAAACCGGCGTGAAGCAGCCCCTGTGCTGTGTTTGGCCGAGTGAGTGAGGGTACCGTGAGGCCCACTCGGGGGGGAAGGGACAAAAGGTTGGCAGCGCACTTGTAATTCACTGGTGTTGCAAGTGTCCATGGGCGGCGGGCAATTGCTTACCATCAGGTGATCCGCCTGCTCGCCTGCTACCTACGTCACATAAAAACAGCCTTTTAAAAGGTATAAAACAATTGATTTTCTATTGGTCTGCTTTCTGGGCGTTACGGCGATACACGGGATTAACCCGACGTGTAATTTGTATATATTTTTTTTATATAATTTACTCCTTAAGAGCTGTGGATTTGCATTAATGAAAGAATGAAAAAAAAATATTTTAGCTATCCGACCCATCGAGGCTGTAATACATAATTGTGGTACTTACTGCTAAAACGTTTAATATAAATCATATTTATCTTCCAACACGAAAAATTTAAGAACCACTCAATGCCGACTACTTTCACTTTTGGTTTTCTAAAAACACTTGATCAATTCACTCAAACACAAGGGTTTCACTTATTTCCCTTTTAATTCTTTTAATATCGGACTATCGTACGAAACTAAATCGTGATTGGGTATGTTGCGAGACGTGCGTCCGTACGCACGGCGCGGTTGTCACTAACCTAGGACAAGCGGGGTTGCCATGTCGATGCTTTGATATACCCTTAAATTTTGTTTTATTTTTGTAAGGTGGCAGACGAGCAGACGGTTAACCTGAAGGTAAGAGACTGCCGCTGCTCGTGCGACACTAGTGAATGCTAGTTTCTTGCTGGATCTTCACATCAGAATCAACTTTCAGATGCCGGTAGTAGAATCGCGATATGTCTATTTATTTATCAGCATATTATGTATCGACATAGTATTTTTTGTAATAAAAATTTCCCCCAAATTGGGCCTATACTCTGATTCATAATTATGTAAAGTAAACTGACAGATGTCAATGTGTCATCCCCATACATTATCACTCAATTTGACACATGCAAAATGTCAAAATGCATAGAAACTTGTCATTTTCATCTGTCAGTTTACTTTACATGATTATGAATCAGAGTATAACTTCCTAACTAACAGAATGGGGGAAATAAAATCAACATTTACAAAGTAAAGTAATTTTAAACGTTTAATGTCAAGTTTAAGTTAGTTTAAAATAACAAACAAACCCATTTTGACAAGTAGCAGAGCCAAAACAATAAAGAACTTACTAAAGTAGTATTTCCAAACTTTGTCATGCCATGACCCGATAATTTTCACATTGCCCCTTCGTGACCCACTAAGTGGTCTACTTTTCAAACTCAAGCTGGTCCTTACTCATGTTTTAAAATAAGACGACAATTGTCGCGACCCGGGTTATTTCGTCTTGGTGCCCGGCACCGGGTCGCGACCCGGCTATTGGAAACGCTTTACCAAAGAATAAGGTCGCACTACACACAGTTTAACGCCCCGTTGGTCTAGGTGTTAAGTACCGGCCGTGATCTCGGGTCCGGGTTCGAATCCCGGGTCGAGCAAAAAAATGTTTCGAATTTACGAATATAGCTCGGGTTTGTGATCACCGCACCGCATTAGGCAAGCGTGGTGATTAAGCCTAACCCCATCATAGAAGCGATGACTTGATTTCTATGATGGAGGCCTTTGCCCTGCTAGTGGGATAGTATATAGAAAGATACTTACTTTAAAGAATAGGTCGCAATACACCCCAGTCTTAACGCCCCGTTGGTCTAGGTGGTTTAAGTACCGGGCGTGATCTCGGGGTCTGGTTCGAATCCCGGGTCGAGCAAAAAAATGTTTCGAATTTACGAATATAGCTCGGGTTTGTGATCACCGCACCGCATTAGGCAAGCGTGGTGATTAAGCCTAATCCCATCATAGTAGATGACTTGATTTCTATGATGGAGGCCTTTGCCCTGCAGTGGGATAGTATATAGAAAGATACTTTACTTTAAGAATAAGGGCGCACTACACCCAGTCACCAACACTTCCCACATTTAGGGGAGTCGCTCACAACCTGACATCACATTATATGTATACTAACCCACGTGGTGTCATTACACAGTCGGCCGCTCCGCGATAATTATGATGTATGAGATGTATGACTGGAGAAATTTTATTATTATTATCACTATGTGCCCCATATGTCTAGTCAAAGATTTAAATCGTGTCTAGTGGTGTAAGCACTAGGCCGTGATCTTGGGGCCCGGGTTTATATTATAGGAAGGCAAACGAGCAAGCGAGCCACCTGATGGTAAGTGATCACCGCCGCCCATGGACATCAGCTACACCAGAAGGAGTGCGGATGCGTTGCCGGCCTTTTAGGAAGGTATAGGCTCGTTCTTGAAGATTGAATGTCGTACCGGTTCGGCAATACCGCTGCGGGAAGTTGATTCCACACTAAGGAGGATGTGTGGCAGAAAGTGTCGAGTAAAGCGCACGGTAGTGGACCGCCGTCCATCCAGGTGGTATGGATGGAACATAGCTCGGGTTTGTGATCACCAATGCGCATTAGGCAAGCGTGGTGATTAAGCCTAATCCCATCATAGTAGATGACTTGATTGGAGCCTTTGCCCTGCATTGCAGTGGCTAAGGTGTTCGCCCGAAGCGCGAAAGGTCCCGGGTTCGATTCCCGGTCAAGTCAATTTAGAAAACTTTTTTGTGTGATTGTCTGGCGCATTTATTTATTTAATAGGACAGTATACTTATAGGTTGACACTTTACTTTTTTATCACTATAAGAAGTGTATGCTAAATTTTTTTTTCATATAAAATATTTTTCTCTTCAATGCTTGGTTTAACCGTGAGACAGCCCCGCTTCGGCATGAAAGGGCCGACTCAACTGTAGTTTGTGTTCGTCGTCTTATTATTTGCTTACCTAAGCAACAAAATACCTGCATCACGACATTGTAAATTCGCTGTATTATTCCTCTACCTAAAGGTTGTCTGGAAGAGATCGCTATTAGCGATAAGGCCGCCGATATTGTATTTGTAAATTACGATTAGCATTAAGTTCTGTAATGTGTTGTGCAGTAAAGAGTATCTATCTATCTTTGTATAGCCACGTGGATGCGACCGCAGCGACGGTCAAGGAATATTTGCGTTTGGATGCCTTGAGCGGTCACGCTTGCGGTCAGTTGGACGGGTAGGCACTGGCAGTAGCGTATAGTGCTTGTTACCTTTATAAGGCTGTGGCAAAATAGTTGCCACCTTATTATGAACCTTATCTATCAAAACTTAGAAGCGAAAACCATTGAAATTTTTCCCTGACTTATGCCCTATTAAGGGTTGGGGTCTCGGTCTGATAGCAGATGACCATACGGGACACCCCAATCACCTGATGGCACCTGAAGCGATTGACACCCGCAACCAGCGGAGTCACAAAATCATAACTTAATAATCATACACCCATTTATGCCGAAGCGTGGAATGCGAGTAACCGAGGCGATATCGAAGTAGCGAACATTCGGAGAAGCTTTTATTCAACAGTGGACTAATGATGATGTTAGTGGGCCACTAACCTCTATGGTTCTATTGTCTATGGCACTAACCTTTATGGTCCCTGAGCGCGTTGGCGGCGTATCACCTGTTGTCATATTATATCTGGCACTAACCTCTATTGTAATACTGTCCGTGGCACTAACCTCTAGGGTCCCTGAGCGCGTTGGCGGCATATCTCCTGTTATTCTATCATCTGTAGCACTAACCTCTATTGTTCTATTGTCTATGGCACTAACCTCTATGCTCATGAAGGCGTTGGCGGCGTATCTCTTGTTGTCATATTATATTTGGCACTAACCCCTATTGTAATATTGTCCGTGGCACTAACCTCTATGGTTTGTGAGCGCGTTAGCGGCGTGTGTATTCTGTTGCACTAACCTCTATGGCCCATGAGCGCTTTGGCGGCATATTTCTTGTTCTATTGTCTGAAGTCCTGACCTTTACTATTTTATTGTCTATGGCACTAACTTCTATGGTCCCTATGCGTGTTGGCGGCATATCTCCTGTTATTCTATCATATGTAGCACTAACCTCTATGGTCCCGGAGCGCGTTGGCGGCGTGGCGCCTGCTGTTCCTCTCGGCCAGCGCGAGGGGCGTGTCCCCCGCCGCGTCGGCGGCCGTGAGGTCCGCGTTGAAGCGGAGCAGCACCCGTATGTTGTCCACGTGTCCTCGCTCCTGCTGCTATGTGGAGGGCCGTCTGGAGACAAATAGATATACAAATAACGTTTAGGCCACAAAAGCAAAAGAAATAACAAAATAATTACAGTATTTTAAGTAGTCTACATTTTGCGGCCAACAAGGCACAACTCTGCAAATAGACAAATTGGAGTGTAATAATAATAGACCCCACAACCGATACGGCTGCGACGGCAGGTCTTAACGAACAGCCACGTACACAGGATATATATTATAGTGCTCAAGTGTGTGCGCAAACACAGGTACAATCTTTATTCTCTAAGTGTCGATATCCACACTTGCTTCGCTCAGTTCCTGCAGTCAACGTGTGTGACAGGGACACAAGAGCGCCAGCTTCGCACAACGCCTGAGACAGAGACACAACCTGTGACAGGGGCACAAGAGCATCTGTGTGCTATGACCTCTTACCTCCCCACCAGCAGAGTTCTCCGCTTTCACATCGACATCCGCGCCCGCTTTGCACAGCGCCTGCAGACAGCATGTTTGACAAAGACACAAGAGCATCTGTGTGCTATGACGTCTTACCTCTCCGCCCGCAGAGTCCTCAGCTTTCTCATCGACACCCGCACTTGCTTCGCTCAGCGTCTGCAATCAACATGTGTGACAGGGACACAAGAGCATCTGTGTGCTATGACGTCCTACCCTCTCCGCCCGCCGGGTCCTCCGCTTTCACATCGACATCCGCACTTGCTTCGCCTCAGTACCTACAAGTAGGGTATCAGAGACACAAGAGCATCTGTGTGCGAATGTCTTCTTACCTCTCCGCCCGCAGAGTCCTCCGCCTTCGCATCCACATCCGCGCCCGCCTCGCACAGCGCCTGCAGACAGCATGTTTGACAAAGACACAAGAGCATCTGTGTGCTATGACGTCTTACCTCTCCGCCCGCAGAGTCCTCAGCTTTCGCATCGACATCCGCACTTGCTTCGCTCAGTGCCTGCAAGTAGGGTGTCAGAGACACAAGAGCATCTGTGTGCGATGTCTTCTTACCTCTCCGCCCGCAGAGTCCTCCGCCTTCGCGTCCACATCCGCGCCCGCCTCGCACAGCGCCTGCAGGCAGCGGCTGCGGTCGGCGAGCGCGGCGGCGTGCAGCGCGGTGCGGCGGCGGGAGTCCCGCGCGTCCACGTCCGCGCCCGTCGCGATCAGCTCCTGGAGCAGCTCCACGTTGTCCCATAGCGCCGCCTGTTGTCGATAAATGATCTTTATTGCAAATGCTTATAGAACTTAATTCTATCCATACTAAACTTCTATCCATACTAATATTATAAATGCGAAAGTAACTCTGTCTGTCTGTCTGTTACTCTTTCACGCCAAAACTACTCAACGGATTAAAATGAAATTTGGTATACAGATAATCTAGACCCTGAGAAAGAACATAGGCTACTTTTTATTGCGAAAAGGTGGTTGTAAGGGGTTGAAAGGGGGGTAAAAAGTTACTTTTCCACGCGGACGAAGTCGCGAACGGCCGCTAGTATATAAATAAATAATAAATTCTCACAACACCTCATACATGGACCTGACTCTGTAACTTTGAGGATTAAAGGTTGGCACCACTTTTGTGACTTCACTGGAGTTGCAGGGGTCTGTTCGATAATCGCTTACCATCAGGTGATCCGTCTACTTGTCTGCCACCTATCACAAAAATTAAACCTCCAACATAACTTAACCATCCGTCTCTTGAGTGAAACCAAGACCTTATTGAGATAACGCCCACATCCTGCCTACCTTAACACACTTCAGTTAGTTTCATACTAATGATTTTATCTACAGAAAGGCCTTGTGCTGAAGGCCTCACAAACTAACTTAAACTGTGTTTATGACTTTAGTCAATCTTTTTTATGGCTTTACTATTTTATTTTAATTTTTTTTATGTGATAGGTAGCAGACGAAAATCTTGAAAAAAGTAAAAAGAAAAAAAAGAAAGAAAATAATCTTGATCTTGAGAAAGTAATCTTGTTAATCATCAGAAACCATTATCCTTCCTTCCTTCCAGTCCTTAAATAATTATATTATTTCTGTAAAATTAGAGTTGAAATCTTAATATACAATTAACAGTTAATAATTTATGGGAATATTCTTCTAGGTTTTATATTTATGATGATAAATCAAATAAATAATTAAGCTATTTACTTATTAACCATATTACAAGAATTTGAAGCAATCCATCATGTAATTATCTTTTTTAAATCTAGTCCAAGTTTATTAGGATACTCTAAATGTTTTCTTGGTCTTTGAGTTGCCTTGTTTAGTTCTTATAAGGCAAGCCACAGATAACGCGAAGCCCACACCGCATACAAAAATAGCTTTACATCAAAGATATTTGTTGCAGACCAAAAAACTTACACACAATGAATCATCAAGATTTCCCTCATTTCGCGGTTAATTCTCCACAACCGTTATTGAAACGATGTGAAACTTTTAAAATGTAATTGTGACACCCGCGGATTTCGCAACAACCACACACGGTGATTACCGCACGATCTTTTAAACTCTTTTTGCTCACCTAACGAGCCGAATTCCAACCCAACTTTTTACACGTTTTAAACTACTACCTGATGCAGCAAACGGCCTTGGAAGTTGTCTTCGTCCGGGGAAAGGTCCATTTTATTCAATCCCAATCAGCGTTCACGGAAAAATAATACATTTCCGAGCATTACGGGCGGTGAAGCGAAGCGAAATTTTAGATCACAAACAAATACGAGAAAGTTTAATGAATCTCGGTCAAGTCATGTTATAACACTTGGGAATTCACAGACAAACTTTATCACGTTCATTTATCAACACACACATGCTTTGTTACTGAAAAAACTTTAATTTATTTGCAATAAAACAACTATCGATTTGAAACACAAATGTTTCAGAAATGACAGCTGTAGTTAATCCACAGATAAAGTCAACTTACAAACAGCTGTGAATAAAATTCACTTGCGTGAAACGGAACGAATGCATTTTAACCCTATAAATGTCTAAGCTCGAAAATTGATAAATTATATCCAATTTTAATGATAAAATTAGTACCTCTTACAATAATATTCTGTACCATTTTAAGTACAATTTGTATGCACAGCACATTATTAATTGTTGTTTTATTTTAGAGGGTACTTTTATAAAAATAACAGTTCTTTCCTATAAGATTTTTTTTATTTCCTCGCAAGTCGCAACAGTCAATGGATCAAAATGTGGCGCAGCAATTATCAAGAAGATTGGGAACGCAGGAAAACTTATCTGATTCGTAGTTTATTTCAAGACATTCCAGGTGAGTGTTTTTTTACTTGAGGCTTTTATCGCTGTCTTATCTGTTCTACAAGTAACAAAAACTAAAAGTTTATAGGGCTATGCTATTGACCGTAGTAGTATAAAATGGAGAAAGCCTAGAATAGAAATTAGTGACGTATCATGAAGGGGCTTGTGTTCAGATGTGGACGTGCAAGTACCCAGACTATTAGACTTACTGACAAAAAGCTAATATTTATTAATATTTTTCTTTATGGACATTTACACTATGGCTGGTAAAATTTTAATTTCTTATAGATAACGTTTAGATAGAGGAGATAAATATAAATAGCGTGTGGTAATTTTGTTCTAAGTGTTTTAAAAAGCAACTACAAGTAAACATCAAAATGATATTTCAGTGTTATCACCAGTACCAGAAGATCAAGAATCGAGGTATGGTGCCGTCTCACCTTCAGATTTCCCAACTTCAAGGCCTCACAGCCCGCTTCCTCCACTTATCATTGAGAGAGTTCCTAATCGTCATGACCACCCCGAGAAATTTTATCAGGATCTGGAGAGAAAGATGAAGAAATTGTATAGAAAGCTTTTTCTTGATGGCAGGGGTAGTCCTGTAGATGATTTAATCGAAGGATACGCTGGTGATTTTGATATTCAAAGCCTAATGGATCAATTTGGCGAATATCAGGGTAACAATGTAGAAGTTGATCATTATCCTGGAATTTTAACTGAAATAGTTACAACATAATGAATCACACTGATAAAAGGTCTCCTGGCAAGAAAATTTCTCGTGAGGACACAATCGATAACAAAGGAAGGCAACGACTGTCTCGTATTTCAATTAGAAGAAGTATTGATGGTTCACAAATAAGTGAAGGCGTTGAATCAAGCATCCAATCTTTATATGCAACCCAAGTAACTATAGTAGCTGATGTTCATGCACAATCAAGTCAATCTCAAAAAGAAAATACTGCCACGGGAGATATTTCAGATGAAGAAGAGACGGTTGTTCTGAGCCCTATTTTGGAATCTAAGCGTAAAATGGTTGATGTAAACGTGTATTCACAAAATGATAAGAACGATAAAAGTGAAGATGATGAGGAAATATTAGGTGATGATGAGATCGAGGAGGAAGATACAAATGGCAGTGTAGAATCTAATGAGAATGAATACTCAGGTTTGTTTTAATCAATGAGTTGTAATTTTTAACAAAACCATTGTTTTATCAATAATAGAAATGTCTGTTTCAGATATCGCTAATTCAGATGCCGCAACCAATGAAAAAGATCTTGCAAGAAGTGTCAGTGAGACGACCGATAAAAGCGTAGAACTAATGCGACGACACAGACGTGTCTCTTCGCCTTTAGGATCCCTTCCAAAGGATACCATATACGCTGACAGCTCCGGGCTTTCATTAACATACACTGACATTGAATTCCAAAGGAAAATATCATTTGAAAAAACAGATCAAGATGATTCTTTTGAGAGTGAGTTACCTACTTTAAGAAGTATTTTATCTTTAGATGAAGTCCCTAATGGTGATTTTAGTGATTTGTCAACTCCTACACTCCGTAGAGAGCGTCATGACAGATTTTCAAGAGAAGCTATCAGACGTAGAAGAACATCGTCAGCTGAGGATTCATTACCTCCAGTAACAAAGAGAAGAAAACACGAAAATGTTGCCATCCAAACATCTCCAGCGAGTGAGAATGATAACAGGTCTAATTGGAATCAATTAAGAAATCAATTTTTTTGTTGGAATACCGAGAATTTATAAACTTTGCATTTGTAATGATCATTCTTGTCATAATTCGTGTTGATTTTTTTTATTGTTGCATTTGAAGGGTTGGATAGAATTTTTTTATTCCGTTTTTCGTTTAATTTACAAAACTGTCAATCTGACGTTTTATTTGTCAATGTCATCGATTGTAACATTTTTGAGGTTATGTTGAAGGCTACGTTGTTATTTTTTGTTAGTTTATAAAATAAAATCAATTTTTCTCTCAAATTAGCTTTGATTTTAACAAAAATCGTTAGATAATGTCGCCTTTAGAAGGATCTACCAAGGAGTTGGACGAAAAGTATGAAGAGAAAGTAGTGAAATTTGTTTCCGACGTCAGGAATGGGTAAGTTGAGGTTTTCGTTGGAATTATACTTTATTTTGATCAAAAATTACTTTATTGAACATTTTAAAGTCATTTAGAGAAAGATTTTTAAGTAGCGTTTTATTGTAAAAGCTAATACCCAGAAAGAAAAAGTTGGTAAGTAGGTAATAGAATTTCACAACAACTTGGGTTATTAGTTCAGTCTTACTTACTCATAGGTGACTTTAGGTTAAATCTTGTGTGTGGTTTCTAACCACGGATAGGTTTTGGTCCTAGATGAGCAACAGACTTATAGTAATAACTATTATTATTATTATAGACTAGTGGCCCGCCCTCACTTCGCTTCGGGACCGTAATTCAGAAATGAACCAATAGATGGCGCTGTGTCCAATTACATCGCTCAAGGGTTTCGTGTTTTCGGTTTACCTATAAGCCTTGTTGTTGTCCATAGAAGTTATCTCTTTATAAATAGTATAGAGATAGAATATAGATGGGAATTAACACGATGTTAACGCGCATAATTATGTACTTACTGATTGACGTTTCGGCTGCGTTACAGCAGCCGTGGTCATAAGCGGACTGGCGGCGCACAGCGATGTCTGCTAAGGCCTGGTTGTGAATCTTCCGATACCCTCATAGTCTCACTGATAATTTCAGTTTGAGTTTTAATACCTATGTGTGTTACAGCAAAATCGAAGGTTCCAACAACATCGCGCTGGCTGCGCTCAACATGCTCGAACAGATCATTGGGGACTCCGAGAATGCTACTGCTTAGTAAGTACCTTGTGCCAATGTTGTCATTATCCATGCATGTACTTCTTATTATTATTATTAGGATAGCCTTTATTAATATAATCTTTAAAATAAATCTTACAATTTCACACATTTTACTAATATTTCTCAAGATCACATTTTACTATAATTCTCAAGATTACTTTGCTTTCAGCAAAGGCCTCCCCAAGAGCCCTTGATGAGACTGTCCTCCGCCCCTTTCATCCTCTCTACTTCTTAGTTGCCTTCAAACCTGTTACATTAGAGGCTGACCAACTGGATCATGGTTCAAGAATCAGAATCATTCACCTAAAAAAACCAAAATAGATAAATCCAGTAATGCATGTTAAGTTAGAGGCAGATTAGTAGTTCATGATTATGTTTCCATTCGTAATCTAATCATCATTATTTTGTAGAATGCCACATTGGATATTGGATTCTTATTTACCTAACAAAAAAATATATACGTACAGATTAGTTAAAAACCTCATATTTTTGTAGCCAGTTATAAATTGGTCCCACTAAGTTCCTGAAATGTCTTATCTAGAAAGATCTGAAAAGTATATGTTTATCATTAAAATAATTAAATTAGTATCTTTTTTGGCTAGAATTTCAGGGCCTGATATATTGAGAACTTGACATTTCGGAAACTAAACATTCTAGGAACTTGATGTTCTGATAACTTGACATTCTTATAATTTGACTTTCTGATAACTTGATATTCTGACTATTTGACATTCTGATAACTTGACATTTTGGGAACTTCACATACTGGGAACTTGATAATCTGATAACTTGACATTGAGGGGATAAAAGGTTGGCAGCGCACTTGTAACTCCACTGGTGTTGCAAGAGTCCATGAGCGGCGGCAATTGCTTACCGTCAGGTGATCCGCCTGCTCGTCTGCGCTACATATCTCATAAAAAAAAACTGATAACTTGACATTTTGGGAACTTCACATTTTAGGAACTTGACATTTGGGAAACAACATTTCGCAAATTGGACGTTAAGGGAATTTAACACCTTAGGAACTAGACTTACGCGAACTTGACATTTCGGAAACTAAACATATCTCAACCTGGACATTTAGAGCCCTTAACATTTAGTCAACATAACATAGTGGAGTGTTAGGCGGGTAGCACACTGCCAGAGTCGAGGCGGAGTCAAGGCACAGTCGAGGCGGTGGTGTGATATAAGAGTCGAGGCGGAGGTGCAGAGCATCGTTTACACCCATTCAATATGTCGTCGTCAGAAGACGATGACAAAATGGCGGCGGGGTCGGGGCGGCAGCGTGCCGCGCGCCCGCGCCGCGTCGCCGACTCGACCCTGCACCTCCGCCGCCTCGACTGCGCCGCGACTCTGGTAGTATGCGTTGACATATTTGATTGTATAGAAAAGTCAGAGGCGGTGCGCCTCTTGAACGCTTCCGCCTCGACTCTTGAGTGTGTGTGCGACACGCCTAAGTCAAGTCGCATTCCCCGCAGCGAGCTGATCTCCATAGTGCGCGGCGCGGGGCGGCTGCTGTGCCGCGCGCTGCCGCACGAGCTGGCGGCCGCCAACATGGCGCGCCGCGTGCTGCGCGCCGTGCGCGACGAGCAGCGCGCGCACGCTGACAAGGTGGGACAGATAACAATAGTACTATATCTATACCAGGGATGCTACGAATATTCGCATTTGCTTATGCGAATGGTTCGCATCGTTTTTAACATTCGCATCGACATTCGCATTCGCTTAAATCAATGCGAATGCGAACGAGTGTAGGTCGTGCGTGCGTGACTAATCGACTTATGAGTGAGAAGGCAGCAAAAATGTTTGTCAGTTTACATTTGATGTGACTGATGTCTTAAGTACTTAACTTTCGCATTCGCACATTCGCGGCGTAAACATTCGCATTCGTGAATATGAAAATTTTGACATTCGTAACAGCTAGGTAGTAGATAGGGATATCTATACTAAGTATTTAGAGAGGCCGCATACATCCGTTTTCTGAATTCGACTTCCGAATTCGGATTTCGCCTTCGGGCATCCGAATGCATGGATTCAATATGAATGGCTTGCATTCGGAACGTCCATACGGATTTTTAAACTTTTCCACCCCAACGGCCGTCTGATCTACGACGGAGTGGTTACTGACTGCTGCAGCAATTGCTGAATTTGCTAAGGCTGCCTTGTTGCCCAAAAACCGCAATGTTATTATTATTTTTTGTTATTTCTTATTTGTTCGTCCATATACTTGATTACTGCTGCATGTACTATGTTTTATGATTAATAAACGCTACCTATCAACTAGTGGCCCGCCCTAAATTTGCATCTCGACAGTCGGTTCAAACTGAACTAATAGATGGCGTTGGGCGTCGATTGGATCGCGCTAGCGTTTCATGTTTTCGGTTTACCTATAAGCCTTGTTTTTTTTTATGTGATAGTTAGCAGGCGAGCAGGCGGATCCTGATGGTAAGCAAATGCCGCCGCCCATGGACACTTGTGGTTGTCTACAGAAGTTATTTTTATTTTTTATTTTTTTATTTGGAACACCAACAGCGTAAATTACATCATAAAGTTACAAAGTTATGTATATACTAAGCTAATAACAGGTATTCGCATATGGAATCCCTAAATATCCCCTTATAAATGGTATAGATAGAAGATATAGTATAGATGTACGGTCCCCCAGAGCGGCGGCGCTGCGGGGGCGGCGGGGGCGGAGGGCGCGGGCGCGA
This sequence comes from Cnaphalocrocis medinalis, assembly GCA_014851415.1. NCBI lineage: Eukaryota > Metazoa > Arthropoda > Insecta > Lepidoptera > Crambidae > Cnaphalocrocis > Cnaphalocrocis medinalis. Next base: position 5,529,168 of record CM026303.1, on the reverse strand, counting down.
GCCTGCAGCGGCTGGTGCTGGCGGCGGCGGCGCGGCGCGGCACGCTCGGCGCCAGCCAGCCAGACCTGCGCGAGCCGCTGCGGGACCACATCGCCGAGGTAACACTACAGTAGCATGGACGCATGGCCCCCGGGGCGGCGGCGCGGCGCGGCACGCTCGGCGCCAGCCAGCCAGACCTGCGCGAGCCGCTGCGGGACCACATCGCCGAGGTAACACTACAGTAGCATGGACGCATGGCCCCCCGGGCGGCGGCGCGGCGCGGCACGCTCGGCGCCAGCCAGCCAGACCTGCGCGAGCCGCTGCGGGACCACATCGCCGAGGTAACACTACAGTAGCATGGACGCATGGCCCCCCGGGGCGGCGGCCGCGGCGCGGCACGCTCGGCGCCAGCCAGCCAGACCTGCGCGAGCCGCTGCGGGACCACATCGCCGAGGTAACACTACAGTAGCATGGACGCATGGCCCCCCGGGGCGGCGGCGCGGCGCGGCACGCTCGGCGCCAGCCAGCCAGACCTGCGCGAGCCGCTGCGGGACCACATCGCCGAGGTAACACTACAGTAGCATGGACGCATGGCCCCCGGGGCGGCGGCGCGGCGCGGCACGCTCGGCGCCAGCCAGCCAGACCTGCGCGAGCCGCTGCGGGACCACATCGCCGAGGTAACACTACAGTAGCATGGACGCATGGCCCCCCGGGGCGGCGGCGCGGCGCGGCACGCTCGGCGCCAGCCAGCCAGACCTGCGCGAGCCGCTGCGGGACCACATCGCCGAGGTAACACTACAGTAGCATGGACGCATGGCCCCCCGGGGCGGCGGCGCGGCGCGGCACGCTCGGCGCCAGCCAGCCAGACCTGCGCGAGCCGCTGCGGGACCACATCGCCGAGGTAACACTACAGTAGCATGGACGCATGGCCCCCCGGGGCGGCGGCGCGGCGCGGCACGCTCGGCGCCAGCCAGCCAGACCTGCGCGAGCCGCTGCGGGAACCACATCGCCGAGGTAACACTACAGTAGCATGGACGCATGGCCCCCCGGGGCGGCGGCGCGGCGCGGCACGCTCGGCGCCAGCCAGCCAGACCTGCGCGAGCCGCTGCGGGACCACATCGCCGAGGTAACACTACAGTAGCATGGACGCATGGCCCCCCGGGGCGGCCGGCGCGGCGCGGCACGCTCGGCGCCAGCCAGCCAGACCTGCGCGAGCCGCTGCGGGACCACATCGCCGAGGTAACACTACAGTAGCATGGACGCATGGCCCCCCGGGGCGGCGGCGCGGCGCGGCACGCTCGGCGCCAGCCAGCCAGACCTGCGCGAGCCGCTGCGGGACCACATCGCCGAGGTAACACTACAGTAGCATGGACGCATGGCCCCCCGGGGCGGCGGCGCGGCGGGCACATTGCTGGGGTAGCGGACACAACGTGTCTTGTGTTTGAAATGTAAAAAATTACCACCAACATTACCTTCTCCATTCTGCCACCCCGGACAATGTGGAAGACGAAAAGATTCCACCTTTTTTTTTTTGATTTCGCTGGGGAACGTCGCCGCCTAATGGCGGCGCCTTATGCATACTCGCCTACTGAGGAGCAGGCGGGTTATGTCGGGCTCTCCTCTGGCGTGGGCTTCTCCTAACGAGAAGCCGGCCAGAGGCATACCGACTAAACCCCAGCGGTTTTCCCTCATCGCCCTTAAATGGGGAGTGGTTGTGGGCTGTAGGACGAACCTATTACCCATACGGGCACAACAACCCTCCCCGGGCGGTGCCCGCCTACACGGCGGGCCAGGCGGTTCCTCCCCCGGCTTGGCCGGGAGAGGGAGCAGGGACGGCCGGGAAAACTGAGCCGTCCCTACCAGGCTGCGGAGATTCCGCCAACTCGTAGTAAGCGTTTCTTATGGATCAACTTGCCGGCTTTTGTTTATTGTATTCCCAGAGAGTTGCAATTTGGGTCTCTTCGAAAGAGATCGTGCAAATGTGGAGATTTAGCCTAATCCTATCATATTAACGATTACTTGATTTCTATGATGGAGAGGCCTTTGCCTTGTGGGACAGTAAAGGCTGATACTTTACCTTCCCCCAGGTCCGTCTGGAGCTAGAAGGCAGCAGCGCGGCCATCAGCCTGCAGGCGCGCGAGCACGTGCACGCGGACGAGCTGATCCTGAGCGCGGGCGGCGGCCGCCTGCTCGAGCGCTTCCTGCGCGCCGCCGCACAGCACAGGAACTACCGGCTCATCCTGGCCGAGGGCGCCGACCACAGGCAGGTCAGATGCGAAGGGACACACTTAATTATCTTTATTTGCATTGATAATGTTTCGAATTTTTATAACATAGCTCGGGTCCGATCGATCGCCAATTCCCATAAGGCAAGCGTGGTGATTAAGCCTAATAGTAGAGATGGCTTGATATTAGACATGTGTCGTTCCAGACCTAAATAGTCTCAGGAACTATGTCCGACACTGGAACGACATCGTTCCGTTCCGAAGTGTCTAAAGAAATAGTTCCATCGTTCCGCATGTCCGAGGCGAATTCTGTTCGCCTCGGACATGCGGAACGATAGGGAACGATGGAACTACACTTCGGAGCGGAACGAGAATATTACGGAATGATCCAGATCCAGGTTAGAGAGAATTGATCGTTCATTCATATTTCGCGCAATCTGTGTATGCATATACATTACACTATTAATATACAGAAGAAAGATTTGATGATTGTTTGTTTGTTTGCATTGAACAAACAAACAAACATAACAATTTTTTTATCCGACGCAAAAAGAACCGTGTATCTAGGTAGGTATACAAGCCTTTTTCACACAATTTTTTTTGTATATTTCGAATTCATTAATTTCGAAAATTTGGTATCATAAATATGTCCAACGATCAAGGAACGGATTATACTTTATGGAAAAAAACGAACATTTTTGCATTTTAACATTATCATGGCCGCGGAACCTATATCGTTCCACGAACATGTTAACGGAACTAGTTCCGAAATGCAAAAGAACCGTTCCAGGTTCAATCCGGTCCAGGACATGATTTGTGCATGTCTACTTGATATACATATATTCATGCCCCTTCGTTAATTGTAATGTGTACCTTGTGTAGATTCAAGGTTTCAAATTAATAAAAAATAATTTTAAAAAAGGTAAACAATCTTACCGTTTCAATCATTTATTAAATTTTGTCAGGAGTACAAGGGGCGGTAACTATTTCACAAGGAGCGGTCAAATGTTAATATCCTTATCAGCTGATTACTAACTAGTGATGTGTGAATTGAAATGGATACACGAAGAATCGGATTTCAATTGACTATTAATAATCGTAATATTATTTTGGAAGGTTAAAAACTCTAATATGAGATTTGCAAAGTTTGTCGGAATCCGTTTACTTCGGGATGATACCCCCTTTCAGTCCCCCAGTCAGCCTCCTCCTTTAAACGCAATCTCAGGAAATTTCTGTTCGACGAGCAAGTAGCTATGACTTAATCGCAGCCGTGTACTGTACCACACACACACCGCACACACACACACATGAACACACACACGCACACACTTACACATACGCACGCATATACAAATACACCGACACACACACACCCACACACACATCAATATCCACGCCCGCATCCGAAACATGAATGTTTATCATTGTATTGGAAATAAGTTTAGATCTGCATTGTTACATTTGATTTCGATGTATGTATGTAGCTGTCTTAGATATTTATTAGAATTTAGTTGTTATTAATTTTGTTGTTCTGGCTGGTGACTTCCTCTCTACCTCAATGGTTTCCACAGAAAACCAGTGTCATGGCTATCCGCCGTGACAAAACAGCTGAATGGAATCCATTTTAGTGACACGTCACGTAAAATGTCACATTTGTTTTTTTTTTAATTGTTGTATTTTTCTTTTGTTTTATGTGATTGTGTTAACCAAATAAAATTTTATTATATTCTATTCTATTCCTTTTTGTTACATCCTGTATATTAGGCTGATACTTAACGTTTTGCTTGTTTGTCGTGGCTGTAGACGCACGCGATGGCGGCGCGCCTGAGCGCGGGCGGCGTGCCCGTCACGCTGGTGGGCAGCGCCAGCGTGCACGCCGTCATGTCCCGCGTCAACAAGGTAAGCAGCTATATTTTACAAGAAAATAGTACGATATGTCATAGAAAATGTTTCTGTTAGTTAATTGAACATAAAATGTTCGAGCTAGGTTTACTGTAGTGTTAAACATAGAAATCAATTTAATTGTTATAGTTTGCTTTGATTTATTATTGCCGTGGAACCACGCGTCGGCATTATTGATCAACAGCAGACAACCTACTTATTTGTTTATAAAACAGTAGTTGTCCGCGACACAAGACGGCAGCTTTCGCTCGCTGCTTCGAAGTGTTGAAACAATTTGCCACCAGCTGTTCGATGTTGCAAAACCTTAAGTAGCTACTTTTAAGGTAAAGTTTACAACCCCATTTTCGCAATAAAAAGTAGCCTATGTTCTTTCTCAGAGTCTAGACCATCAGTACACCAAAATTCATTCGAATCCGTTCAGTAGTTTTGGCGTGAAAGAGTAGCAGACAGACAGAGTTAGAGTTACTTTTGCATTTATAATATTAGCTATACTCCAAACTGGAATTCAAACCCAAAAACCTACGACAGATACGTCACTGTCAAAAGTGTTAATGTCACTTATGTCATTTTCAAGTGACGTTTTCAGGTTTCGCCAACCTTTTTGGCATTATTTTTTCTTTTTTTTTTTTTTTTTTTAATTATAGCCTGTATTGTGTTCATGACACATTTAATTTTGCCAATGTCAAGTGTAGTTTGATAAAGTGTAGTCAACAGTCGAAGTCAGTCGAAGTCACAGTCACTCAATAAACGCCGGTGTTTAGCGTTTTAATGTCCTAAGGATTCTGTGGAGACTATTTTTAACAAAGCCGTAGGTTTTAAGACTCTATTAGGTCAAAGCAAATTGTTCACGTGCAACTCACTCGACACAACAATAGCAGTGTTAAAACGGACACAATTCAATGATTCCTATATTAATATCACTCTGCGGCACTTCACTGCACAAAGTAACACCAAATTTGTACACTAAAAACCACTAGATACTAATTAAAAATCTTTGGATTGCATCAGCCGATGCGGCTTGTTTCACAGTTACCCACAGAATCCAATTATTTTTCTTATTACGCAGACTAAACTGTCAAGTTTCCATACATTGTTAAAATGTTGTGGGTAGATACCAAATGTTATTAACACCTAAAGTGTTACAAGCGCAATACCATCTTTGAAAACTAAAATTACGGAAGTTAATAAAATTATTTTTTTAAATTAAAGAATCACAATTACCAATAAATAAATTACATCAGCGAGTGTTTTTAGAAAAAAGGGGTATACGATCATTTTATTGCAGTAGCAACATTGTAGTAGATTTTTTGGTCTTGAATTCCAGTTTTGGGTATAGGATAGTATGAATATTTTGGTCCTTATTACTGGACTCAGATCAGTTCTAGTTGTGTCGGTGCAAGTTTATTATTTATTATCGCCAGGTGATCCTGGGCGTGCGCGCGACGCTGCCGGGCGGCGCGGCGCTGGCGGCGGCGGGCGCGCGCGCCGTCACCACCGCCGCCAACCACTACAGCGTGCCGGTATGTATGCGATTAGCTGACAAATACGCACCAGAGGCTTGGGCAGTGACGTCGGAGTGGCGTGATGGTGGTGCAAGATGGAGAGGGAAACGCAAGCTGGGCGGCTAAGACACCGACAGAAATCGGAGAAAATATTTAAAAAATACTTAGTCTAGAATATTTAATACCTTTTTTTTCTTAGACGTTTTATTAATTTTATCAAATAACGGGCCGTAAATCGTTAGCCAGTACCGATCGAGTTTCCTATCGGTACAATACTATGTAGCCTTCAGGTCACAGTCCAGACAATCACACCAATCCACCAGGTCTCTAACTAGGGCACCACTGTATTGTGAGTACCAGATGACGAATTAACTGGGGGTCAATCCAGAACACCCAGACCTAAGAAAATTTAGAAAATGTAGTATTCTAAATTGGCTTGACCAGGAGTCGAACCTGGGACCTTTCGCGCTTTGGGCGAACACCTTAGCCACTGCGCCAACGAGGCCGTCAAAATAGCATATTTTCTCTGGGTTGACGCCCCCAGTTAATTATCGTCACCTGGTACTCATACAGGGGTAGCTCTAGTTTGAAACCAGGTGGCTTATAATGAAGCCGTCCCGTGACGAATGAGAATATACCTGTCACATTCAAACAACCGCAGCCGTGGCAGGCCTCCCAGTAGGAGGACCGACGATCTGGTAAAGGTCATGGGAGTCCCTTGGATGCGGGTAGCATAGGACCGATCTGTGTAGAGAACTTTGGGGGAGGCCTAGTCCTGTAGTGGACATCTATTGGCTGAAATGATGATGATGATTCAAACTTCGAACCACGATCCCCTTCCCAGCCCCCCCCCCCCCCCCCGGCCCCCCGTCCCCCCTATAAAGCATGATCAGTAATAGGGAAGAATTTGAA
>CM026303.1:5399068-5522548 GCA_014851415.1 Cnaphalocrocis medinalis | reverse complement strand
AGTGAAATGTCTCCAAGTATTTTGTAGAAAAAGACAACTTCAACCAAAAATAAGTTTGAGTCTAGTTTAACCTGCGACTACGTTGTAAAGTATAGGTTTATTAAGTTACTAAGCCTCGGGTTAAATTGAAGCTTGGAGCACGATTGATGTAATCTAAACTACAATGGAAACTTGGTAGTGACAATCTCGCTTAGATTCCGTGGTTATGGGCTGTGTAGCGACTTTTCTAATTTTCAATCGGCCATGGAAATCGTCTATCAGTGGATGAGTATCGTTTATAAATCATGAAATATCGAACAACAATCTGTAAGCGTTTTCTTTTAAAGTTATTCTTTCAAATTAGCTTAGTAGGTAAGTTTCATGACCAACGGCTCCTTTTTAATTTATTAAGCTGGAATGGGAGGCTAACATTGACATTAGTTTTATTTGTATTTTATCGGACAAAATTTGAATCGCTTGAAACATATGGTTTCGTACTCATTGGTTCCATTGTAATGAAAAAAAGGTATTTGATTGCACCTACGTGTATGATTACTGCCTATCTAAAACATCTGCGCTCACGCACTACCAGTACACAAATTGCAACTGGAGCAATGTGGAACTAGTGAGAACGATATGGTTTTTTATAGTAGGTGTTTCAACTAGTTATGTCCTAAATAGGGCAGAGGACGTTGACACCTTCGTCCGACCTTCCGCCAAACGAGCAAAGCGGCTTGTTACACTGAAAGGCGACGGCGATATAATTGTACTAACTCTGAATATTAACAGAAGTAAACATCAACATGGTCTAGGGATATTTCGATTAATTCTAAATAACTAAAATTCTATTAACTTTTGGTTAAGACATCTACACATTAAAATAAACCTTGTTTAATAGCCTATCTGATTTAAAAATAAGCTTTTAGATAAAGTTTAATTAAATAAAACTTAGAAGAAGAGGAAAAACTCAGACAAAGTTTTAATCTTAACTTTATTTTTGAAACATTAAAACCTAAACAATTATCCTAACTAATATTATAAATGCGAAAGTAACTCTGTCTGTCTGTCTGTCTGTTACTCTTTCACGCCAAAACTACTGAACGGATTTAAATGAAATTTGGTATACAGATGATCTAGACCCTGAGAAAGAACATATGCTACTTTTTATTGCGAAAAAGGGGTTGTAAGGGGTTAAAAGGGGGGTAAAAAGTTACTTTTCCACACGGACGAAATGAAAAATGGTTGAATACATAAAATGTGATGCATTTTGAAACAGACCCTGCCATCTGGGATTTAGCGACGTCAAACGAGACATGGACACATGGACACCTGCAACACCAGAGATGACGAGTGCGCTGCTTACCTTGTAACCCCCTTTCCCCTGGATGGGCCTCCGGTACCCTCACTCACGTTACGAAACACAGCGCGTGCACTGCTTCAAGTCGGTTTTCTGTGAGGACGTGGTATTACTCCGGTCGAGCCCATTCATGCCGAAGCGAGGCTCTCTCACTGTCATATTTACCTATTTAGTTAGTTTTCCGTTGTCATAACACTAAACTACTTATTTGGGCGTAAAACGCATCAGAAGCCGCGCAAGTGCGTTGCGCAACGTTCAAATTGGCGAGCGATGAGCTGCGTCTAAGCTGTAAGGCGATCCGCCAGGCGAGCTACCTGCGTCTAGTCGGCTATTAATAATACTCTTGCGCTGGATAGGGCCTTCGAGAAATGATAAATAATTAAAGTATCAGCCTATCTATATACCTACTGTCACAATGTAGAGCAAATGCCTCCATCATAAAAATCAAGTCATCGCTACTATGATGGGATTAGGCTTAATAACCACAGATAGGAATCACAAACCCGAGCTATAATGTATTCAAAAAATTTGTAACATACTTTTGCTCGACCCGGGAATCGAGCTCAGGACCCCGAGATCACGGCCCGCTACTTAAACCATTACACTATCGGGGAGTTACTGAACATACCAATAGATGGCGTTGGGAGTCCACTAAATTTTTAAATGAATGTATTATATTTTAGATAGGAATAATAATGTTATAAAGTCCTTGAGTGAAGACCGCGACTCGGTAAGCGTAGTGTTGGACGCCCTGCTACAAGATGGGATGATGACATTTGAAGGCTGGCTGGTGTGGGCTGGATGAGAGTGGCCGACCATCGGGAGCGGTGGCGTGCATTAGGGGAGACCTATGTCCAGCAGTAGACGAGTGTGGGTTGCTGATGGTGATGATGATGAATGTTAAACAGTGTACGTTTGGTCTATAACTGTAAAGTGTACTAACCTGAATGAATAAATAAATTAATTACATTTGTATTTCGCCTTTTCGGTTTACTTAATAAAAGGTTGACTATGAGATTAAGCCCTTTGTAAAATAAATTTGTTTCCGGAATAAATAAATAAATTAATAAGATCATAAGCAAATCATAAGGCACAATCTCGAAACCTCTCGAATGTTCAATAAAGTATTTGACAGACGGCTCCCAAGTGTCTTTTGTTTTTTTTTTTTTATGTGATAGGTAGCAGGCGAGCAGGCGGATCACCTGATGGTAAGCAATTGCCGCCGCTCATGGACACTTGCAACACCAGTGGAGTTACAAGTGCGCTGCCAACCTTTTATCCCCTTCCCCCCCAAGTGGGCCTCCGGTACCCTCACTCATTCGGCGAAACACAGCACAGGGGCTGTTTCACGCCGGTTTTCTGTGAGGCAGTGGTATCACTCCGGTCGAGCCGGCCCATTCATGCCGAAGCGTGGCTCTCCCACAGTTAGTTAGTTTCTGGATGACAGACCGACAGACTGACGAACCCGATAGCGCCGCTTGTGTATCAATTAGAGCAATTGGCCTCTGACCGGACGCGGATGCATGGACGAACCAATAATGTGGTTATGGCCCAAAGATATGATGTATCTTTACGTTATACTAGTGGTCCGCCCTCACTTCGCTTCGGGACCGTAATTCCGAAATGAACCAATAGATGGCGCTGTTTAATTACATCGCGCAAGCGTTTCGTGTTTTCGGTTTACCTATAAGCCTTGTCGTTGTCCATAGAAGTTATCTCTTTATAAATAGTATAGAATAGATATAGATATGTTTACATATTTGAAATTTTAATTCCCGGGAGGCCTATGTCCAGCAGTGGACGTCTATTTTGGCTGAAATGATGATGATGATATTATAAAGTGTAGTGCAGGTTCATTTACAGCTGCCACGAGCCTACACAAGCAAATGTGAGCAGACTGACAAAACATTTAGTTAAACTGAAATTTTACATTAAAAAAATTACACCAACGAGCTACAAATAAATAATCAAGTATAGCATAGCCCTTTTTAATTTGTGCCTGCTACGCCCGCAGCAGACCTCTTCAGCAAGTCGTTGTATTGATGTTGATGTTTATTAAACAGAACAGGGACCTATTCCTAAATACATCGTTATGAACAAACGTACGCAGCCAAAGCGCATATTAAACATTAATTGGAATATTTAACCATTTACCCACTCATATAAAAACTCTAAGACTGACCATTTTTAGAAGAGAACTTAGAACTGGCTAGCGTATAATCGCATCTCATACATAAACTGCTAGTGTGAACGCATTTGCATAATTTTGACTACGTGCTAACTCGCGCGTTATACTGTCGGACTCCGAGTTCACTTTCATCGGTTAATTTTAGTGTTGCTGAACTATCGATGGTTTAACTATCGATTGTTTGCCTCGAAAACTATTTACAAATCGATAGTATCTCTAACAACATATAATGCTATCAGAACTTAAATAGCCAACTATCTATAGCAGCGGTCGTCACACTTTATTCTTCAGGGGCCACATATCCATATGAACATCAGGGCCCGGGCCGCAGTATATGCGTTTCAAGAGCTTTTGCATAGGTGTACTTATCCATAGTAGTCCACACTATTCATATAAATGCGAAAATGTATGTCTATTACTTCTCTACTCAAAAACCACTAAACTGATTTCTGATAAGTACGAATATGTAGTGGCTAGCTAGCCAATAGCCAATAGACGTCCACTGCTGGACATAGGCCTCCCCCAAAGTTCGGTGTAGTAAACTTAATTCACCCAGGGTAATTCACCCAGGTGAATTAAAGAAACTTTTAGTAAACTTTATTCACCTGGGTGCATTAAGTTCACTCCTGTAGTAAACTTAATTCACCCAGGTGAATTAAAGAAACTTTTAGTAAACTTTAAACACCCTGGGGTGCATTAAGTTCACTCTTGTAGTAAACTTAATTCACCCATGGTAATTCACCTAAGTAGGTGAATTAAAGAAACTTTTAGTAAACTTTAAACACCTATTCCACAAAATAGGTCCCTATTTTGTGCCTATTCCCTGTAGTCTTACCGCGAAGTCTTACCAATCGGACTACTGGGAATTTCCTTCCCAATAGTCTTACCAGTAAAACAATAGTGTAGGTTTGTATTTTCTCATGAGCATACTGTTTTGTGCTATAAGTACCAGGCTAACATACAGTACTAAGAGGTAGTTATATAAGGCATTGATATTTGGGGTCTTAGCAAAGATACGAATTACGATTATTAGTACCTCCTATAAATTTATGATTTCCTGGTACTTTCAAGTCGAATTTCCTGTGTCATAAGATATACCTACTACAATAAAATTTTATATGGGAACAATCGGTCCTGTGCCACCCGCATATCGCCGCAGTTTGACGACCACGGATCTATAGTGTAAAACTATCGATACCGTCGATTATTTTTGAATATTATTAAGTGGCCCGCTCTCACTTCGTTTCAGACAGGGACTTAAGTACTTTTGCTATTAGTATCAACCTTTGCCAACAGATGGCGGTCCCGATTACCTACATCGCGCAGGTGTTTCGACATCGGATAACATACAGGGTGTATCTGTAAACATTTACATCCCATTAACCACGTGTTCTATCAACCATTCTGAACAACATTTGTTTAGCAACTTTTCCAAATTCTTCGAAAAAATTTTCGACTCCCCATAAAAAATGGCCAAGTCACGTGACCGACTTTGTATGGAAAGATGTAAAATTTTTTGCGAATTTTAAAAAGTCATAGAACAAATGTTGTTCAGAATGGTTGGTAGAACACGTGGTTAAAGGGATGTAAATGTTCACAGATACACCCTGTATAAGTATTATCTAATAGTCTATAGAAAGCTATCTTTTTATAAAAATATAGATATATAAAAAGTAAAAAAAATATAAAAAAAATCGTGTGACGTATTTCCATTTACCGGCTGACCAACCATTTCTCCAGTTTCTGAATGTCCGATCAACCAAATGGTTAACCTGTCACGCTTTAGCCACTTTAGTTACGGGCTCACTTTCGCGTTAACGAAACCGAATGAAATAAGTAGGCTTAAACGCCCAGACCGATCATAAACAGGATGTTTGGGTGAACAGTTGGGTAAAGTATCAGCCTATATACTGTCCCAATGCAGGGCAAAGGCCTCCATCATAGAAATCAAGTCATCGCTACTATGACAGGATTAGGTTTAATCACCACGCTTGCCTAATGCGGTGCGCTGATCACAATCTCGAGTTATGTTAAAAAAAAATATTTCTATACTTAACCATTGCATTGTTACAAAATGTGTCCGAGACTACCTACCCAGTAAGTTGTCTAAGACACTCGTGTTGGGTATGACAATGTGATCGGTATGACTACGGAAATTCGAAACATACTTTTTACTCGACCCGGGATCAAACGCAGGAGACATCACGGTTCGTTACTTAAACCACTAGTCGAACGAAACAGTTGTACTATCGACGTTTTTTCCGATGTACCAATGCTGGCCACCTAATAGCTTACATACGTAGCGGAGTGGATTGGAGCTAACCTCTACCTAAATGTTTGTTTTATTTTATTTTCATTTATTCAAAATCCACAGCTCTATTACAATAGGTTGTCTGGAAGAAATCGCTACAAGCGATAAGACCGCCTTATTGTACTGGTTATCGCTGTTTCCCTCATGTATTCTATTTCTGTGCAATAAAGAATATCTATCTAATACTCTGATTCATAATCATGTAAAGTAAACTGACAAGTTTCTATGCATTTTGACATTTTGCATGTGTCAAATTGAGTGATAATGTATAGGGATGACACATTGACATCTGTCAGTTTACTTTACATGATTATGAATCAGAGTATATCTATCTAACGTTGAAGTTGGAGCTCAGTTTAACAGTGCGCCATCTAGCGGACTTTTCACACGCAATAGCCCCCATTTCTGCGCCCACGCATAACGCTGAGCGATTTAACCGACTAACTGGATCACCGCTCCGTGCGCTGACTGTACCTACTTCGATCTGCCGCAGTTTTATCGGCACGGTACTTAACGTCCACTTTCGCCAGGCAAGCTTGTAGCTCCAACATCACGGCGTGACTGTGGGAAAGCCACGCTTCGGCATAAATGGGCCGGCTCGATCTGAGTGATACAGCCTCACAGAAGACCGGCATGAAGCAGCGCATGCGTTGTGTTTCGTCGAGTGAGTGAGGGTACCGGACGCGCAATTGGAGGAGAAAGGGTTTTAAAGGTTGGCAGCGCACTTGTGACTCTACTGGTGTCGCAGGTGTCTATGGGCGGCAGCCATCGCTTACCATCAGGTGGTCCGTCTGCTTGTCACTTATCACATTAAAAAAACCATTATTCCTCTACCCAAAGGTTGTCTGGAAGAGATCGCTATTAGCGATAAGGCCGTCGATATTGTATTTGTTAATTACTATTAGAAATAAGTTCTGTAATGTGTTGTGCAATAAAGAGTTATTTATCTATCTAAAGTACTAACCAAAAATTTTAATCATTATAATATTCCTCTACTCCAAGGTTGTCTGGAAGAGGTCGCTATAGCGATAAGATCGCTGATATTGTATTTATTTAAGTTCTGTAATCTATTGCAATATTTTGTCTCTTTGTCTATGCGTAAATGTGATGTGGTCAATAAATGTTTTCTTACTCTTCTGTTGGTTCTGATATCTGTAACACAGGTGCTTGAGCTACCTATCTCAGAGTCAGATCAATTTATGTGACGTAGTGAAAATTATTCAAGAAATTGAGTCTCTTACTCAGTGAAGAGTAGTAGAGTAGTATCTATCTATCATTTTTAAACCATCTCTGAATGAATCATCAAAACATTTAGATGAAAAAATAACTGTTCCGACCCCGATAACCCAGGGCACACGGCGATACCAGCCATGATGTCATCAATAAATTATTACTTACTTGCTTAATATAATGGTCATATCCTACTACTATTATAAAGGCGAAAGTCTGTAAGTATGGATGTATGGATGTTTGTTACTCTTTCACGTAAAAACTACTGAATGGATTTGAATGAAACTTTACCACAATATAGCTTATACATCAGAATAACACATAGGCTACAATTTATAAAAATATATTGTGTGGATTGTCCAAAATATGACGGTAAGTGTCAATAATTAACTCCACGCGTACGAAGTCGCGGGCGGCCGCTAGTGTAGTTTATTTCGTCTCAACGAATAAAGTAACAGTGTGTTAAGGAAGAGTGACACACTTTTTCTGGCGCAGGTGTTCCTTGCACTTAATAGAAAATGTCAACCCTTATCTACTTTATGTTATGTAAGTAAGTAAGTAAACATTTATTGACCAACCAAAAACAGATACAACACGACAGTAGTAAGACACAGAATACATAATAAGAGGTAGGTAGATAAACGGAAAGGAACATTAAGTGCTTACATACATAGACAGATACATAGGTGGTCAATAAGGTCCAAACTCAGCATATGCTGCAGCTGCTTCATTGAAGCCACTGCAGCGCTGGTTTTCAGTTTGGACCTTGAGTGACGTTTTAAATGAAAGAGAATGAATGAATGACACGCACATGAAACAATCAATCAAACTTATGTAAGATTGATCAAATAAATTATCCTTTCGGCCGCATTGGCAACCAAGTTCGACAACCAGTTGCCAAAGAAGAACTGACGTTCTTGCTACTCAACCAGTTGCCAAAAACGATAGGTTTTTATTTTTTCACATCTGCCTGCGCACTAGTGACTCTACTAGTGTTGCGGGTCTCTATCACGGCAATCGCTTACCATCAGGCCCGTCTGCTCGTCTGCCGCCTGTCATATAAAAATCCCTACCACAAACATCAAAATGTTACGATTATTCCTTTATTTGTAATTTTTTTTTGCAGTTTTGCAAATTGGAACTAACCCACAAAAAGTTACTTCTAAGATAACTTTAACTTTTGATGTAGAAAACGTAGTTTTTTTTATGTGATTGGTGCCAGACGAGAAGATCGGCTGATGGTAAGCGATGGTAACATCATTAAAGTCACAAGTGCGCTGCCAACCTTTAAACCCAGTTCCCCCCAATTGGGCCTCCGGTACTCTCACTCATTCGACGAAACAGCCGACGCTCAAACCACTGCGCTACACGGGTCGTCAATTTAATGCTTTGTGTTTGCGTAGACATCTGTGCGCTACTTACTTACTACGCTGGCTCAGCGACCCGAAGTGGATCTTGGCCTCCGACACGAGAATTCGCCACTCCGCTCTATTCTCAGCCACCTCTTGCCAAGGCCTTTGAAGGTGACCAAGATCCTTCTTGACCTGGTCCATCCAGCGGTATCTGGGGCGCCCCACTGGGCGCTTCCCGGTAGATCGACCCAGGTAAGCTCGCTTGGCCGCACGATCTGACTCCATTCTCTCTAAGTGACCGAGCCAGCGCAGCCTTGCTGACTTTGTCTCGCCCATTATATTTGGTTCGGCCACAAGCTCTTCGATTTCGGCGTTTTTTCTTAGTCTCCAGGTCCCGTCGTCGCATTTGGTCGGCCCTAGGATTTTCCGGAACACCTTCCTTTCTGCCACTAGCAGTTTCTCCTCCCCTTTGAGTGTAAGTGTCCAAGTTTCGCAACCGTACCAAGATCTGTGCACTAATTATAATAATATCCAACACAAGTATGTGGTAGATTATTCAAATGGGTCGCCGTGGCCGAATCAGAATTTATCATTCAATTAAACCTGATTAGCAAGAAATTTGCATACTTCTTTTTTGTCTATAATAATATTTGGGTTGAAAAACTTGTTTGATCAACTAATTTTTTAACACTTATACCAACTGCGTCCAAATACGTTGCTTCAGAGCCCGGAGTACCATGATGCAGTATTTGGAGTCTGGTAATTTTAATTTTAACCGTGGGAAAGCCACACTTCGGCATAAATGCGCCGGCTCGACCGAAGTGATACGGCCTCACAGAAGACCGGCGTGATGCTGAGCTAGTGGGGTACCTGAGGCTCAATTGTAGGGAAACGGGGTATAAGGTTGGCAGCACATTTGTGACTCTACTTGCGGAAATCGCTTACTATCAGGTGAACCGTCTGATCGCTGCCACCTATCACATAAAAATCATAATCAAGCGACTGCCGTCTGACCTTCGCACCTTTAACAGGGGATTCAGACCAACTGATCATGGTTACACTTTTCATAAACTATCTGAAACGTAACGATTTATCCTCACGACGTATTCCCTCACAGCCGAGCTAATGGTAGAACGACGCTCATCGGTTAGGACAAAAACAAATCTGAAAAAGCCTTTTAAAAAGTATAAAACAATTGATTTTCCATTGAGACTGCTGTCTGGGCCCTACAATACGACGATACATTAATTAAGGGGATTAACTCGACGGTAATTTTTATATTTTTTTATAGTACCGCTGCAGAGGGATGAAGTTGAGAAAGGCCATCTCCCGCCAGGCTGATGACTGGCGGGAGGTGGCGCAGGGCCGACCTGGACGGAGATTCTATTTATCGGATGCCAAGGCTGACTTTAGGTCGCTGCGCCAGCCCAGTTAGTTGATTTTAAGCACAAAAATAATAATAAAATAAATGCGCCAGACAATCACACCAATCAACCTGGTCACACACTAGGACAACCCCTGTACTATGATTACCAGGTGACGATTGATCCAAGTCCCTACTATAACGTGAGGTCTGGACCCTCCTTACTCTACTCCTCGCGGTATCACAATTGAAATCCGAATGCGCTCCCGAGAGCGTGTCTGTTTATTTTTCGATGCATGACAGATTCTCATTATAAAATCAGCCATAAACGGCGGCCAGTATCAAAGGAGTTTACCATCGTTACAGTACTTACTGCTTAACGTTTAATAATAAATAATAGTTATAACGCAACGCGAAAATTTTATGAACCATCCAGAGCTGAATAGGTAATTCACATCACTTTTTCTATTCTAAAACACTTGATTAATTCACCTCAAAACACTAAAAGTTTCACTTAATTCACTTTTAATTCTTTTAATATCGGACTATCGTACGAAACTAAATCGTGATTTGATGTTGCGAGACGTGCGTCCGTACTCACGGCGCGGTTGTCACTAACCTAGGACAAGCGGGGTTGCCATGTCGATGCTTTGATATAACCTTAAATTTTTGTTTTTTTTTGTAAGGTGGCAGACGAGCAGACGGTTAACCTGAAGGTAAAAGACTGCCGCTGCTCGTGCGACACTAGTGAATGCTAGTTTCTTGCTGGATCTTCACCTCAGAATCAACTTTCAGATGCCGGTAGTAGAATCGCGATATGTCTATTTATTTATCAGCATACAGTAGAACTCCAATTATCCGAACTCCGACTATCCGAATCGCCGATTATCCGAATCACTTTCAGAAAAAAAATTGTCCAAAAAAAGTCTAAGTGCGCTATTATTCCTCCCCCCGCGAAGCCAGTGTTTGCGCGTTCGCTCACTATTGTCCTTCTCTTATCATGTTTCTTTCATTTAATTCATTAAAAAAATAGTGCAATATCAAAACGTAGCTTTTTTTTTCTCCAATGGCATTTTTTTTTAAAAAACTCCGATTATCCGAATATTTGATTATCCGAATGGGTCCCGGTCCCCATTAATTCGGATAATTGGAGTTCTACTGTATATATATTATGTATTATGTCGATTTATATGTATTTTTTGTAATAAAATTTTCCCCCAAATTGGGCCTATACTCTGATTCATAATCATGTAAAGTAAACTGACAGATGTCAATGTGTCATCCCCATACATTATAACTCAATTTGACACATGCAAAATGTCAAAATGCATAGAAACTTGTCATTTTCATCTGTCAGTTTACATGATTATGAATCGGCGTATAACTTCCTAACTAACATAATGGGGGAAATAAAATCAACATTTACAAAGTAAAGTTCTTTTAAACGTTTAAAGTCAAAGTTAAGTTAGTTAAAACAACAACCAATTTTGACAAGAAGCAGAGCCAAAACAATAAAGAACTTACTAAAGCAGTATTTCCCAAAATTTGTCATGCCCCGGTAATTTTCACATTGCCCCTTCGTGACCCACTAAGTGGTCTACTTTTAAACTCAAGCTGGTTCCTTACTCATATTTTTAAAATAAGACGACAATGTCGCGACCCGGTTATTTCGTCTTGGTGGCCCGGCACCGGGTCGCGACCCGGCTATTGGGAAACGCTGTACTAAAGAATAAGCTCGCACTACACCCAGTCACCAACACTTCCCACATTTAGGGGAGTCGCTCACAACCTGACATCACATTATATGTATACTAGCCCACGTGGTGTCATTACACAGTCGGCCGCTCCGCGATAATTATGATGTATGAGATGTATGACTGGAGAAATTTATTATTATTATCACTATATGCCCCATATGTCTAGTCAAAGATTTAAATCGTGTCTAGTGGTGTTTTTTTTTATGTGATAGATAGCAGACGAGCAGGCGGATCACCTGATGGTAAGCAATTGCCGCCGCTCATGGACACTTGCAACTACAGTGGAGTTACAAGTGCGCTGCCAACCTTTTCCTTCTGGAAGAGATCTCTATTAGCGATAAGGCCGCCGATATTGTATTTGTAAATTACTATTAGCATTAAGTTCTGTAATGTGTTGTGCAGTAAAGAGTATCTATCTATCTATTGTATAGCCACGTGGATGCGACCGCAGGCGACGGTCAAGGAATATTTGCGTTTGGATGCCTTGAGCGGTCACGCTTGCGGTCAGGCGGACGGGTAGGCACTGGTAGTAGCGTGTAATGTTTGTTGGGGGAGGGGGAACCAGCGGAGTCACGAAAACATCTATACATATAA
Organism: Cnaphalocrocis medinalis; assembly: GCA_014851415.1. NCBI lineage: Eukaryota > Metazoa > Arthropoda > Insecta > Lepidoptera > Crambidae > Cnaphalocrocis > Cnaphalocrocis medinalis. The sequence goes on along the minus strand of CM026303.1, from coordinate 5,510,417 downwards.
TAAAAATGTAAAAAAGCTGTGTCTGTACATTGAAGATATTTATCTCAAAATAACTTAGGACGACTAAAAAACAGTAACAGAACATGAATCAATGATTTTTAAAATTTTTGTCTGTCTGTTTGTCTGTTTGTCTGTTTGTCTGTTTGTCTGTTTGTCTGTTTATCTGTTTGTCTGTTTGTCTGTTTGTTCGCGCTAATCTCGGAAACTACTGAACCAATTCGAATGAAACTTTTTTTATTGTATAGCTGTAATATCAGGGCAACTTATAGGATATATTATATTTTGAAGACCAGGCTCCTTGATGTAGAACCACAACAGCCCAGCTAAACTATAAGAGGTAGATCAATGGCTTTTTAACAAAAGTTGTTCAAATTGATGAGCATTTTATGATGCCATGAAAAAAATCAAAGATCATGGAACATCTGGTTTGGAACTCTAAGAGCCCAGCTCCACTATAACAAATATGGAATGAAATGGAATGGAAAATTGTCAAATGTGATGAGCATTGTTGGATGAGATCCTATAAGGAATGATATTCCGAACTTAAACCCCTAATGGAGCGAAAAGGGGGTTCCAAGTTTGTTCATGGGACTACGTGATTCCTTGGCCCAATCTACTCGCAACTTATTAGTACAATATACACATTTTTTGACAGAATTGATGGATTAAATATAATATTTAAACTTTATTAGAATACTTATATCACCTAATGGAATAAAACATAATTTTGGGGGTTACTTTCATTAGAAGTTGATATCTTTTTTTTTAAATATTAAATGGGTTTGCACTTGACCTCATCTCACCTGATGGAGAGTGACAATGAGGTCTAAGATGTAGCGTGCTTTTTCAGAAGAAGCCTATTCACTCTCGACTTAAAGACACCCAAATTGTAGCTCACTGGAAATACAGAAGCCGGCAAGTTGTTCCATTCCTTAGCAGTTCGTATAAAATATCAATGAGCCGCCTTAAAAATCTATTAACATATAAACGAACATTTATAATAAGTAATATTTTTTTTATGTCTATTTAAATAATCATCTATAAGTCAAGAGTCATAAAGTTCACGCAAACGAAGTTGCGGGGGGCCACTAGTAACTTAATAATCATACACCCATTTATGCCGAAGCGTGGAATGCGAGTAACCGAGGGGATATCGAAGTAGCGAACATTCGAGAAGCTTTTATTCAACAGTGAACTAATGATGATGTTAGTGGGCCACTAGTCTTATTGTCTTCTTGTCTATGGCACTAACCTTTATGGTCCCTGAGCGCGTTGGCGGCGTATCACCTGTTGTCATATTATATTTGGCACTAACCTCTATTGTAATATTGTCCGTGGCACTAACCTCTATGGCTCTGAGCGCGTTGGGGTATATCTCTTGTTATTCTATCATATGTAGCACTAACTTCTATTGTCTATGGCAGTAACCTCTATGGTCCCTGAGCGCGTTGGCGGCGTGGCGCCTGTTATTCTTTCATTTGTAGCACTAACCTCTATTGTTCTATTGTCAATGGCACTAACCTCTATGGTCCCTGAGCGCGTTGGCGGCGTGGCGCCTGTTATTCTTTCATTTGTAGCACTAACCTCTATTGTTCTATTGTCAATGGCACTAACCTCTATGGTCCCTGAGCGCGTTGGCGGCGTGGCGCCTGTAATTCTATCATCTGTAGCACTAACCTCTATTGTTCTGTTGTCTATGGCACTAACCTCTATGGTCCCTGAAGGCGTTGGCGGCGTGTTTATTGTTCTATCTCTGTAGCACTAACCACTATTGTTTATATTATCAGTGGCACTAACCTCTATGGTCCCTGAAGGCGTTGGCGGCGTGTTTATTGTTCTATTATCTGTAGCACTAATCTCTATTGTTATATTGTCTATGTCACTAACCTCTATGCTCCCTGAAGGCGTTGGCGGCGTGTTTATTGTTCTATTATCTGTAGCACTAACCTCTATTGTTCTATTGTCTTCGGCACTAACCTCTATGGTCCCTGAGCGCGTTGGCGGCGTGGCGCCTGTTGTTCTATCATCTGTAGCACTAACCTCTATTGTCTACGGCACTAACCTCTATGGTCCCAGAAGGCGTTGGCGGCGTGTTTATTGTTCTATTATCTGTAGCACTAATCTCTATTGTTATATCGTCTATGGCACTAACCTCTATGGTCCCTGAGCGCGTTGGCGGCGTGGCGCCTGTTGTTCTATCATCTGTAGCACTAACCTCTATTGTTATATCGTCTACGGCACTAACCTCTATGGTCCCTGAGCGCGTTGGCGGCGTGGCGCCTGTTGTTCTATCATCTGTAGCACTAATCTCTATTGTTATATCGTCTACGGCACTAACCTCTATGGTCCCTGAGCGCGTTGGCGGCGTGGCGCCTGTTGTTCTATCATCTGTAGCACTAACCTCTATTGTCTACGGCACTAACTAAGAAGGCGTTGGCGGCGTGTTTATTGTTCTATCATCTGTAGCACTAACCTCTATGGTCCCGGAGCGCGTTGGCGGCGAATCTCATGTTGTTCTATTTCCTGTGGCACTAACCTCTGTTGTATATAGCACTAAACCTCTATGGTCCCTGAGCGCGTTGGCGGCGTGGCGCCTGTTGTTCTATCATCTGTAGCACTAACCTCTATTGTCTACGGCACTAACTAAGAAGGCGTTGGCGCGTGTTTATGTTCTAATCATCTGTAGCACTAACCTCTATGGTCCCGGAGCGCGTTGGCGGCGAAATACATGTTGTTCTATTTCCTGTGGCACTAACCTCTGTTGTATATAGCACTAAACCTCTATGGTCCCGGAGCGCGTTGGCGGCGTGGCGCCTGGTATTCTATCATCTGTAGCACTAACCTCTATGGTCCCTGAGCGCGTTGGCGGCGTGGCGCCTGCTGTGCCTCTCGGCCAGGGCGAGGGGCGTGTCCCCCGCCGCGTCGGCGGCCGTCAGGTCCGCGTTGAAGCGGAGCAGCACCCGTATGTTGTCCACGTGCCCGCGCTCCGCTGCTATGTGGAGGGCCGTCTGGAGACACATAGATAGATAGATAACGTTAATACAAATATACAAATACAAAAATCCTTTATTCGCCATTAAATAGGGTGTTACATATTGTAGGTGTTAATACATAAAAGTTTCTTATGCCTATTTAGCCATTTAGAATATCATGCGAAATTTGTACAATATACATTGGCCACAAATGCAAAAGAAATAAGATAATTACAGTATTTTTTGTAGTGTACATTTTGCGGCCAACAAGGCACAACTCTGCAAATAGACAAATTAGAATGTAATAATAGAAACTACAACCGATTCGGCTACAGTGGCGGATCTTAACGATTAGTCTCGTACATAGTACCTATATATTAATAGTGCTCAGGTGTGTGCGCAAACACAAGTACAATATTTATTCTCTAAGTGTCGATATCCACACTTGCTTCGCTCAGTTCCTGCAGTCAACGTGTGTGACAGGGACACAAGAGCGCCCGCTTCGCACAACGCCTGAGACAGAGACACAACCTGTGACAGAGACACGACAGCATCTGTGTGCGATGTCTTCTTACCTCTCCTCCCGCAGAGTCCTCCGCCTTCGTATCCACATCCGCGCCCGCCTCGCACAGCGCCTGCAGGCAGCGGCTGTAGACAGTATGTGGGATAGAGACACAAGAGTATCTGTGTATGGCGTCTGTTACCTCCCCACCAGCAGAGTTCTCACCTTCACATCGACATCCGCACTTGGGTGCGTATCTGATAAAGAATTAAGAGCGTCCGTATGCGATGGTATCTTAACCTCTCCGCCCGCCGAGTCCTCCGCCTTCGCATCGACATCCGCGCCCGCCTCGCACAGCGCCTGCAGGCAGCGGCTGCGGTCGGCGAGCGCGGCGGCGTGCAGCGCGGTGCGGCGGCGGGAGTCCCGCGCGTCCACGTCCGCGCCCGTCGCGATCAGCTCCTGGAGCAGCTCCACATTGTCCCATAGCGCCGCCTGTTGTCGATAAATTTTTTTTTTTTTTTTTTTTTTTTATGTGATAGGTAGCAGACGAGCAGGCGGATCACCTGATGGTAAGCAATTGCCGCCGCTCATGGACACTTGCAACACCAGTGGAGTTACAAGTGCGCTGCCAACCTTTTATCCCCTTCCCCCCCAGGGTGGGCCTCCGGTACCTCACTCCCTCGGCGAAAACACAGCACAGGGGCTGCTTCACGCCGGTTTTCTGTGAGGCAGTGGTATCACTCCGGTCGAGCCGGCCCATCATGCCGAAGCGTGGCTCTCCCACAGTTAATCTTAATCTTAGTAAATGATCTTATTGCAAATGCTTATAGAACTTAATTCTATCCATGCTAAACTTCTATCCATACTAATATTATAAATGCGAAAGTAACTCTGTCTGTCTGTCTGTTACTCTTTCACGCCAAAATACTCAACGGATTAAAATGAAATTTGGTATACAGATAATCTAGACCTGAGAAAGAACATAGGCTACTTTTTATTGCGAAAAGGTGGTTGTAAGGGGTTGAAAGGGGGGTAAAAGTTACTTTTCCACGCGGACGAAGTCGCGAACGGCCGCTAGTATATAAATAAATAATAAATTCTCACAACACCTCATACATGGACCTGGACTCTGTAACTTTGAGGATTAAAGGTTGGCACCACTTTTGGGACTTCACTGGAGTTGCAGGGGTTTATGTTCGGCGATAATCGCTAACCATCAGGTGATCCGTCTACTTATCTGCCACCTATCACTAAAATTAAACCTCCAACGTAACTTAACCATCCGTCTCTTGAGTGAAACCAAGACCTTATTGAGATAACGCCCACATCCTGCCTACCTTAACACACTTCAGTTAGTTTCATACTAATGATTTTATCTACATCAGACCTTGTGCTGAAGGCCTCACAAACTAACTTAAACTGTGTTTATGACTTTAGTCAATCTTTTTTATAGCTTTCAGGCAGTTTTCTATTAAAGTAATCTTGTTAATTATCAGAAACCATTATGGTATCTAGATAAATTTTTTGTGCCAGTCCTTAAATCCTACTACTATTATAAAGGCGAAAGTTTGTTGTGGATGTATGGATGTTTGTTACTCTTTCATGTAAAAACTACTGAATGGATTTGATTTTGCAAAGCTTTAACCACAATATATCTTATACATCAGAATAACACTAGGCTACAATTTTTGAGGTTTCTACGAACCTGAAGCCCCGCCGAACGAAGTCGCGGGCAAAAGCTAAGTAAAATTAGAGTTGAAATCTCAATATAGGGACAGTGAATAGTTGATGAATTTTTTGAAAATATTCTTCTAGGTTTTATATTTATGATGATAAATCAAATAAATAATTGAGCTATTTACTTATTAACCATATTACAAGAATTTGAAGCAATCCATCATAATTATCTTTTTTAAATCTAGTGCAAGTTTATTAGGATACTCTAAATGTTTTCTAGGTCTTTGAGTTGCCTTGTTTAGGTTTCCCATAAGGCAAGCCACAGATAACGCGAAGCCCACACCGCATACAAAAATAGCTTTACATCAAAGATATTTGTTGCAGACCAAAAAACTTAAACACACAATGAATCATCAAGATTTCTCTCATTTCGCGGTTAATTCTCCACAACCGTTATTGAAACGATGTGAAACTTTTAAAATGTAATTGTGACACCCGCGGATTTCGCAATAACCACACACGGTGATTACCGCACGATCTTTTAAACTCTTTTTGCTCACCTAACGAGCCGAATTCCAACCCAACTTTTTACACGTTTTAAACTACTACCTGATGCAGCAAACGGCCTTGGAAGTTGTCTTCGTCCGGGGAAAGGTCCATTTTATTCAATCCCAATCAGCGTTCACGGAAAAATAATACATTTCCGAGCATTACGGGCGGTGAAGCGAAGCGAAATTTTAGATCACAAACAAATACGAGAAAGTTTAATGAATCTCGGTCAAGTCATGTTATAACACTTGGGAATTCACAGACAAACTTTATCACGTTCATTTATCAACACACACATGCTTGTTACTGAAAAAACTTTAATTTATTTGCAATAAAACAACTATCGATTTGAAACACAAATGTTTCAGAAATGACAGCTGTAGTTACGTCCACAGATAAAGTCAACTTACAAACAGCTGTGAATAAAATTCACTTGCGTGAAACGGAACGAATACATTTTAACCCTAGTAAATGTCTAAGCTCGAAAATTGATAAATTATATCCAATTTTAATGGTGAAATTAGTACCTTCGTAATAATATTCTGTACCATTTCAAGTAGTACAATTTGTTTAAACAGCACATTATCAATGTTAGTATCTTTTAGAGGGTACTTTAAAAAAAATCTTTCCTTTATGATATTTTTTATTTCCTCGCAAGTCGCAATAGTCAATGGATCAAAATGTGGCGCAGCAATTATCAAGAAGATTGGGAACGCAGGAAAACTTATCTGATTCGTAGTTTATTTCAAGACATTCCAGGTGAGTGTTTTTTTACTTGAGGCTTTATCGCTGTCTTATTTCTGTTCTACAAGTAACAAAAACTAAAAGTTTATAGGGCTATGCTATTGACCATAGTAGTATAAAATGGAGAAAGCCTAGAATAGAAATCAGTGTGACGCATCATGAAGGGGCTTGTGTTTAGATGTGGACGTTCAAGTACGCCAGACTATTAGACTTACTGACAAAAGATAATTTATTAATATTGTTCTTATGGAACAAAACATTTACACTATCGCTGGTAAAATTTAAATTTCAAAGATAATGTTTAGATAGAGGAGATAAATATAAATAGCGTGTGGTAATTTTAGTTCTAAGTGTTTTAAAAAGCAACTACAAGTAATCATCAAAATGATATTTCAGTGTTATCACCAGTACCAGAAGATCAAGAATCGAGGTATGGTGCCGTCTCACCTTCAGACTTTCCCAACTTCAAGGCCTCACAGCCCGCTTCCTCCACTTATCATTGAGAGAGTTCCTAATCGTCATGACCACCCTGAGAAATTTTATCAGGATCTGGAGAGAAAGATGAAGAAATTGTATAGAAAGCTTTTTCTTGATGGCAGGGGTAGTCCTGTAGATGATTTAATCGAAGGATACGCTGGTGATTTTGATATTCAAAGCCTAATGGATCAATTTGGCGAATGTCAGGGTAACAATGTAGAAGTTGATAATTATCCTGGAATTTTAACTGAAAATAGTTACAACATAATGAATAACACTGATAAAAGGTCTCCTGGCAAGAAAATTTCTCGTGAGGACACAATCGATAACAAAGGAAGGCAACGACTGTCTCGTATTTCAATTAGAAGAAGTATTGATGGTTCACAAATAAGTGAAGGCGTTGAATCAAGCACCCAATCTTTATATGCAACCCAAGTAACTATTGTAGCTGATGTTCATGCACAATCAAGTCAATCTCACAAAGAAAATACTGCCACGGAAGATATTTCAGATGAAGAAGAGACGGTTGTTCTGAGCCCTATTTTGGAATCTAAGCGTAAAATGGTTGATGTAAACGTGTTTCCACAAAATGATAAGAACGATAAAAGTGAAGATGATGAGGAAATATTAGGTGATGATGTGATCGAAGAGGAAGATACAAATGGCGGCGTAGAATCTAATGAGAATGAATACTCAGGTTTGTTTTAATCAATGAGTTGTAATTTTTAACAAAACCATTGTTTTATCAATAATAGAAATGTCTGTGTTTCAGATATCGCTAATTCAGATGCCGCAACCAATGAAAAAGATCTTGCAAGAAGTGTCAGTGAGACGACCGATAAAAGCGTAGAACTAATGCGACGACACAGACGTGTCTCTTCGCCTTTAGGATCCCTTCCAAAGGATACTATATACGCTGACAGCTCCGGGCTTTCTTTAACTTACACTGACATTGAATTTCAAAGGAAAATATCTTTTGACAAAACAGATCAGGATGATTCTTTTGAGAGTGAGTTACCTAGTTTAAGAAGTATTTTATCTTTAGATGAAGTCCCTAATGGTGATTTTAGTGATTTGTCAACTCCTACACTCCGTAGAGAGCGTCATGACAGATTTTCAAGAGAAGCTATCAGACGTAGAAGAACATCGTCAGCTGAGGATTCATTACCTCCAGTAACAAAGAGAAGAAAACATGAAAATGTTGCCATCCAAACATCTCCAGCGAGTGAGGATGATAACAGGTCTAATTGGAATCAATTAAGAAACCATTTTTTTGTTGGAATACCGAGAATTTATAAACTTTGCATTTGTAATGATCATTCTTGTCATAATTCGTGTTGATTTTTTTTATTGTTGCATTTGAAGGGTTGGATAGAATTTTTTTGTTCCGTTTTTCGTTTATTTACAAAACTGTCAATCTGACGTTTTATTTGTCAATGTCAAATGTCATCGAATGTCATGTCACATTTTTGAGGTTATGTTGAAGGCTAACGTTGTTATTTTTTGTTAGTTTATAAAATAAAATCATTTTTCTCTCAAATTAGCTTTGATTTTAATAAAAATCGTTAGATAATGTCGCCTTTTAGAAGGAATCTACTAAGGAGTTGGACGAAAAGTATGAAGAGAAGTAGTGAAAATTTGTTTCGACGTCAGGAATGGGTAAGTTGAGGTTTTTCGTTGGAATTATACTTTATTTTGATCAAAAATTACTTTATTGAACATTTTAAAGTCATTTAGAGAAAGATTTTAAAGTAAGCGTTTTATTGTAAAAGCTAATATCCAGAAAGAAAAAGTTGGTAAGTAGGTAATTGAATTTCACAACAACTTGGGTTATTAGTTCAGTCTTACTTACTCATAGGATATGACTTCTAGGTTAAATCTCTGTGTGTGGTTTCTAACCACGGATAGGTTTTGGTCCTAGGTGAGCAACAGACCTATAGTTTCAGCTATTATTATTATTATAGACTAGTGGCCCGCCCCTCACTTCGCTTCGGGACCGTAATTCAGAAATGAACCAATAGATGGCGCTGTGTCCAATTACATCGCTCAAGCGTTTCGTGTTTTCGGTTTACCTATAAGCCTTGTCGTTGTCCATAGAAGTTATCTCTTTATAAATAGTATAGATAGATAGAATATAGATGGGAATTAACACGATGTTAACGCGCATAATTATGTACTTACTGATTGACGTTTCGGCTGCGTTACAGCAGCCGTGGTCACAAGCGGACTGGAGGCGCACAGCGATGTCTGCTAAGGCCTGGTTGTGAATCTTCCGATACCCTCATAGGTCACTTATAATTTCAGTTTGAGTTTTAATATGTGTGTTACAGCAAAATCGAAGGTTCCAACAACATCGCGCTGGCTGCGCTCAACATGCTCGAGCAGATCATTGGGGACTCCGAGAATGCTACTGCTTAGTAAGTACCTTGTGCCAATGTTGTCATTATCCATGCATGTACTTCTTATTATTATAGCCTTTATTAATATAATCTTTAAATAAATTTTACAATGTCACACATTTTACTAATATTTCTCAAGATTATCCTGCTTTCAGCAAAGGCCTCCCCAAGAGCCCTCGATGAGACTGTCCTCCGCCCCTTTCATCCTCTCTTCTTCTTAGTTGCCTTCAAACCTGTTACATTAGAGGCTGACCAACTGGATCATGGTTCAAGAATCAGAATCATTCACCTAAAAAAACCAAAATAGATAAATCCAGTAATGCATGTTCAAGTTAGAGGCAGATTAGTAGTTTATGATTATGTTTCCATTCGTAATCTAATCATCATTATTTTGTAGAATGCCACATTGGATATTGGATTCTTATTTACTTAACAAAAAAAATATACATACAGACAGATTAATGAAAAACCTAATTTTTTTGTAGCCAGTTGTAAATTGGTCCCACTAAGTTCCTGAAATGTATTATCTAGAAAGATCTGAAAAGTATATGTTTATCATTAAAAGAATTAAATGATAATGATCCTTAGTATCTTTTTTGGCTAGACATTTCAGGGCCTGACATATTGAGAACTTGACATTTCGGAAACTAAATATTTTGGGAACTTGACATTCTTATAATTTGACATTCTGATAACTTGACTTTCTGATAACTTGATATTCTGACTATTTGACTTGTAACTCCACTGGTCTTGCAGGTGTCTATAGGTGGCGGCAATTGCTTACCATCAGGTGATCCGCCTGCTCGTCTGCCACCTATCACATAAAAAAAACTGATATCTTGACATTTTGGGAACTTCACATACTGGGAACTTGATATTCTGATAACTTGACATTATTATAATTTGACATTCTGATAACTTGACATTCTGATAATTTTGGGAACTTAACATTTTAGGAACTTGAAATTTGGGAAACAACATTTCGCAAATTGGACGTTAAGGGAATTTAACACCTTAGGAACTAGACTTACGCGAACTTGACATTTCGGAAACTAAACATGTCTCAAACTGGACATATTAAGCCCTTAACATTTTGTCAACATAACATAGTGGAGTGTTAGGCGGGTAGCAAACTGCCAGAGTCGAGGCGGAGTCAAGGCACAGTCGAGGCGGTGGTGTGATATAAGAGTCGAGGCGGAGGTGCAGAGCATCGTTTACACCCATTCAATATGTCGTCGTCAGAAGACGATGACAAAATGGCGGCGGGGTCGGGGCGGCGGCATGCCGCGCGCCCGCGCCACGTCGCCGACTCGACCCTGCACCTCCGCCGCCTCGACTGCGCCGCGACTCTGGTAGTATGCGTTGACATATTTGATTGTATAGAAAAGTCAGAGGCGGTGCGCCTCTTGAACGCTTCCGCCTCGACTCTTGAGTGTGTGTGCGACTCGCCTAAGTCAAGTCGCGTTGCCCGCAGCGAGCTGATCTCTATCGTGCGCGGCGCGGGGCGGCTGCTGTGCCGCGCGCTGCCGCACGAGCTGGCGGCCGCCAACATGGCGCGCCGCGTGCTGCGCGCCGTGCGCGACGAGCAGCGCGCGCACGCGGACAAGGTGAGCTAGATAACAATGTTATATGTATCGCATCCGGTCATGTCGCATCCGGTCACAGACCATAAACGACGAGAAGCAAGCGCGCCAAGCGACGACAGCGGGAACTATCGTTTCGCGCGCTTCGACAGAGCCGTGACGTTTCGGCGGGGAGCGATTGGGCTCAGTTTGATTCTGACCGTCGCCGAGTAAACATCGCGGAACTGTCCCGCTACTCGTTCAGTGTTTTAGTGTTCAAATTAAGACCTGGATACCTAGAGTTGCGATTGTAATAGTTTCAGTGGTGTAATTAAATCAGTTAAGTGTGTAACCCGGTGATTTTCATTGCACGATCCCTATTTCTGCCCACACTATGCCTGAGCGCTCTGGACCTAACCCCTGACGTTCCGACATATGTAATGTAAAATGTAAAGTGGACTCCTGTTTCCGCACTTAGACTCTTATTTGGTCCAGTGTACGTGTGGTGTCCTGGCTATTCTAGCCAGCCTAACTCCGCCCAGAAGCGCAGAAGCTTCCTGGGATCCTCACAGGCTTCGCGGAGTGACCTCGCAGATCCGAGGATTTCGTTTCGTTGTCTTGTCACAGCATCGCATTGCAGGACTACGTGCGCAACAATGTTATTATTAAGTACGTCAGGCCGGGCCGTGATCTAGGGGTCGAGCGAAAGTATGCGAGCTCTGGTTGACCCTACAACGATTTTACGAGACTACTCTTATAAAATCTCTTTAGGCAGCTGCTTGTATGTACAATCAGTGACACATCAAGTTGGTACAAGAATGGCACTTATGCCTCAGATATAAGGAGCTAAAGTCCAAAAAGGATAACCACAAACGCGTATACATAACGGGTTTCGTTTGCAATAGCCAATAATTTTTGTAGCCCTGAGTGTCAACCTATTAGCAGGGTTGTCAGTTTATTACGAATGGTGAAACAGATGGTTTATAGAGAAGTTCATCATCATCATCATTTCACTCAGTAGACGTCCACTGCTAGACATAGGTCTCCCCCAACGTTCTCCACACAGATCGGTCCTGTTGTGCCACCCGCACTCCCACGATCTTCACTTGATCGTCGGTCCACCTGATGGGAGGCCTGCCACGGCTGCGGCCTCCTTCACCCGTGTCCTCGATTAAGTCCTTGATTGTAGGCCTTCCTACAATCAAGGATTTTTCCACCCCAACGGCCGTCTGATCTACAACGCAGTGGTTACTGGCTGCTGCAACAAATGCTGAGGGTCCGCCTTGTTGGCCAAAAACCGCAATGTTATTATTATTTTTTGTTGTTTCTTATTTGTTCGTCTATATACTTGATTACTGCTGCATGTACTATGTTTTATGATTAATAAACGCTACCTATCAACTAGTGGCCCGCCCTAACTTTGCATCTCAACAGTAGGTCCAAACTGAACTAATAGATGGCGTTGGGCGTCGATTGGATCGCGCTAGCGTTTCGTGTTTTCGGTTGACCTATAAGCCTTGTATTTTTTTTATGTGATAGTTAGCAGGCGAGCAGGCGGATCCTGATGGTAAGCAATTGCCGCCGCCCATGGACACTTGTGGTTGTCTACAGAAGTTATCCCTTTATAAATGGTATAGATAGAAGATATAGTATAGATGTACGGTCCCCCAGAGCGGCGGCGCTGCGGGGGCGGCGGGGGCGGAGGGCGCGGGCGCGAGCCTGCAGCGGCTGGTGCTGGCGGCGGCGGCGCGGCGCGGCACGCTCGGCGCCAGCCAGCCAGACCTGCGCGAGCCGCTGCGGGACCACATCGCCGAGGTAACACTACAGTAGCATGGACGCATGGCCCCCCGGGGCGGCGGCGCGGCGCGGCACGCTCGGCGCCAGCCAGCCAGACCTGCGCGAGCCGCTGCGGGACCACATCGCCGAGGTAACACTACAGTAGCATGGACGCATGGCCCCCCGGGGCGGCGGCGCGGCGCGGCACGCTCGGCGCCAGCCAGCCAGACCTGCGCGAGCCGCTGCGGGACCACATCGCCGAGGTAACACTACAGTAGCATGGACGCATGGCCCCCCGGGGCGGCGGCGCGGCGCGGCACGCTCGGCGCCAGCCAGCCAGACCTGCGCGAGCCGCTGCGGGACCACATCGCCGAGGTAACACTACAGTAGCATGGACGCATGGCCCCCCGGGGCGGCGGCGCGGCGCGGCACGCTCGGCGCCAGCCAGCCAGACCTGCGCGAGCCGCTGCGGGACCACATCGCCGAGGTAACACTACAGTAGCATGGACGCATGGCCCCCCGGGGCGGCGGCGCGGCGGGCACATCGCTGAGGTAGCGGACACAACGTGTCTTGTGTTTGAAATGTAAAGAATCACCACCAACTTCTCCATTCTACCACCGGATAATGTGGAAGACGAAAAGAATCTACCGTTACACTGAAAATTCCGCCAACTCGTAGTAAGCGTTTCTTATGGAGCAACTTGCCGGCTTTTGTATTCCCAGAGAGTTGTAATTTGGGTCTCTTTGAAAGAGATCGTGTAAATTTGGAATTTTTTGATACCGCGGATTATACAATAAGATGTTACGTGTTTTTCTTAAGTTTGTGTGTTGTTTTGTTGTTGAGTGTCGTTTATTGTTTTGTTTGTAATGCCAAATACGTCTAAAAGTGTTCGCCAATCTCTATAAACCTTAATTGTTGAAACTTAATTCGATTAAAATTGGTTAAAAAGCGAGAGTCGATGCCGCTAAATATCGATGTCTAAGGGTAGGTACTTCCCTAGTATTGAAATATTGACATCTTTCCAAAAGGACATCATAATTGGAACAGATTATAGCGATGACTTGATTTCTATGATGGGGAGGCCTTTGCCTTGTGGTACAGTAAAGGCTGATACTCGTGTAGTGTGGGTTGCAGATGAAAGACAGTTAGGCAGTAAGTTTCATATTCTTTACCTCCCCCCAGGTCCGGCTGGAGCTGGAGGGCAGCAGCGCGGCCATCAGCCTGCAGGCGCGCGAGCACGTGCACGCGGACGAGCTGATCCTGAGCGCGGGCGGCGGCCGCCTGCTCGAGCGCTTCCTGCGCGCCGCCGCGCAGCACAGGAACTACCGCCTCATCCTGGCCGAGGGCGCCGACCATAGGCAGGTCAGACGACACGCTTGCTCCGGACGAACAAACTCCGATCTCCTGTGTTAAACATACAGGGTGTATCTGTGAACATTTCATCATCATCATCAGCCCGGCAGTACCCACTGCTGAGTATAGGCCTCCCTTCCTTTTCGCCACTGTGCCCGGTCCTGAGCTGCTCGGATCCATGTAGCCCCTCCGATTTTAGCGATGTCGTCGACCCATCGCACCACCGGACGACCTAGATTCAGAACATTTACATCACTTTAACCTCGTGTTCTATCATTCTGAACAACATCTGTTCAACAACTTTTCCAAATTCTTCGAAAAATGTTACGTCTCTCCATACAAAATGACCAAGTCACGTGACCGACTTTGTATGGAAAGATGAAATTTTTTTATGCGAATTTTGTTCAGAATGTTTGATAGGACACGTGGTTAAAGGGATGTAAATGTTCACAGATACAACCTGTATTGCAAATCGGACTTTATTCTTTGGAGCAGTCATAATCATAAATATCATAATTTTTATTGTGAAACACAGGTGTAGGTGATGTTACATAGATTATACTTTTAAGGCGTACATTAATAAAAAAACATACAAAAAGATATTTAAACATAATCTTTTTACTTTCTTCTTACGTCTTGGCTCTGCTTACTTTTTAAAAATTCATGAAGAAAAAGTATATTTTTTCGACCATTTTTGCTGACAAGGGGAGATTAAATTTCCCAAAAAATCTGCTTACGTAATACTTGAATGGTCCCTTACTAGCTGCTGCAGCAAATGCTGAGGCTGCGCCTTGTTGGCCGCAAACCACAATGTTATTATTAGTTTTTGTTGTTTCTTCGTCAATATACTTATAGACGCTACCTATCTGTCTATGATGGAGACTTTTGCCCTGCAGTGGGACAATCTACAGGCAATAACAAAAAGGGGGTATCAATCATAAAGGAAAATAATGCGTACCTTGTGTAGATTCTAAACGCAAAGTTTCAAATCAATAAAAAATAATTTAGAAAAAGATAAACAATCTTACCGTTTCAATCATTTATTAAATTTTGTATGTAAACAATTGTCAGGAGTGCAAGGGGAGGTAACTATTTCACAAGGAGCGGTCAAATGTTAATATCCTTATCAGCTGATTGCTCTCTAGTGATGTGCGAATTGAAATAGATACTCGAAGAATCGGATTTCAATTAACTATTAATAATCGTAATATTAACTTGGACGGTTAAAAATTCCAATATGAGACTTGTAAAGTTTATCGGAATCCGTTTACTTCGGGATGATACCCCGTTTCAGTTGCGTTTAAAGGAGGAGGCTAACTGGGGGGCAGTTAGCCTCCTCCTTTAAACGCAATCTCAGGAAATTTCTGTTCGACGAGCAATAGTAGCTATGACTTAATCGCAGCCGTACTGTACCACACACACACACGTACACACACACACCGCACACACACACACACACACACACACACACAATTTTATTATTATATTCTATTCCTTTTTGTTACATCCTGTATAGGCTGACACTTTACGTTTTGCATTATGTGGTGGTTGTAGACGCACGCGATGGCGGCGCGCCTGAGCTCGGGCGGCGTGCCCGTGACGCTGGTGGGCAGCGCCAGCGTGCACGCCGTCATGTCGCGCGTCAACAAGGTAAGCAGCTATATTTTACAAAAAAATAGTACGATACGATATGTCATAGAACATGTTTCTGTTAGTTAATTGAACATAAAATGTTCGAGCTAGGTTTACTGTAGTGTTAAACATAGAAATCAATTTAATTGTTATAGTACGCTTGCTTTGATTTATTATTACCGTGGAACCACTTCGGCATTATTGATCAACAGCAGACAACCTACTCATTTGTTTATAAAACAGTAGTTGTCCGCGACACAAGACGGCCGCTTTCGCTCGCTGCCTCGAAGTGTTGAAACGATTTGCCACCACCTGTTTTAAGTAGCTACTTTTTAGGTAAAGTTTACAACCCCATTTTCGCAATAAAAATTAGCCTATATTCTTTCTCAGAGTCTAGACCATCTGTACACCAAATTTCATTCGAATCCGTTCAGTAGTTTTGGCGTGAAAGAGTAGCAGACAGACAGACAGACAGAGTTAGAGTTACTATTGCATTTATAATATTAGCTATACCCAAAACTGGAATTCAAGACCAAAAAATCTACTACAATGTTGCTACTGCAATAAAATGATCGTACCATAGTATACCCCTTTTTTCTAAAAACACTCGCTGATGTAATTTATTTATTGGTAACTGTGATTCTGTAATTTAAAAAAAATAATTTATTAACTTTTTTCATTTAAATACAAGACACTTTAATAAAAACTTAACCATCCGTAATTTTAGTTTACAAAGATGGTATGGTGCTTGTAACACTTCAGGTGTTAATATAACATTTGGTATCTACCCACAACATTTTAACAATGTATGGAAACTTGACAGTTTAGTCTGCATAATAAGAAAAATGAATGCCAAAAAGGTTGGCGAAACCTGAAAACGTCACTTGAAAATGACATAAGTGACATTAACAGATTTGACAGTGACGTATCTGTCGTAGATATTTTGGTCTTGAATTCCAGTTTGGAGTATAGGATAGATGAATATTTTGGTCCTTATACTGGACTCAACAGTTCTAGTTGTGTTGGTGCAAGTTTATTATTTATTATCGCTAGGTGATCCTGGGCGTCCGCGCGACGCTGCCGGGCGGCGCGGCGCTGGCGGCGGCGGGCGCGCGCGCCGTCACCACCGCCGCCAAGCACTACAGCGTGCCCGTGAGTATAATAATAAACGCTCCAACCGATATTACGCCGGCTACGGCGGCCAATCTTAAATATCAGCCACGCAGGACAGGTTGTATCTGTGAACATTTACATCCCTTTAACCACGTCTTCTGCTAATCCTTCTGACCAACATTTGTTTTATGACTTTTGAAAATTCGCATAAAAAAGTCATCTCTCCATAAACCTGACTTGGTTCTTTTTGTATGGAGAGACGAAAAAAATTTTCGATGAATTTCGAAAAGTTGTTGAACAAATGGTTAACTGAACAGGTAGTTAAAGGGATGTAAATGTTCAAAGATATTGTATTTGACTTTCAGCTATTATGAAACTGCTAAAAGAATATTTTTTAGAAACAAAGGAACAGACATAGATATTGTGCAAATTAAGTAGGTATGTAATTATATTTTAAAACTCAATTAGTATCACCGTTACCTTTTGCTAGGGCCTCGCTCTCGTCCACCTTACTCGGGCGACCACTAGCGTCGTGGCACACCATAATATATTTTTTCTTTTTTAAGCTCGTAAACTGTTTGTTAACTTTTTTTATGTGTCAAATAAATGATTTATCTTTAATTCTTTTTTTCTTTTAAGTGCGTTATTTACTTAAGATGTATGGTCTGTTGTTGTGCCAGGTGATCGCGCTGTCCCCGCTGTACAAGCTGTGCGCGGCGTTCGCGTGCGACCGCCACCGCCTCAGCGCCGCCGCCGCGCCGCACCAAGCGCTGCCCTACCAGTGAGACGCCATCTACTAGCACTAGTGACTCGCACCTTGCAAGCCTTAAACAGATCCCTAGAATACACACACGCACACACACATACACACACACAAAGAGAGAGCACAAACACAAATAAAGAGCACACAAACACACGCGGGCTACACATGAAACACACTTTAAGCTAACCAATCATTACCTATCCCATTAAAATAAGCATCTTTTTTTTTCTTCTGGGAAAGCACGCTACATCTTAGATTTCATTGTCACTCTCTATCAGGTGAGATGAGGTCAAGTGCAAACCCATCTTATATAAAAAAAAAACATTTTCAAAACTTGAGTAACTTTAGTCTAATAATAAGTGTTGAAGGCGTTGTGATACCACGGCCTCACAGAAGATCGGTGGTAAGCAGTGCCTGTGCTTTGTTTCGCCGAATAAGTAAGGGTACCGGAGGCCGAAATGGGGGCTAAAAGTTGGCAGCATACTTGTTACTCCATTGACTCTGGGCAGCTACAATCGCTTACCATCACGTGATCCGTCAGCTCGTCTGCCACCTATCACATAATAAACATTTGATTTGCAGGCGTGTTGAGAGCGGCACCACGCACGTGTACGCGCCGAAGTACGACATCATCGACCCCGACCACATCACGCTCTTCATCACCAGCCTGTGAGTACAGACTATCCTTTATCATCATCATCAGCGTATATTTTGACTGGCCGGATGGCGCATTTACACATATGTACATCAAAGGTCGTGGGTTCAATCCCCACACTGGACATTGGACAAACATTCGTGTGATGAACACTTGTGTTTGTTCAGTGTCTGAAAATTTATTAACACAATCATCCTAACTAATATTATAAATGCGAAAGTAGCTCTGTCTGTCTGTCTGTCTGTCTGTTACTCTTTCACGCCAAAACTACTGAACGGATTTAAATGAAATTTGGTATACAGATGATCTAGACCCTGAGAAAGAACATAGGCTACTTTTTATTGCGAAAAGGGGGTTGTAAGGGGTAAAAAGATACTTTTCCACGCGGACGAAGTCGCGGGCGGCCGCTAGTATAAAATAAAAGAAATAAAAATAAACAATCTAAAAAAAAACAAATGAGAAATTTTACGTATTTAAGTATTATATTTGTGATCCTCTGTTGTCTGATATCTGTAACACAAGTGCTTGAGCTACTTAGTATGGAGTCGGGTCGATTGGAGATGTTGAGATAATTTATTTAATTTATTATTTTTAATATATATATTTGTGCGCCCCAGGGGAGGCAGCTCGCCGTCGTACATCTACCGGCTGCTGTCCGAGCTCTACGACCCCAAGGACCACGAGCTGTAGTCGTCTCCGACAGGAACGTGCACACGACAAGCCTGTTGTGGCCGACGACGACAATTGCGAGGAATCCACCAAGAGAATAGGGTATTTGACATTTTTTATGTGTTTAATCAAAATACCTCTCAATTTAAGAAACATCGTTGAAAGAATTACTTTATTTTCATTTGAATTACCTGATATATCACAACTTTAAGAGCACATATACTTTAAGGCAAGACAAGGCTGTGTTGGCCGATAGCAAAAGTTGGAAGTAGTTAACTAGTACTCTAGTTAACTACTTCCAACTTTTATATATAGCTATATATATAGATAGCAAAAGTTGGAAGTAGTTAATACTCTAGTTAACTACTTCCAACTTTTGCTATCGGACGTCACAATTCAATAGCCATTTGTATAGAGCGTTTTTGGGCTTGCTCAAAAACCCAAAAACGCTCTATACAAATGGCTATTGAATTGTGACGTCACAACTAAAACTTCTGTATGCGCATCTAGTAAATTTTGTTTGGTAGCTATATCAAATGTTTCGTTTAAGTCAATGCTTTTATAATAAAAGTTGGTGTAAAATGTATGGGTAGTTCAATGATATAATTTTTTTTTATTTTATGCTTTAAAAATGGACTTGCCCATGAAACTTCGAATGCTCACAAAACCAGCTATACGTTATATGTTTTAATGAATATGTAGGCTATTGGTTCTTATTTACCATTTTTTTGGTAAAGTATCAATATTTTTTACTAAATCGATATTAGTCAAATACCCTATTTGTATAAAAACTAGCTAACTACTTCCAACTTTTGCTATCGGCCAACACAGCCTTGTCTTGCCTTGTAATTATTATACAGAGTGGTTCTTGATTCCAATAATATATGAAGTCACGTAAAAGACCGTCGGGTGAATCACCCTGTATGACCAACAATAAATGCTCCATGTAAATAATTATGATTCTTATTGTATGTAACTGATTTATGGCAAAAAAAAAATAACTGTTTGTACGAAAATGTTGTTTAAATAAAAATAAAAAAGTGAAAAGTGTATTTTTTGTGATAGGTGGCAGGCGAACAGACGGATCACCTGTAGGCCTAAAACATGCGCACCGCGACAAAATTTTGTCGACTCTCGTTCGCGAGAGCACATCCTTCTATCCCGCTCATCGCTCAGTCAGGTGAGCGAGACGCAACTTGCGCCGACACAATACGAGTGTCGACAAAATTATCTCGCGGCGCGCATGTTAGCCCGGCTGGTGGTAAGCGATTGCCACCGCCCATAGACACCTGCAACACCAGTAGAGTCACAAGTGTAATATTTTTAACCGTGGGAAAGCCACGCTTCGGCATGAATGGGCCGGCTCGACCGGAGTAATCCTCACAGAAAAGCGGCGTGAAGCAGTGCATGCGCTGCGTGAGTGAGGGTACTGGAGGCCCAATCCAGGGGAAGGGAGGTTAAAGGGAAGCAGCGCACTTGTGACACCACTGGTGTTGCAGGTGTCCATGGGTGGCGGTAATCGCTTATCAGTTGATCCATCTGCTCGTCTGGAGTACAGTCACTGAGTCAGGTCAATTTGAGATGTTGTGTGAATTATTAAATTTATTTCTGTGATGTAGTGTATAATGCTTCAAGAAAGTCATGACGGATTCCCCATGATTTATAACCAACTAGCGGCCGCCCGCGACTCCGTCCGCGTAGAAAAGTAACTTTTTACCCCCCTTTCAACCCCTTACAACCCCCTTTTCGCAATAAAAAGTAGCCTTCCGTCGATAAATGGACTATCCAACAAAAAAGGAATTATTCAAATCGCACCAGTAGTTTCGGAGATTAGCGCGTTCAAACAAAAAACAAACAACAAACTCTTCAGCTTTATTATATTAGTATAGATGGGGCTAATATTCTCTATGACGTAAGCGGCAGTGGCGTCATCAATTAATTTCATGACTTTCTTAATGCATAATAGGAATGTATACTCCAAACTGGAATTCAAGACCAAAAAATCTACGACAGATACGTCACTGTCAAATTGTTAATGTCACTTATGTCATTTTCAAGTGACGTTTTTAGGTTTCGCCAACCTTTTTGGCATTATTTTTCTTATTATGCAGACTAAACTGACAAGTTTCCATACATTGTTAAAATGTTGTGGGTAGATACCAAATGTTATTAACACCTGAAGTGTTACAAGCGCAATACCTTCTTTGAAAACGAAAATTACGGATGGTTAAGTTTTTATTAAAGTGTCTTGTATTTAAATGAAAAAAAGTTACTAAAATTATTTTTTTATATTATAGAATCACAATTACCAATAAATAAATTACATCAGCGAGTGTTTTTAGAAAAAAAAGGGGTAAACTATGGTACGAGCATTTTATTGCAGTAGTAACATTGTAGTAGATTTTTTGGTCTTGAATTCCAGTTTTGGGTATAGGATCTTAAAAACATAAAAGGAAAAAAATTCAACACATCCTTAAGAGTTGTTATTTTAATCAAAGTCAGTTAACAATATGAAGTACAAACAAACGCTTAGAAACAAACGAGACGCCGGAGTGCGACGCGGCAGCTAGCGCCGCGCCCGCCCGACAAGGATCGCGTGGCGCGCGGCCGCAAGCCGAACTAACGCTGTCTATACACATGTCAATATTTTTGACATTTGTCTATAGGTAATTTACAAAACAACCTTTGTCTATGCCAAAAGATTCTTGTTTATGAGAATCGACTCTTGCCAGGCGGGCGTAGCTACAAAAAATAATAAATTTAGTTTTTCCCTGAACTGGTAGATGGGTCAAAAGTACCCAAGTGCTGGTATAACATTTTGTAAGGGTATTTTTGACCAAAGTATCCAATTTAAGGGATTAAAAATTGAACGTGGCTTGCAATACCTAAGGACTTATTAATATTTGGTAAACTTTTTTTAAATTTTATTGAAATATTTACTTTTGCAAAAAAAAATAGTCACCAATCTGAAAAAAAATAATGACTGTAGGTGTATGTAGCGAAACAATTTCAAAATAATTTAGCACTATTGCAAAGCTTGAATAATTATAGACTGGAATAAACGCGACGTTAATTTTATTGCAAAACGAAAATTTTTAAAAACTATGGTGTGCTATAATGTTGCCAGTATAAAATTCAGCAGTACAGTATTGGCTAAATAGAAATAAAAAAATACAATTAGCATAAGGTCGCAAGCCACGCTCGGCGCAAGTCGGAAGCTACGAAACATCGGCGCTCGACGCAGGTGACTATGTCCTATTAAATCGAGTATTAAATTACAAAAGGTTGGTCCTATTCAAATAACCGCTACAGGAACGTACCAGGGCTGACGAGGCAATAGACAAGCGTTTTAGAGATCAAAAACAATTTTAAATTTTAACAGTAAAGTTGTATCGCAATAAAAGCGCAAAACTTCGCCTGTATAATGCGTCAATAGTGATGAAATTAATTGATGGCGCCACTGTCGCTTACGTCCTAGAGTATGGTAACCCCATTGGTTATCAAGCATGGAAACTCCGTTAGTTCCTCAAAAATCCGTTTTCTTGACCTGGACATGAAACATTTGAGGAACGCAGTCCCCATGCAATGGTGTTACCATACTCAAGACGCACGACGCCGTGGCGCCATTATTTATTTTCACGACTCAAGGAATGTATTTTTATATTCTGATTCAGCATGTAATTTTGCTGGGGGTATGTAAACATGTTGGAAATTACAACAATGTTAGGTGTTATATTCTGGCAGCACTGATCTAGGTTGTGAAAGTCAGGCAATATACTTTTTTAAGTTAAATAATTGGGTTTCCAGTTATCAATGGTTTGATATTTAAACAATTATTTGTAATTACCGAAAATATGCATACCCCTGAATACAAAAGCTTCGAAGGCCGCTCAAAAATATATCTCTTATGTTTATTTTACGAATGTGACAACAATGTCTTATACTCTGATTCTGACAGACGTCAATGACAAGTTTCTATGCATTTTGACATTTTGCATGTGTCAAATTGAGTGATAATATATGGAGATGACACATTGACATCTGTCAGTTTACTTTACATGATTATGAATCAGAGTATACTTATAATGCGCCAAGAAACTCGTGATAGCGGATTGTTGTCGAACTAACAAGAGTTCATAAGTTCTATTACTGACAGGATTTACCCATGGGGTTTACATACCTGATGACGTTAAGTAATTCTGTTCTGTTCTGAAAACGAGTTTTGTCACATTATGGCTGCCCTTAAATTCAAGAAGCATTTGAGAACGCGATGTCTCAAGCCAGATTAGCGAAGGCTCCAATCAGCCCTTGTACTATTGTAATTATACATTTAAACATCGATGCTTGAATTCGTTACACAATGGAGAACTGTACGCGCCGCTAGCGCTCCTTAATATAGGAAATGTCCACGCATAATACATCAAAAATAATGTCGGATTGAGCAATACAAGTGGTGCGCCAATGCTGCCAACCTACAGCACGTGAATATTATGGTTTTGGGGGGAAACCTTTGGAAGAGATACATGTATGATAAGGACTGTTGTAATAATAAAGCACAAGCAGGAAGATTCCTTCGAATTTTTTTCGTTGAGAGAGACGCAAATACCATGCTATCCCTTTCTAAGTTAATTTTATGAAGCTTTCCAAGTTAAGTTGTCGAATGTTCAAGCGTTAAATTTCTTGCAGAATATAATAAAGTTCAAACATTTTCACGTCTGCCAGATTTTTGTTTGCATAAAATGTACTTTATTATGAGATGGTGATAATGTATTTTCATATTTTATACATACAGAGTCACCTTACAGATAGTGCGCATATTTTTTTTCTTATGCCATCTGAAAAAATGCCATAACTTTTTTTTGGCATTTTTTTTTAATATATCCCTGTAATTTTTGCAATTTTTAAAGAAACACAGCGCAGCGAGTAAAAGTTTCTTGAGATTTTTGTTTCAAAGGGGCTTTTTTTATTTTAATTCTCTACACATACCAACCTACTAAAAATTTACGCACTGACTCCGAGGTAACCCGATGTAAGGACAGATTAAGTAAATGAAGTTACATATTTAATAGTCTTTCATTAGTTCATATATCGGACTATGTTGGCAGTCTAAATGTTCATATTTTTATAGATCTTATATTTTTCTCTTCCAACAAACGTGCGGTTTCCCCCTTCAGCCGCGCGGCCGCGGCGTGACGTCTACGAATTATAAATAGTGCTCTATAATTACAACTCTTTCGTGCGTAACAAAGGCTCTGAACGAACTAGCCTATTAGACTATTTGACAGTGTAAAAATAAAAGTCTGATTAATTTGTTGAGTAGTGATTATTAAAAAAAATATCGATAAATGTTTGATTAAAATGGTCGTCGCCATATTGCAGAAATCGTTCCACAAAAATGACGTCACAGATCCATTGAAAATTCAGTTACGTCACACGCTAGTAAACAACTCCATATTGCTGTGCTATTTTACTTGCTATTTTAATTAAAATAAATTGGTAAAAGATTTTAATATAATTGCTTTATTTGAACTTTACAAACTCCATTTAATCATCTAGAAATTTGAAATCAGTCAAATAGCCTATTACAAATCTTTCGTGGATTTCGATCAACAATATAGAACTAGAAACGTGTCGGATGTTCCAAAAAGTTCGGTGTGTAATCATTTGTGAAGAACTAGTTCTATATCGTTGATCGAAGCCGTAACACAGGTTCTGAGCGTCCGACCACCGCATTGCGTAAAGCTATACAAACATTTACTAGTAATCTATTAAATTCACTTTGGTGTTTATGCATAGGAGGTAGCTTCTTTATTCATAAAATTTTATTCCACAGCATCAATTTAGTTCTATTGTCTATATTATAGTTCTATATTTTAATCTCGAGCATCCGTACATATAGGGCTAGTAGCTAAACAGGCGCCGCAAAATCTTAGTTTTCGATATAATAAGGTGAAGGCCCACTTATCAGTATACGAGTCTACCGTAACTCACAACACAAGAGCTTGAGCAGGCGGGGCTTAAATGTTACCAACTATATAAATCCAACTGTCAAATGCAAGTGATGGTGTTGCCATTTTTATTTCTCAAAAATCTACCAACATAAAATTGCCTCCACTCAGCATGTAGGTACTTGCAGTATCAAAGGATCTTCCATGGAGTACGAAAGCAGGTAGATTACCATTTAAAATCCCCTCGCCCAAGCTCTTTACATTTCCACAACTTTGTCCAAGTCTACCATTACACATTTACGAAACAAGAGCAGGTTTGAAAAGGTTCTTTCTAATTTAGACAACGTTCGAGCCGCAGACGCAGCCGACATGTTACATTACAAAGGGTCATTACACTATTGAAAACTCCGATTATGCATTCGTAAATACTTTTAAACATATAATTACAATATAAACAGTTATTTAAGTCAAGCTCAATTAAACGTCTCTTACAAAGGTACAATTGAATGACACCTATTTAGAATTTCATTTGACGGTTTCCTTTATAATCTAATACATTAAAGAAAATTGATATAAACGACACGTATAATACTTTGGAGTGCTGGGATCTCGTCGCGGCGGTTAGCCTCGCGACATACCTATTTGAACTTTAATTTATATAAACTTTAATCGTATAGAAAATTTATTGCATAGTACGGCCTCGAGGCCCTCGTCTTCGCTTTATAAATACGCAATGTGCTTTACTTTCAAGTTTAGAGAACTTCGCTACAACGTTATGACGTACACACTACAGGCTCCGAAACGATTTCGATTACGCGCAAAACATTATACTCTCACCAAGCAAATCGAACTAGCGATGAAGAGACCTAACTGGCAGACCGTTCCGTGATTCGGACAAGCTAATAATACTGGTTTTAAATAAAGAACCGATCGAAACGGCTTTGACGTTTCTTTAACAGTAGAAAAACGTAGTAAGTAAATCACACTGCTCGCTACACACATCAGACACTTTTACAATAATTAGTTCATGCAAAAATACTTTAATTTATATGTTCACTATGTATACAGGTCGATACATACACGGCTATGTACAGCTACGCTACGCTACTGGACTGTGACGTGAGCGCGACGCGCCGCACTACAGAAGCAGTGTGACAACGCTACTCAAATTACTACCACTTTGGTACATTTTTACACAGCGTGGCAACACTCACCAGGAAAACTGAGATCCATGCATTTTTACAATAATTACAACGAGTTTCAATGTAAATTTACAAAAGCGATTGGCCACATCTAAGTAGTAAAATATCGAACACTTTTAATTTTAAAATTAGGACAAGACAATTGACAGATATAAGTACTAACATGAACCGTTACATTCAAAATCTTATTTAAGAAATTAGACAAACTGATTCAGACTCCTCCAGAGATTCACATTCTATAAGTCAGTTCAAAAAAAGTTTACTTCGCATTGAGAATAGAAGGAAAGGCTTCCCATAAGTACGTATATTTGCTTGCGGATAGGACGGATAAGAAACGGTGATTGATTCAGAGCAGCTTGAAGCATTTTTTTTCACTATGACAAGACGATCTATTCTAGTTTAGTAGATTTACAATTAGATAATGCCAGAAAACTTAAACGCTTCTTTAAATCATTATCAGCTGCTCAAACGTTATGCTATCAAAAAATATAACGCCAAAGCTTGAGGGAACAGGGCTTATAATATTGCCAACTGCTTAAATCCAACTGTCAAACGCAAATGACGGTATTGCTATTTAAATTTTTTAAAAATCTGCTATAGAGAAACGGGCTTCTTTCCCCTTTGCATATTTGTCATTAACAAATATGCAAAAAAAGATTTGAGTTAACTTTACGAAGACAAAAACATGATTGAGATTTCAATGTTGGAAGCGTTTTAGTATTAGGGTGAAGAAGCCTACAGTGGAGCGAGCCTCCCAGAAGCAGCCTAGCTGACTCTGTACTCAAAAATGAAAGGCAAGAGTATTGTTGTCCTACTAATTTGATTTTTATATTTTATAATAACCTTGGCCACAAGCTAAAAAGCTCAACACACATAATATTTGGCACTTAGTGATTGTGTACGTACTGGATAATATTTCTGTTCCAGCATTCTAATGTAATATAATGTTGAATGCAAGAAAAACTTTGCTAACTTTATCAAGTCAACGAGAGAAAAAAAAAGGATAGGCAAATAAAAATAAAAAACTAAAATACAATAGCAGTGCATTTAATAAAATAAAAACGACTGAGCACAACGAGGCGGACGCGGCGCGCGCAGCGGCGACCGTCAGCGACCGACAGCGACCGACAGGCAGCTGACAGTAGCCGACAGCGGATGCGCCGTGATACAATCACATCTATACAGCGCCGCGGCAACGCGAGACGTGACGTCATCGCCGCCATCTTGCGTCCCCGCGGCTCTCGGCTTTGGTAAAATGGCTGGCGTTTGGGTATTTTTTGTAATCAGATAACTTGACGGCTGTCACTAAAATGTCACTTATTGCACATTGTATTAAGTAGAAATATTACGACATGAAATTGTTTACAAATGACAATACATAAAGAAATGAATTTTCACTGATTTATGATTTCTATAACTAAAATTAAGATTGAATAATGATTTCGGAACTCATTATAATTATTTAAATTATAAAATCGTAATTCACTACTTAATTAATATTGCACAATATAATTTACATAATATCCAATAAACTTGATAACTTTAAAGTGACAAACATTTTTGACAGCTGTCAAATTACTGATATTTTAAAACTATTACAGATGTTAACCCAGTCAATGCGGCGTGGGCACAGCACAGAATCAAACTAAAACAAATAATTAAAACTAAACAATAATCATTTTAAATTCTAATCCATATTGAACCGATTAGTAAATGTATATTTTTTACGATTTCATTTTTAAAACATTTCATTCTTTTTTTTTGTATACTAGCCTAGAATTGCAATTTTACACAATTTGATACAAGTCGGTATTAGTGTAGTCACCTGCACGGGCACTGAACCCGCACTGAACACTCGGCAGCGGACCCATAAAGTCAATAACTGACTTTCATGTCATGTCTTTAGTTTCGCTCATAAGATGACGCCACAATCACCTGTCAACCGACATCTGACATTAGATTATTACTTTTATTCTTCTAACAAACGACTAAATAAAGAGAAAATTCTTAAGTCGAAGGACTTTTTGTTGGAATGATCAATAATTTCAAAATACATTCATAAGAAATTAAAGAAAATGTTTTATTTATTGATTATTTATAGTTTTATAAATTTAGTTCCAACTTGCGATGTAGGATGATTGAAGACAGTGTAATGACAGAGCATAGAGTTTTATCTAAATACATAATCAACTATGTCTGTCTATGGCAAAGCCAAATTATTTCTGCCCATGACTTCTGATAAAAAGACATTTTATTTTTGCAAACTAACCAGTGTGGCCAGGTTATTTTTTTTGTTTTGTTCAAAAGGTTCCCTACTTCCCCTCAATCGCAACTGTCAGATGCAACTTGACAGATGTCACGCGGGTGACAGGTTCAGTGCCGCAGACAACGGTAGAGTCAGCAGATTCCAGCGGAGGATTATAAACAGTAACATATTATAATTATGCGTTGAAAAAACATAATAAAATTATACGAATGTGCAGCTGACTGTCCCAATGCTCAATTTTATAATAATCTATAAAGTAGTAAATTTATAAATACTAAATCTATTGAAACTCCCAAAGATTTGCAAATGCGCCATATGATCGACGATCGGCGCCATCTATTGGATAATTTTGCAACTAATAGCAGCAAAATGTTAATTACTAAAACTTAGTACAACTTTGATCAAATGTCAATATATTTTTTTATTATTTAAGCATGGGAACAATCAACAGCACGCGAAAATGAACCTTATTCCTATTAAAACACGGACGAGTCCGGTCGGAAGACACGCTGTCCCGTTGCACACGGCCTCACGCTAGTCGCAATGAGTCAATGAACCAACGATCCGTCCACTGCTGACCGCAGGCATCACGGATGTACAAATAGTACGACATTGTAAAATATGAAATAGAACTCTATATCAATGCCCTTAAGATTGATATTGTTTGATACTTTAGCTAAATGTTAGCTGCTTAGCGTAAACATGGGAGTTCACCTTTACGGGTCTCATAAAATGGCAACTTCAAAAACGAGTTAATTGTTTTGACGTACCTGTCTTGTCTTTTTTACGAAGTTCTTTACATACAAAACGACCAATGTCGTCAAAAGATGGTAGACGCCATCCTTCGGATTTTGCATTTGCAAAAACCGTCATTGCTTTGGATTCGGACTTTGTGTTTGAATTACAACTTTAGATAATTTCTCGTAGTTTTCCGACACGTCAACAGACTGCATCAAGCAAAAGTGAAATGCCTAATATCCGAGGAGGTGAACAGCAGTGGACTACAACTGATATTGATGGTTCTATTGATACATTACAACTTGCGTAAAATATACAATTTAATGATTGCTACAAATGCTGCTGACAAACCATTTTATCTTAATTTCATTAAAACGCACGAAAACATCAAGAAATGACGTTCAAACAATAACACCTGTTTTCTAGCTGATATATTGGTAAAACATCATTAAACTATATTTGCCGTCACAACGTTACAATTTACGTAAAACCAAAGACAACTACAGAACAAATTGACAAACGTAAAAATACTGGAGACAAAATAATAATAATTGTTATAATAATATATAATAATAATAAAAGGGAAGCGCTTAAAGAAATAAAATGCGAGATAAAATTAAACTAACTTATCTAAAGTAAATGATATAACTATACAAGTAATATTTATGAGCGGAGCGGGGCGCGCACAGACGACACTCAATAGTTATTGAACTCTGAACACTTAAGATTCATCAGGTCTGGTCATCAAGTACCACATATCACATAAAACAATACTATAGGTATTTTATTTAGTTATTTGATGGCAATTTAAGCTCTTAATTATTTTATCAGTGGGCGAAAATTATTTATTAGGTCTACAAAATGACATCATTGGATTTTTTTTATTTATTAAATGGCAACCCAACCATGATGTAATAAAAAGTAAATTTCTGCGAATCCGCAATAAACATCGAGTAATGGTTGTAAGAATAAGGCGTTCATCATGGCTACTCTTTCATTATAGATGCAAATACGTCTTCGTGATGTTTTATGTGATTGGGAGCACACGAGCAGACGCCTCACCTGATGGTAAGCGAATTTCGCGACCGAACACGTGCAAGACCGGTGGACTTACAAGTGCACCGACGCTCTTTTAAATAGAACTTAATTCTTGAAGATTTGATTTGATTCTGTTCTGGCAATTGGACCCGAAATACCGCGGTCTAAGTTCGTGAGTTCTGAGTTCAGTTTCAAACTATTGAGTGTCAACGGTGGCGCCCCCGCGGATCGAATGAGAGAAGTATTCGCGCTAGATATAGTATAAAACACAGAAACACATGGCACGAAGCCCCGAGGTTATAAGCCCTAGTATCAGCAATAAAAAACAATAATGTTTACATGTTTTATTTAGAATTTGATTTTAAATTAACTATAGAACTCTTGTACGTTGAAAATTCTGTAAAGCCAGAATTGAATTACGTTTCCCAGAATTGAAACGAACAAAATTATCTCCCAGAATTGAAATACGAACGGAATTTGCCAGAATCAAATTAATCGGCGAAGAAGCGAGATTGTATTAAAATACTGAGGTTGTACCTAGGGGCTGACAGATACAAGGCGTAGAGCTAGAGCACGATACAAACTAGGTTATTGCATTATTTAAACTGAGCGACGCGCGGCGAGCAACTGGACACCGCCAGAATATAAGTCACACATAAACTGACAAATTACAGAGATGTTTTGCCTTTTTTATGACAAACAATCAAGCGGGTCACCTGAAGGTAAGTGATCACCACCGCCAAGGAACATCTGCGAGATCAGATAATGCGTTCCTAGCGTTTTAGACAGAAGTAACAAACACAAGATTTCTAATATTGTCCTAAATCATGAAGCAATTGATCACCTAAGCATTTACTTTAAAGGCAAAACAATATCAATTTTCCCAGAATTTTCTACCATTTACTACTTTATTTTTCTCTGATTAAGATTCATCTGAATGATTTCTCTGCAAATATTTACTAGTGGACTCAATCAAAGGCGATGCGGCCGCTCCCCGCCGCGCGCGAGACACTAACAAAACAAAAACAAACAAACAAACGTGAGTAAACAATGCTAAGGAGAATGTTAGAGCTGGTAATGTTAGATCAGACGGTCGGCGGAATGAGGCGACGCGGGGCGCGGGGTGTGGCCGTCTGGCGACCGACGAGGGCAGTAGACGGACCACGTTTTATCACTTAATTGGCAGTAAATATAAATAGAATTAATTGGTTTTGTACCTTATCTCTAGTACATAAGGTTGAAAAGAATGGTGTCTAATATATCGACAGATATTGAGTTTTATTGTGATAGGGGCGAACTTTGACTTTGGCCAAGAAGTATTAAGCAATTGCCGCCGCACATAGACATAATAAAAAGGAATTTCGGTATTCTTTATTTCAGACCAGAGCAGTAGTATGCATTGAGTTTGTGAGCACGAACTGTAAAAAAGTTTGATCATGTCTTTATGCTAGAGGCGGCAACGAGCAATGGGGTTGTAAGCGATGATGCGCTGTCGGCTTTTTAGAAAGAAGAGAAGCCATAAAGTGAAAATTATCAATTCATGATGAATTAACTCTTTTAAAATTGTGATTATATTGTTGAGTATTGAATGTGGTCCGCCAACGTTTGCCAAAACCTTAACTACCCGCGGAATCGCTCTGACATTGACAAATATTAACACATAAAAAGACAAATTGATTAACACGCACGCTGGCAACGCCGCCTGTAGTTAAGACGCGACGTTGCCAACCCGCAGGCAGAATTAACTAAGACCAAACCTTCAAGTGAAAGACAAAGTATTACAAGTATGTACAGGTCTCTATGAGAGACAACCTTAACAAATAAGATATGTTACATAACACGGAACTAACACAACAGAAACGTGAAAAAGTGTGAAATATTAATAAAAACACAAAGCCAACTTTTGCCAGAATCCAAATAAATGTGTGATTTGCCAGAATGTAATTTACACAAAATAATAAGGCACATGATATATTTAAATTAGTACAAATCATATTTCTAACGTCTGTAATTATTAAACTAAAATATTTTACCTAAACAGATACATTTTTCAACACGATTATTCAATACATTTTCCTTAATTCTTTCCTTTTATGCGAGCCAGAATAGAATTAAAAGCGATGAAATTTGCCAGAATAGAATTATAGGCGGACCTATTTCCCAGAAACGAAAATTTCCTAGAATCGTCGAGAAAAGCTTTAAGTCAGAGCGTCCCGCGCACAAGCACACACAAACCAAACGATGCAAGACGATGTGAACCCTACCTGAAGAGGATTAGAGTCGGTTATTGCACGAGCAGACCACGGCACTTGCGGCCAGCGGCGGCGCAGTAAAGAATTTAATACTTATTTTTTGTTATCTTTGATATAATGCCTGCTATTGGTCTGGTTCCCTTTTTAACGGTTGCGAAACTGCTGATGCTGTCACTTCTTTGTATTATTGCTTCATGCTTGTAACGCATTATTAACTCTGCCAATGTCAAGTGAATAAAGAGATGATCTGATAAATTTTAAAAGATTCAGTTCTACTGAGTTTCTTGCTGATTCTTCTCTGTAGAAATTGACCTTCCGAATCAGCGGTAGATTATAAAATTTGACATTCATAAATGTTCTGTAAAGGTTTTACTTAAACTGATTAAAGTAATTTAGAATTTTAAAGTTTTTGAGTTTTGATAGTGATCGGTGGTCATTTTCATTTGTTGCTGATAAAAATTGACAGCATCATTAAACCATGACTAACTTTAGTCTTCGTTTTGTGAATGCCACGGTGATTTTTATAGAAAATTTCAACTTTTTTGTACACCAGCCGCCGGCCGCCGGGACCCGCGGACACATCACATTCAAACACGACGCGGGAGGCTGCGGGAAGAGAGTCGAGAGTGCTATCTACATGTGTTACTATCTAATTGACATCTATACTATTTATAAAGAAGCAATTTCAAAAGACAATGAATGATTTGGCAAGCCTCATAGGTAAACCGAAAACACGAAACACTGGCGTGATGCAATCAAAACACAGGGCCATCTATTGGGTACAGTTTGGAACTACTACAGAAGGAACCCGTCCCGAATCAAAATGGGGGCGGGCCACTATTCAAAATAACACTAGCTGTTACCCGCGACTTCGTCCGCGTGTAGTATCTTTGGGTAGCATTTTTAATTATTTAGCAATTTCACCCCCCTTTTAACGATTTTGACGGACGAAGACAAAAAAATATTCCTCGAATTCGGATCACTTTAGGAGAAAATAGATATAACTTTGTAGATAGCAATCTCTGACGTACCCAAAACGACAGACGGACAGACATGGACTAACCCTTCGTACTCAATTAACAACATGTGACGGAGAAATTACGCTCGTTAACAAAAAAAACATAAACAAAATGTTAGAGAATAAACAATAACATACAAGTTCGTTATTCACAAAAGCTTATTTTATTATTGCATTAAAAAAATAGAAATGTATTTTTAATTCGAGAAAATTAATTCAAATCACTTTTAAAATAAATTAAATTCATTTCTCGACAATTAATTAATCATTCAAAAAAACAAACTATAATCAACAAAATTATAGCAAATTGCACAAATTAGTTTAAGTTCACTAAAATTCATACGAAAAGTTAGCCCCCAACAGTGAAACCAACTAAACACGAGACAGCGCTAAAACTAAACTCACGACTAAAACTAATATTCCACTCGCTCAAGGACACTAACGCCATCTATTTCACTTAAAAAAGGTATAGCATCAGTTGTAAAAGTGCCACTGAAAAGTAAACATTATCACAAAAAGCATAAGGTCGTTTTTACATTAATAGCTGTTGTAGGGTAAAATAAGTGTCATGAATGGAAATTATCCTTATAAAAGTTACTTATCAGTGACACTAAAATATTACCACACTTTTTTTAAAGTGAAATAGACTCAAAACAAATAAATAACAGAATGACAGACTTAATACACAAACCAAAAATAGATACACACATACATTATACACTGTGACTTTGTATTTTGTCTTTTCGAAATTTTTCGAATGCATTAGCTGAATAAAAAACCCTAAAATGACAATATGAACCATGTCACCACTAAAGGACTTTTCACTTGATTATACAAGTCTTTACTTGTGTTTGTATGTGTGTGTCTTTTCTCGTGTAGTATTAAATCATCATTTTATTAAATGTTCGTTCGACTACTCGTAACATAGCTTAGACCGAACTAATATGTATGTATATTACTGTGAGGATCTTTATAGGCGCGGTAACTGCAAACATTACAAAACTATAATTAATAACATTTCCGTCTCGACACCCCCTTAATAAAATAATGGGAAGTGAAGAGGACACTAAGCGAAAATTTATTATTACACAAAAAAAGAAATATGATATAATTTGGCAAACGCACTCGAAGCGTCCTGGCACTTAACACTACACAATCGACCTTAGCACTTCGTAATTAGCGTTCATTTTTCAACGCGGAACTTGGACTTTCCCAGTCTGACCCGCAAGTCGTGTAAGCGACGCCGTATACTTTTTATATTTTGTTTTAATAACGTTCGTACCTATACATGCCGGCCAGACTATGATTTTTGTTCGTTATTTCAAAATTTATATTTTATGAATGTGTAAACGAAATTAAACTTAATTATATAGTAAATAGAGTCCAATTGATACCAAACTAAATAAGACCCGTATGTTTTGCCAAGATCCGCGTTACATTCTTATAACCAACACAATATTTTCACTTATTTTATATTTCCGTCATTTTTACGTCATTCTTCGCACTTTTGGCGCATTAATGCCATTTTTTCTTGTTAATCATTTACATTCGCTTGCTAGAGACATTTTTGTCCTGACAAAATATGATGATTCTTCGACTTTTTGACGGCTTATGAGACAGGAAAACTCCGATTTTTGTTAATTCTTAAATTGTTTTTATCCAGAAGCTTTAAGGCTAATATCGTTGGAAAACTATGTGCACTGTCTCTTTCTATCATGTTCGATGTTGCTAAATGTGACTTGAAATTTTCTTTTTGCCACATAGTGATGGTTTACTTGTCTCTTTCTAAATGTAATCTTTCTGTTATATATAGACATTGTTAAATTGTCTCTTTTCTTATCTATGCCAAGCGATCTCCAAGCTATTTCTTCCAGCTAACTTCAAAACTCACGTAATTCTGCAGCGAAACCCGAAGCCTTCTTAAAACTTAACTTTGTCATCTTTCATCTCTTTTCCTCCCACAAAAATGACGCAACGAATCTCGTTTCATCCGGTGCATTCACTCAGCTCGCATTCGACGCATCCGTGACATGCGAACATGACGCATTAACGTCCGAATCGTTTGACGCACTCGTGACAATTTGTGTGTATGACTCCGCGACGTCAGATGAGGCACTAACTTCTGTCGCGTCAGTGACATTTCCCGTGTTTGACGCTTCGGCGTCTGGCGCACTCGCGTCGATGGCGTCGATGGCGTCGGTGGCGGACGACGCTCGCGCGCGCGCGGCGAGTCACTCCGAGTTGTTGAAGTATTCCGACGCGTTCCCGCGGCAGATCGGACACGTCCGGTTTGACTGTGACCAGACAAATATATATTATGAATGACAGTTATATGAGATTCATCATGGAGAAAGGAGATTAATAATAGGGTATTTTGCTGTCGTTGAAATATCGACATCGATAGCTAGACTCGATAATTTACTGTATAAGTGTACGATTATTGAAGAAACATTTTTGTTTGAAATACAAGAAAGTTATAGAGCAACAAACTTTGATGTACCTATCTCTTAAACAAAATTTTGTACGGCGCTTGTAGGAAGCACTAGCTTAGTGACGTCATAATTAGCGTATCGCTCTCTTTTTTGAATTAGGAAATTTGCAACTCTATATCTTTGGAACTAATAGATAAAAACATAAAAGAGATTCATACTTCATAACCTTATTTAGGTTCGTTTTTCATATTACGCAACAGTTTTTTAAATCAAAAATCAAATCAAAATCAAAATCATTTATTTGCAATAAATAGGGTGGTTACATAAATGTAGATCTTAAGTTAGACATTATTACTTAAACCGATTTAGCCATAATAAATAGGCATGCAAATTTTTGTGTAAACCTATAAGTACCTACATACAACTAAGTAATTATAAAGTCACAAAGTTTGAAAGTCAATTTAAATTTGAACAAACATAATTTCGTTAAACGAAAAATACCATGAAAATATAGTTAGAAAAAGAAAGAAATTATATATACAATTTATAAGTAATTAACTCAGCATACGGCAAATAAACAATCTCATTCTAGTTAGCAAATTATTTCACTTAATTATTAGTGAAGGAAAAATATTATAAGCATGTTTTTATGATATAAGCTGGGTCCACAATTTTGAAGTCTACCTGAATATTTTTACTCTTCATAAATTCTCAAGAGAATAAAATGTGGTTTTTTATAAGGAGATTGCGTAATGTTGCTTTAAATTGATGTGTAGGTAGCAACTTAATATGGTCAGGAATTTTGTTATAGATTTTATACACATCATATAGCATTTTTTAAGCAACGAGTGGTGTTTAGGTGCGATTGACAATTAGATTGTTTTAATTTCTGATATTTCTGTGAGTGTGATTATTTGCTGTGACGAATAAGTGTTTATTTTGAGTTACAAACGTACCTATTTCGAGTATAGAGAGACAGGGGAGGGGTAGGATATTAAGTAATTTGAAATAAGGTCTGCAAGAAACGTCAGGAGCTATGTTACATAGGGATCTTATGCCCTTTTTTGGGCTATAAAGACTGAGTCAATGTCGGTCCCATTTCCCCAGATTAATAGACCATATCTGAGGACAGATTCTACGTATGCGTAGTAGGCAGTAATAGCTGTGTTTAGGTTGGTAATTTTAGTTAATTTGTAGAGTGCAAATGAAAATCTATTAATTTTTGTGCATACTTTTTCTACTTGCTCTTTCCATGACAATTTAGGATTTATGATAAGTCCTAAGAATGAGGCTTCGCGTGTTAAGTATTATATATTGTACTAGCGGCCGCCCGCGACTTCGTCCGCGTGGAAAGTAACTTTTTACCCCCCTTTTAACCCCTTACAACCCCCTTAATATTATTATGTTGATACAACTTAAACAAATTATTTCGACCAAATTTGGTACCATAAAAACGGTCATTGTGACTAAACTTAAAGATAGACATATGCCGTCGCGGACTTTTTTTAGATCATGTATAGAGGAATAATTCTTTCATACATATTTTTGTGTATCTTGAACCGTTTCGCAGCGCACGCAAAGAAAGCCTTCAAAAATGAATAATTTTCCCCGTTTTTTACACATTTACCGCTCTGTCTTTGCTCCTATTGGTCATAGCGTAATGTTATTTAGCCTATAGCCTTCCTCGATAAATGGACTATCCAACAAAAAAAGAATTATTCAAATCGCACCAGTAGTTTCGGAGATTAGCGCGTTCAAACAAACAAACAAACAAACTCTTCAGCTTTATATATTAGTATAGATTATAGTCCGCGGCATCTAACAATAGCGCTAACCGTTAGTTTGCGCACTTGTAAAAAAGAAGCCTTTCTACTAAAATTGGTTTCTGCGCACTCAAGGTCATCGCTACTGCTTCATGCCGCAGACTATACTCTGGTTTTTAATCATGTGGAGTAAACTGACAGATTTCAATGTGTCATCCCGTACATTATCACTCAATTTGACAGATGCTAAATGTCAAAATGTTTTTTTTTATGAAATAGGGGGCAGACGAACAGACGGATCACCTGATGGTAAGTGATTACCGCCGCCCATGGACACCAGCGGAGTCGCAAATGCGCTGCCGACCTTTTAAGAAGGAATACGCTCGCTTTTTGAAGGTATAGAAACTTGACATTTGTATCTGTCAGTTTACTCCACATGTTTAAAAATCAGAGTATACAGTGCACGGCTGCAGTGTACCTGTGTACTGTACATATGTGTGCGTCTCAGCGTGTGTGTGTGTGTATGTGTGCGTCTCAGCGTGTGTGTGTGTGAGAGTTTGTGCGGTGTGCGTGTGTGTGCGTCATACATACCCGCAGCCACTTGTCGACGCACTTGGCGTGGAACTCGTGCGCGCACGGCAGCACGCGCAGCGTCTGGCGCGCCTCGAACTCGCACATGCACACCACGCACGACGACTGCTCGCCTGTGACACCAACACGACAAACTTAAGTAAACTGACAGCCTATGAATGAATGAATATACTTTATGTGGCACACAAAACCAGAGGCGGCGCAAGGCGAAGACGATGTGGGCCACCGCCCACGGCCTCCAACACGACAACGTTAAGTATCAGACTGTACACTTAATTGGACAACAACATCACATACAGTCTCCTGGTCCCAAACTAAGTGTAGTGTGTGTCGCACCTCACCATAGGTTAGGTATAAATATAATAATATTTCACTACATCACATACATTGATCTGACTCTGAGATAGGTAGCTCAAGCATCTGTGTTACAGATATCAGAACCAACAGTGGGATTACAAATATATACATATAATACTTTTCTTTTGTAAATACATACTTATAATACATAGAAAACACCCAGACCAATACAAACAGACATGTTCATGCACACAAATGTTTGTACTGTGCGGGGATCGAACCCGCAACCCTTGGCCCAGACGCAGCATTCACTACCACTGAACCAAACGGGTCGTCAAAAGGTTAATATCAAATATAAGGTTTAGTAGTAATTATAGACAGTTACAACGCATAACATCTTTCATTTAGACGTCCCGTAAACCCCATCATTGCATAAGGTTTTCCCTTGTGCTATGGAAAAATAACGAAGGAACCACAAACACCCAGACCCAACACAAATATCTGTTTCATCAACTAACATTGCGTCTCAACAGGCGCTCAAACCCATTGCGCTAAACGGGTCGTTAAACACTACTGTCCCATTGCAGGGCGAAGGCCTCCAAATAGACGTCAAGTCATCGCTACTATGATGGGATTAAGCCTAATCAACGCTTAATGCGAATTGGTCACCAGAAACCCGAGCTATGTTCGAAAATTCGAGAGATACTTTTTGCTCGACCCAGGAATCGAACCCGGGACCCCGAGATCACGGCCAGGTACTTAAACTAGACCTCGGGGGCAACAAGAACAAAAATTTAACTTCTAAAGTATTCACACATACATACATTTCTAATCTAATAAAGCGGGATGTTATTGGAATATTCTATGATTTGTCCAAAGCCTTCGATTGCGTCAATCATGAAACGTTGGCTAATGAAAGTTACAGCATTACGGTGTCTTTGATAACTCACTTAGTCTAATCAAATCTTACTTATCAGATAGGATGCAGAAGGTGAATGGCAATGGAACTAACTCTTCTGGCGCCCTTCTAATTATAGGAGTGCCCCAAGGCTCTGTATTGGGGCCGTTGCTGTTTTTAGTGTACATAAATTCGGCCAGCGACAGCAGCGCCTCGTAGTTCCCGGTCGGTCCCCTGTGCGGTCGGTCCCTGTGTCACGTACCCTGGTGCGTCTGCGGCGAGTACTTGTAGCTGGGCA
Organism: Cnaphalocrocis medinalis; assembly: GCA_014851415.1. Classification (NCBI taxonomy): domain Eukaryota; kingdom Metazoa; phylum Arthropoda; class Insecta; order Lepidoptera; family Crambidae; genus Cnaphalocrocis; species Cnaphalocrocis medinalis. The sequence continues at coordinate 5,470,832 of CM026303.1, read as the reverse complement.
GCAGGTCGATCTCCTGGCGCGCGAGGCCGCGCGGCTTGGCCTCGCCGAGGCGCTCGGCCAGCGACAGCAGCGCCTCGTAGTTCTCTGTCTCGGGCGACTCGCCCGCGTCCTCGCGCGCCTCCGCGTACGGCGACACCGGGAACATCGCCAGCAGGTTCAGGAACACCTGACGCACGTCACACCACCTCACGATTAATATTCACCCCCGGAGCAACACTGTGACTTATGCAATATTATGAAAAAATTGTTGACGATGAATTCATCATCATTTCAGCCAATAGACGATATAGGCCTCCCCAAACGAGATTGGTCCTGTGCCACCCGCATCCAAGGGATTCCCGCGACCTTCACTAGTTCGTCGGTTCACCTTGACGTAAATCAGTACAAACTGAATTTTCAACATCTGAAGAATAACACTCTTTGTATAAGTGACAGTAGTGATTAAACTAGAAAAAAATCTCCAGCCATCCTTTTTATTAAAAAACTAGCGACCCGCCCTCACTTTATAACGGGACTTGATTTGGTTATAAGTTCCAAATATTACCAATAAATGGCGCTAAGTGTCGATTACAACACGCAAGTGTTTCGTCTCTTCGATTTGTATATAGCCCTCATCGATGTCTATAGAAATTACCTCATGAAATGAAATATTCTTTATTCAATAAGTCCATACAGAACGTTTATGAATGTCAAATATTATGTAACCTTTATTATTATAGACGGGAATTAACGCGACGTAATTTTTTAAGCACATAATTATACTCATCGCTTCGCTTATGACCACGGCTGTTGTAACGCAGCCGAAACGTCAAGCAGTAAGTACATAATTATGTGCTTAAAAAATTACGTCGCGTTAATCCGTCCCGTCTATAATAATAATAGTTATAATGCAACGCGAAAATTTAAAGAATTATGTAACCTACCACTGGTTCGGTAAGTAGATTTCTAGAAAGTAGATTTTCTCATTATAAATAGTATAGATTGTCAATTCCAAGTTGAGATCCACCTGAAAGTCGATGTGTATATACAACATATACGTGTGTGTGTATGTTTGTGCGCACTGACCTGGTAGGTGGGCGGGGGAGGCGGCAGGGAGAGCGGCGACGCCACGTGCAGCTGCGGGAGCGCCGCGCCCACCAGCCCGCCGCCGCCCTGCGACACGCGTTCACACAACATTACACACTGGTCTGATTGCCTTTTCAACACCATCATAATATATGATAGTCTTTATTAGAGTAACAAAAGAAATAGGTACTTTTTTCTTTGTCTTTCTACAAACACTAGACTGTAATTACCAAATACAAATAGTTTTTATTTCCAAAGAACATGTAATATTGTTGAGCATTATAGTAGCACACAGACACAGACTTCTGAAATACTAGATCTCAGTCAACACCGGCTGACACACCGGCTTTGGGATCTGAGATGATTGCGTGTGTATGTGTGTATTTGTGTGAGAGAGAGTATGTGTGTGCGTGCGAGCGAGTGTGTATGTGTATTCGTGTGTGTCTGGTTTGTGTGTGTGAGTGTACGTGTGAGTATATGTGTGTTTATGAAAGGGAGAATGTGGGAACGTGCGTGCGAGTGTGTATGGTATATGTGTGTGTTGGTGTGAGAAAGAGAGATCGACACCTCCTACGTATATTATCGTAACTGTCTTTAATAATAAAGACAGTTACGATAATATACGTAGGAGGTGTCGAGATATGTGTGTGTATGTGTCGCGCTTAATATATTCCAGCACATACACCAGCTTATGGCTTTGGCATTCGGACCAAATCTTGGGAGACAATCGCCAGGTACTCTCTGCGGCTCTCGCCCCGGTGTGATTTCTGTTCCTCGCACCGAGGCTGTGTGTTGTGTTACCTGCGCGTGTATGTGTGTGTTACCTGCGCGTGTATGTGTGTGTTACCTGCGCGTGTATGTGTGTGTTACCTGCGCGTGTATGTGTGTGTTACCTGCGCGTGTATGTGTGGTGTTACCTGCGCGTGCATGTGTGTGTTACCTGCGCGTGCATGTGTGTGTTACCTGCGCGTGTAGTGTGTGTGTTACCTGCGCGTGCATGTGTGTGTTACCTGCGCGTGTATGTGTGTGTTACCTGCGCGTGTATGTGTGTGTTACCTGCGCGTGCATGGTGTGTTACCTGCGCGTGTATGCGTGTGTTACCTGCGCGTGCATGTGTGTGTTACCTGCGCGTGCATGTGTGTGTTACCTGCGCGTGCATGTGTGTGTGTTACCTGCGCGTGTATGGTGTGTTACCTGCGCGTGCATGTGTGTGTTACCTGCGCGTGTATGTGTGTGTTACCTGCGCGTGTATGTGTGTGTTACCTGCGCGTGCATGTGTGTGTTACCTGCGCGTGTATGTGTGTTACCTGCGCGTGTATGTGTGTGTTACCTGCGCGTGTATGTGTGTGTTACCTGCGCGTGTATGTGTGTTACCTGCGCGTGTATGTGTGTGTTACCTGCGCGTGTATGTGTGTGTTACCTGCGCGTGTGTGTGTGTGTTACCTGCGCGTGTGTGTGTGTGTTACCTGCGCGTGTGTGTGTGTGTTACCTGCGCGTGTATGTGGTGTATGGCCTGGTGCGGCCAGCGCGGCGCGTGGCGCACGTAGGGCCGCGCGGCGCGCGAGCCCGAGCCCACCACGCCCACGCCCACCCCCACGCCCACGCCCACGCCCACGCCGGACCCCACGCCCGACCCGCTCCGCCGCTGCAACACAGGATGGGGGCACGTTCAGACAAAGTATTAGCTATATGTTTTTAAACGAATGTTATTTGCGAAAACTGTGATAAGGCACATTTGTTTTAAAATACTGTAACCACTCATGTCAATAAGATGCTGTTTGTTTTCCAATAAGAAATAAATAAATAAATAAACTATCGCGTTGAATTATACCTAAACACACTAAAAAGTTATGCAAATAAAAATAATTCATTTCATTTCTGAACATCATTTTTCCGATTACTTTGGAAATTCGCGTAAAAATATCAACTCTTCAAAGCCGATCACGTGGCGTGGTGATGTCGACGCGTGTCGTGCAGCACTTACGTGGTGGTGGTGCGAGAAGGCGTGGCGCGCGTGGTGCGGCGCCATCAGCTCCAGCGGGCTGCCGCGCGCCTGCGCACCGAGACACGTTAGGATACAAACAAAGAAGAAGGAACAAACATGTACTCGTACTTGCTGGCAAATTTAACCCGTTAATGGGCAGTAGGTAGCTATAAATACAATTCATTGGTTTTAGGCCTTATCTCCAACAAATATGGATCAAAATATGGTTTCTAACATATCGACAGACCTATAAAGGGTCAACGGAACATTATAAGGAACTAGCGGCCGCCCGCGACTTCGTCCGCGTGGAAAAGTAACTTTTTACTCCCCTTTCAACCCCTTACAACCCCCTTTTCGCAATAAAAAGTAGCCTATGTCCTTTCTCAGGGTCTACATTATCTGTATACCAAATTTCATTTAAATCCGTTGAGTAGTTTTGGCGTGAAAAAGTAACAGACATACAGACAGAGTTACTTTCGCATTTATAATATTAGTATGGATAATAATAATCCTTTCTTCGAAATCGGTTACGAAACTTAGGTTTTGTGGACGGCTGAAAAGTCAGCGCGTTTATACTTACTTCAGTGGCGAGCAGCAACGGCGCGTGGTGAAGGTCGGCAGCGGCCTGCAGCGGCGACAGCGCGCCCTCGCCGCTGCCCAGCATCTCCAGGCGGCCGCCCTCCGCGCGCTGCCGACCACGTACACTCATTAGCACGAGTAGTAGTTTGAGATATTTCAAATTTAAGTGCGTATTTTTTCCATTAGCTGCGAGGCCGTCAAGCTGGCCCTTCATGCCAAAGCACGGTCATATAATCTTAATTTCCGCTTTAATGCCACTACTGACGTCATATCGTCTATCACCTATGTAGTCAGATCTGCTGACAGAGCGTACGTGATAGAGATAATAGTCGCCTGTAGAGATAGGAATTCGACGGTTAAAAAGAAATAAGGCATATGCCACTGATAGTTTATCTACTTAAAATTTTCTACTCTTTCGAATGCGCTTACTCCCAAGTCTCTACGATAACTTTTTTTGCGTTTATGCCCATTATGCCCAAGCAAAAAAAAAACATTTTTGCTAACGGACGAAAATTCTGGTCATTTTTGCTATAAAGCTGATTTAGTTCCATTTCTATCTGATTTAAAACTGTTTCACTTTTCACAATAATAAATGACTTTTTTTTAATTTCTAAAATTTTTAAACTTGAAACGTGAAATAAATATTTTTTTTTACATATCATCTTTTGTCGCTTATTAAATCCCCTATTTCCTTTTAACTGTGGAATATTATCAGACTGTTGCGCCGGGGTCACTGACCTGCGAGTTGCCGATGTAGTGCGTGTGGTGCGCGTGCGCGTGGTGGTGCGCGTGGTGCGCGTGCGGCGGCGACGCGAAGGGCCCGCGGGGCGCGTGCGCCGCGCCGAACGACCCGTACGGCAGCCCCGCGTACACGCCGCCCATCTGCGCAGCCGCGCGGTTAGCCCGACGCACATCGCGCAAGGGGGGGCGACATCGATTTTTTCACGTGCTATTGACCCTAACTATCTACCCTGTATCCTTTAGAAGTATTCCCATTAAACCACTACTCCCATTTAACCCAAAAAACAACCCAAAAGTCAAAATATAAAACTAACATAAACTTGGAAAAGAAACCCTAACTATCCACTATCTTATACTAGTGGCCCGCCCTCACTTCGTTTCGGGGCAGTAGTTCCACTGACTGTTAATAGATGGCGCTGGGCGTTGATCTCTATCGCGCAAGTGTTTCGTGTTTTCGGTTTAGCTATAAGCCCTGGCGTGGAATATGAGGTTAACCTCTTTATAAATAGTATAGAGGAAGATATAAAAAAAATATTTTTCGGCCCCACGTTGGGCGCCAATGTTTCTTAGAGTAAATAATATTTATTACTAGTGGCCCGCCCTCACTTCGTTTCGGGACATTAGTTTTCCATGCAACCAATAGATGGCGCTGGGTGTCGAATACATCGCACATGTGTTTTGCTTTTTCGGTTTACCTATAAGCCATGTCGTTGTCTATAGAATGTACCTCTTTATAAATAGTATTGATTTATTCTGCAGTATTATAAACGCTAAATCGATGTCACCCCCTGGCTTGCAAAAGTCCTAAATAATATTCGGCCTGAATGTACCACGATCATATTATATTCATACTGAGATATTACACCAACACCGGGATTCCTATCATGTTATTTATTTAAAATGGTTAATGACATATTTACAATAGCATTTAGTAGCAGATTATATTATTATTTTGTCACTCTATCTTCGTTATATTTGTACTCTTGGGAACATAAGTCTGCTGAATTTATTTTGACTATACCTATACCTATTGTTGCATGCCACATTATTATTATATTATTGAGAATTATTAAATATTATACCTACTTAATATAACACCAACTTGGAATTATATTGTGTCATTTGAACATGGCTCACAGATCAAAGTTTCAACAGCCAATCAAAAATATATACCTTTATTATGTAATAATAATATGTCTTCCTACCAATATTTCCACTAATTTCAAAAACAATAGCGAATATCACAAAATATATAATAAACTACAGTGTAATACTAGCCACTGCGGCACAGAGACAATTGAAAGTCACAAATAAAAACATCAGCAGCATAGTTATTCATACGTAAGCTCAAAAGCTTTACCAGTAATAGTGGACTGATAATTCTGGCCATATGATTATTTATTTATTACAGTATACTTGTGGCTTACAGAAATGATTCCAAGACGTACAAAAGTTTAAATTTTATACAATTCTAATATTATTTTAATTATAATACTGGTAATTATATCGTGGTACATCCTCAGCCGCACACAGTAAATGAAAGATTAGAACAGTGTAACCACGAGGTTGAGGTCAGTAAGCAGAAGGGATCTCGTCTCGAGGCATGACGCGCGTGAGCGGACAACCGAACAGAACAAGCCAGTTATATAGATGTAATGACATATTATATTCATATACCAAAATCATATATCATGCTCGAAATATAGAACAATAGGGTAGCATAATATATTCACTAATGTATAATAGACTTCACGTCATATGATTCAAAATTCTTATATTGTTCAAGTTTTCCAATATATTATTTTTTTATTCCTTTTCAAATGTAAGTAATGTGGTTTAAATATCTCAATTATAGCAAGTGAAGGAGACAACCATATTATATAGTTTTGCTCCAATACAAAAAAAATATATCATATTATTTACAATAAGTGATATAAAAAATACTTTATTAAATATTTTTTTAGTAAAAATATATGAAATCAAGTACAAGCAACTACCCTATTGTGAGAAATTACTATATATTCGAATTATAATAAAAATATAAAATAAAGTTTTATAGCATGGAATAAATCGGCAAATGAGTAATAATAAGGAAATTAAAATAAATCGATTATATATAAATTATATACGCCACCAACGCTTCATACTAAGAGAGTGCCGACGATTAAATATAATTATAAAAACTAGGGGCAATAATAATATAGTAATATAAATACAAAAATGGTGAGACTGTATGACATGAACACACTGAGAGAACGAGAAAAAACCTAGTGCTTCACTACAGCTAGTTAACTCATAGCGCCCGTGTTAATACCGCACCCGAACACTTGACGTCGTCACATTATCACTTTGTTATTCATTTTCACATTTAAAAGAGCATATTTTAGGAAACAGCCAAATTCTAATAATATTGAAGCGACCAGCCAAATATTTTCATTGTATCTGTTCAAATCAATCTACGAAATATCAAAGCTTGAGTTGCTAGCGGCAAAATTTCGTAAATAAACAGTGTAGCGATACCGCAGGAAAAATCGACTAGTGTGGGATAGGCCCCAAGCGCCAACGCCCAAACGCAGTGAGCTGATTGGCCGCGAGCGCATAGAGCCTCACGCCACACAAGGCGATTTCACTACGGCCAAAATTATACACGTAAAACACGGAACACATTCACAGGGTATCGAAGAGTGTGGAGAATCGAAGCATGCGGTACACGAAGAATAAAATATTCAAAATGTGGGGTTAGTCAAAAAATATTTGGAGGGTCGCGCCGACCGGGACTAGGGGGCCCTGTACCGCGTCGCGGCCGTACAGAGCCCGTAGTTAATACATCATCGCAACAGACTAGACCAGTACACAGTACAGTACAGTATGTACAGAACCAAACAGTATGAGCTCGAGTGTTGCATGCTGCGCCGAGAGACGACGTCGGCGCGAGTCCACCACGTCGTATCTGCGGCGCGTATCATTAAAAATAGTGTAATTTTTATTAAAATAAATAAAAAAGATTCGGTCCAGAAGTGTGAGATGAATAAAACATCAATAACTGAATGGTATAGATAACTGTAAACGCGTTTCCAATAGCAAACACAGCCTTTACCCAACTAGCCAATGGACGACGTTCGTGCGAGGGCGTCATTGGCCAGTTGTGGCGTCAATGCACTGAGTCGACCAATCAGAAAGCACGGCTACGCGCAGACATGTAGTACCTAATGTCATCAAGCACTGTGCAGACTGAGTCTATTGTATTACATATATGTATTAGGTTATGTGGGACCAACCAACAATGCTACAAATCGTACATCAAAACAGCTAAAAAGCTAAGCACTTAAATTAGCAAGAAAATCACGAAAATATTTATTGGAATCAATAACAAAAGTAAGTGATAAAAAGGATGAACAGGTCCAAAGGCTTGCACATTATTATTATATACAGTTTGTATAACAGTTCAATCTTCCATCACCATCATCTGCACCATTAGCTTATATTTTGATCCCACTGCAAGGTATACGCCTTCTCTTATGCTCGCCATTAACCCGTTATTTTTAATATCTTCTACCTGAATGGAAATCGAAAACATCACCAATTTTCATGTGAACTTATTTTTTGATTTGGAAATGCATTGATTTCAAAGTCCATTTATTTTATTTTATTAAAACGCGTTGACTTGAATTGATTTCGCGATGTGAAGTGCTTTATCTGGTGTCCCACCCTCACTTCGTTTCGGGACTTAATTTTGCTATTAGTTCCAAAATTTGCCAATAGATGGCGCCTTGTGTCCATTACACCGCACAAACGTTTCATCTTTTTGAATTACATATAATATAAGTAGGTTTTTGTTTATAGAATTAACCTCTTTGTTACTAGTATTGACATAGATTTGCAGCATTACTAGCCAGTCCCACCAGTTATTCGTGATGCACACAATATGTCTATGCAGCCTACCGCCACCTCGCTAGTCACACCGCGTCTAGCAGCCGCCGTCAAGTCCATCCAACGCCTGGCCTCACTCAACCACGACGCGCACCGCTAACTACTTAATACTTCAACTTATAATGGCATCTCCAGGATAGATCACACCTCTATAGTACGAATAAACAGTAACTAGCTAGGCGCAGCGACCCAAAGTGAGCCTTGGCCCCGATAATAAGAGCCTCCATCTAGGTCAATCCTGCACCATCTCCTGGCAAGTGATCAGCCTGATGAAGTATCCCGCGTAAAAAAAAACCAAACCAACAATAACAGTAAAACCCATAAAACGTAGTAAATTCTTTTAAAGTTGCAAAAGCTTATCATCAGGAGAGAAACATTAAAAAATATATTTCGCGGTATTTTTTTCGTTTTAAGTCAGACTTTATCTTCCGATAAAAGAATAACGAAAGATACAATATAGTAAATAATAGTTGACTCTTATAAAAGAAATTATGAGATCCAATTTTTTAAATTGAATAATACTTATCATATTTTATAAGCAAAACAATTGAAAAATAAATATTAAAATAAAATCAAGATCTAATGTATGAAATAATCATAAGTACGCATATATCGTAGAGATGCCAAGATTTACTACGATATAAGAATTTCAGAAGTATTTGTAGTTTGCGCCGCGCGTCGTCACAAACACATGAGCCAAGCTCGCTAACATGACAGTGCTCGGGCAACGAATGTGCCAAGTCTCAGATTAATTAAGAAAGTGGCTCCAAGTGCGCTCCCTGAGGGACACCCGCTATTACCGCCGTGAACAAACCGAATACCAAGTTTAACGTATTTGAATTGTAGTAATTTTTTTAAATACTTTGATAAGTTAACACAAAGACAAATTATCACCAACAGTATCAAAGGCTATTCCGGAGTCAGAGTTCAGAATATCTTACCTACTTAAATGAATTTTAATCAATAAAATAATTAAATCATAGGCTTTGGAGGAAAAACAAATAATTAAGTTACTAGTGAAGTAATAACATTTAAATTAAAAATACATAATTATTTTTATTTCCAGTATTTATTGAACTATTTTAATTTAAGGTTATCCTAGATTTAAGGACAACATAATTTGCAAGTTCACAACGGTATACGGGACGAATAGAGAGCGCACGAATTAGTCGAGCACGCCTGAGAATTCGGACGCTGCCTGATCCGTTCAGTATAAATAAAATAAGCTAAATTAGTCTACAGAAGGTGGAAAATTAAAATATATAAATAATTTGATGAAAAACTCACTCATAATCAATGCAAGATATCATGACATTCGTGGAATAACACATAGGTTGGAAACGCAAGAACACAGCAATAATATTGATGGAATAATCAAGTATTTATATGCAGATTATTGAAAGTATACTGTTTGTCGATTAAAAGACAATGCAAATTTCATTAAAATAACATAAGTGCTTACACATCTATAAAGTTTGTTATAATTAGTAATAGAGAAATTGCAATTAATGCCAATGTATACACAATTTGGAAATCTAACTTTAACTTAATTAATATCTAAAAGCGATTGAATGCGATAACCAATAGCCGAATGAAGACTAAATAAATGAAGCATACAAAATTAATGATGTGAGAAGTGAAGACGGAAATGTATCGTAATGTAACGGAATCTGATGAAGCATTTACTTAGAATAGTCTAAATTGTAAATGACGGGGCATTCTAACAAACGAAGGGTACATTGTGAATGAGAATGCTAAAGCATTTGCAGTTGCAAGTGCAGGTATTAATCTGAAGGTTCCTCTATCAGCTAACACAGAGATCAGGCAACGTCCGGTACAAACATTATCTCAAGAGTCTGTAGAACTATCGGTACACTACCACGCGAATACCAAACCCACAGGAGGAGCTTCAAGACGCGTACACAACATCCCGACCCGATATATTATTAACTTCAAAACAAAATTGCTTACTATTGAAATTGGAATGTAAAAGGCGATTTTGTTTAAAAGAAAAGCTAGAGAAGTGTGAAATGTAAATAATTACGAGGATTATTCTCATTCAACAAATCTCAAATTGAAAGATATTGTGACGAATTCTGAAAAGTTTTTTGTAAATATTAGATTTATGATTTTCAGTTTGTTTTCTATTCCATTCAATATCATTATGTGATATTAAGTTTCAAGTAGGTTAGAAAGGAAAGGCTTTGTCATTTCAATCTCTTTAACACATTATAGAGATATTTTTAATGATTAAAGCAGAAAAATAGTTAACTACGTATATTATTGGAGTAGCTGAATGTTTATAAAATCTAGGGGATCTTATTTCTCATATAAAAAAACCAACAGCTATAAGAGGGTTAAAAAGCAAAAATGTTGATGCTAATTCTGCTTCAGGCAAGGCATTGAAGTTAAGGTTAAAATAAAATTGGAAGTTAATAATAAGTGCAATGAAGAAAGCTCAGAGACGGTCCAATATTATTAACAACATGCCAAAAAAATAATATAATCAATATTTCCATTCTGTCCTGAACTATACAAGAAACGAACTGTCCTTGTTTATCAGCTAAAATCACTGGACCAATATCAATTAATGATTTATAAAATGATCAGTATAGGATATATTTTTATGTGGAAATTACCATGGCGGGTTTAATAAAAATAATAATAAGGATTTGAAAATTATAGAGGACGTCATCAAACAAATGAAAGTTAAAATTCTGACCTTAAAAATGCAAATATTAGTAAGCACATGACAGGCGTATCAATCTTAGCCAGGTGATAATTACATTAATCTTTCGACCCAAAGAAATTAGAAAACAAACACAAAATCAACGGACTAACATATACAACGAACCCGGAAGCTCCCAGTGTGAGATCGCTAGTCACATTCTACGCTTACATCTTACAAGCCACATATATCACAATCGTTAACTCTATCCTTCCTCACCAAAACCGTTATCCGACAGTACAGTAATCTGGGCATGCATATCTGTGCTTAAATTAACATATAGTATGGAGGTAGTGTCGCACCCAGCTATCGAGGCGCTAGTCAACAAAGCGCGGGTGATGCCGGACCGCGTGCCGTGACCTAGGGGGCTAGTGGGGCCATGCCGAAACACGCTATCGATAAATGTCATTGTTTATCACATAACCCGATTCTCATAGGCAACAAATCTTTGGCTACAGCTGTTAATCCAACCTTATTTAGTATTCGTAAATTAGAATGAGCAAAGACGTTAACGTGTCATAGAAGAATAGACGTTTTTAAGCAGACATAAACGTAATTAAAGTTAGTGACTGCAACGCTTATAACCCATTTCAAGTTATAAAAGAAAGTTCAAAAAGGATGGTCAATCTGTTGTAACCGGGCATATATCATACATCGATAGTGGGACGTGGTTACAATATTCAAACATATTGACTAGATATAGCATCGTCTGGGTACGATATCAATCCAAAATATGAAAATACTATTGCCACAGATCACGCTAACGATGTTATAAACAAAATTGATAAATATCGATAGTCGAGCATCACAATGGCAACACTAGCCGAAGGAGGGAAGCCGGAAACACGTCGCAGGCTTTCATTTGGTCTAGCTTCAAAAGTGCTATTCATGAAATCTTTCGATCAGACATTTTTTTAAATCCTGTACTCACTGGATGGACCAGTAAAGTCTTAAGACTAAAAACGATCATACATTTGAGAGTTCAGATATTTTAAATGAACAGCAATTGTGAAGCAAGACCACAATCTATAGCAATTAAACTCGTCAGTTAAAGAAAAATCGGCTCCGAAAAGTATGGAGAAAACAAATGCTATTAAAGAGTTTGATAATGTGAATTATATTATAGTGTGGAGTGTAGCTACAACATTCAAGGCACGCCCGAAGTATTCTAGAGCCGCGGCGGCCGGTTCACACGACTCGGTAGGACACGAGGTTACTTAAGTTAAGCTATTGTACAATACAATGTCTGATGAAAAGTTAATTCATTAATAGAAGGCGCGATTTAGGAGAGACTGTAGATTTGCCATTACTGTACTTTTATTTGATCTAGTCAATCTAATATTCTTTAGCTCAAAGATACTATATAATTTTGGACAAATGTTTCAATTCTATGCACAGGACAGAAATTTTCATTGAAAGTTTTGCGTCCAAAAATTTTTGCTGCGTATTACAACTTGTGTAACATTTCAAAGTCATGATTAGCATCTTTTAGAGAAGATTTTTATCCGTTTTTCTTTTTCTTCAATTTTCAACACATTTTTCCATAATATCCCAAATCAACCAAGGTGCAAAATGTGTGGTTACTTATAGAAGGCAGCGAAGTCAAAATCAAGTCCTAAATCACGCTCCCCTCCGTTACCCAATTAATAAATTAATGTTTAAAATCAAGCATGATTGTGAAATCGAGCGTGAACCGACAGCCGTTTAGCACAAAACGGTATTACCAATTATATTTAAAATACTAATTAAAAACAGCGAGTTGTTCAGCGCAAATGTAACAATTCAACCTGGAACAGACAACCACGGGAAGAGTGTACTAAGCGAACAAACGCACCAGACCTAAAGCTGTAGAACTAGGACCAAACCACATAACAGGGCGCGCTCAGACGCGGCGCCGAATCAACCATCACTAAATTTTACTCTTACTTAAAAAAATATGCAAAATGACGCATACGTAAAAGGCTTTACGACAGAATATTTACAAAATTTGCGATTGATAAATATGCATACTTAACGAAAACCATTTTGACGTTGGAGTGAGAAAACAAAATTAAAGAACTTTTTTGGGATTAAATTAATTTTGAAATTATTCATCAAAACTTATTCATTTCTGAAATGTAAAAAGTCCAAAAACAGACAATGCTTGTATGAAATTGTAACTATAATGCACAATAAGACCTAAACTGTATTTAATTTTTCGCATTTGGAACACAAGATTCAACATTTTGAATCGGCAATAGAAATTGTTTGAAATTTGTATGCTCACTAATAAAATTGAATCAAGTTTTTTAATTATCTCATGAATGCCTTTTACTTACGTGTTTTACACAATTTTTAAATTAAAATTCTACAGAAAATGAGTTTAAATGGTGAAACAGACGCCGTGAAGGAACGCGTAGCTCGTCGACTACGAACCCGGTTACTATCATATACAACTCGAACAAGCCACAGATCCAGCCAGTCACAAATTAATTACAAAACCTCCTGGACAGGTATTAATGTAGCGGTTATGGGCTAGAGAGTGCGCCGGGGGTTAGACGGGTGAGGGGCAGGGTGGCGGGGTGACAGCTCTCCATGATGTACCTGGATGATGTCGTACTGTACACCAGTACGATACAGGAACATGCGGGAGGGATCAATGGGAACACGTAGACCTGATTTTGAAGACTCGAAATTGTAAATAGTTTTTAGTGAAATATATGACATTACTTTCTTATTCTGGAATGAACATGCTTGAGGTCCTTTACGCACTGCACGTTAAAAATAACGCTGAAAAAAACTTTATTTGTACGTCACGTACATATAGGTAATTTTAGTAATGTGTGATGCTAAATATTACAGTAAATCAATAACATCCTTCATATTGCAAATGAAACAAATTCTTGTCTGATGATCAAATAATGTTTTTGCATCATTGACAAGTATTTAAAGGCTAACAGGGATGGATGGATGGATATTCTTTCCAATACCAAAGTGAATATTTTTTTAGTAAGGAGCAAAATAAATGCGCTTTTTGAACTATTTTCGATTTACCTCTAATTTGTGATGTATTAACTGTGAGTACGAACATGAAAGACTTGAGGAAACGCGACATCTTTGCTAAAGAATCAGGTCTACCGTGTGGAGTGTGGATGTATCGGGTGGGACGATGCTTTGGCAGGGTCAGCGGGTATCTTGCGGCTGGCGGATACCTGGTAGCGCAGGTGCGGCAGCGCGGGGATCACGGCGGGCCACAGCTCGCCCCCCACCGCCCCCGCCGCCGCTGCAGCCGCGGTCGCCACCTGCACCCACGGGGCTGTAGCCGCGCGCGCCTGCACCGGCGGAACAACGGACCCGCTGTACGCGCCTGCGCCGCGACCGAACGTGGCGCGCGTACCGTTTGCGCTAGCTGTCTTCTTTCACATTCATACTTCGTTCTTTCATGCCGCATGGCCGGGATGACCGGGTCAGATCATCAATAAAGTATTTGAACAGATCAGCTTAGGTTTTTCTATAAAAAGTCTTACTTTTATAAAAAAAACATCACCGCAAGATACGTTTCACCATTTTATAAAAAGTTGCAGAAAGTCTGTCTTACAGATGTTTCCACATATCTCTCATAAAAGACATGTCAAACCAACTGTCAGAAAAGCTATCTAAAATATCTATAAGTGGTGAATACAACTCTAATTTGAAAGTTTATTTTCTAACCTATCCCGATCATCCCGCTTTATAATACTTAGAAACTACAATTTTTAACTAACTTAAATCTAACTACAATAATTAACAATGAATTCTTATAATGTTAACCGTAATAAGTCACTTACGCTTCGATTTTAATCCAACTCAATCATATGCTATGCCCAGATTGGTGAATGCTATGGACTGACCCTAAATTATAACAACTTTTGTCATAAACCAAAAAATAAAAAAATATCAATTTGTAATGTGTACAATAATATGTAAATGTGTATTTGTCTTTAAACTATAATTGGTGTGAGTGTGGGAGTACGACACACAGATGCGTGAATTAAATATTTAAGATTTTAAAACAGCATTTGTTTTTGGTCTGTTTGTCGTACTCATACATTATAATTTACCTATACGGGCTAATACCATCAGTTATAATAGTACCTACAACGTTGTAAAGTGTTCATTTCATATACACCATATTTTTATGATTCATACGTGAATATGACGTGTCCTACGATTTGAAATTTTTATTGAAATGTGTCGAAATTGTAATTATTTGTGTGTTCTCCTTATACATCGTGGACCATTATGGAATAAATAACTATTGATATTATTGTGAACGTCCATTATGTATATTTCAAAAACATAAAGAATATGCTTCAATTTCCCTAAATACTGTACGCTGAAATAAATTTTTCATGAATTTGCACAATGTAGATCAAATTATACGAAATTATTAGTCCAGGAGATATGTTCATCATAGAACATATTCTACTTATTTACTACAAGTAATATGACAAACATGTCATCGAGATACATCATCAATGTTTCCGTAATAATTAAATTACTTTGATAGTTTAGTCCAAATTCACATACGGAATATTTTTCATGCCGAAATGGATGAGCACAAAAAAAACATTTAATCAATTAAATTATATTCTCAAAACTTTACGTCGTGATAAAAAAATTTCGATTTGGTAAAACTCTGAATCTAATTTCAATTGATACAAATTCTTCATTTTTATTCTTCTTTTCAACCTGAACATATCTCCACATCTAATAACACGTCCCGCGTCACCTGTGGTCCCAGAGCGGACGGCACATACCTGCGTCCGCGAGGGGTGGTCGCGGTGCGGGTGCGTGTGCGCGGGGTGCGGGTGCGGGTGCGGGTGGTGCGGCCACACGCCGCCGCCGCCCAGGGCGCTCAGCCGCGCGCCGCGGAGAGACATCTATCGGGATAAGTTTTGTTACTTACCTTTCCCAATTTTATTTAATTGTACAAGCAAGATCAACAGGAAGTTGAATGACTTTATAATTTTGTAAGCCGTATCACCTTATTTTGGACATAAAACCCCTCCTCCTAACTTTAAAGCTAGATCCTCTCTTTCACCTACGTGACGGACGGGGCGTGCGCGAATGGAATATTGGATGCATGTGGAAAATTTCCTCATAAAAGAGCACATGATAGTAGAAGAAGCTTCTTCGTTATACGGTCCCACGGTATGACCATTTAAATCCTATTTTTGTTTGAATGTGAGCTGGTTTCTGAATTAAGAATTTGAAGTTAAGCACTACTCAAAGTACAAACTTTTACATTTGAAGTATGACTCAACTGTCAAAGTTTGTACTTAACGTCGTAAGGCCCAGACACCAGACACTGGAAAATCAATTGTTATATTAAGCCTTTTGGGTCTAACGTCGTTAAGTAGTGTTTAACTTAGAATTCTCGATTCAGAAACCGGGCGTTGGTCTCTCCGTGTACCTGATTGATGTCGAGCAGCACGGGCGTGGGGTGCGGGTGCGGCACGTGCGGCGCGTGCGCGTGCGGCGCGTGCGCGGTGCGCGGGGTGCGGCGCGTGCTCCAGCAGCCGCTCGTGCGCCCACACGCCGCCGCCGCCGCCGCTCACGTAGCGCATCCGTCTTCTGGAATTGCAATGAACACTTATTTCAATCATCATCATCAGCAGCTTGTTGCAGTCCACGGCTGCACCTAGGTCTCTTAAAAGTCTCGCCTTTGCAATTGACCTTTGGCGTCTCGCACCGAGCTTCTTCTCTCTCTCTCTTACATCTCATCTTACGTCCAAGGTTGACACTCTGAAGCCCGGGAAGCTATGCTTAGACCATGGTTCAGGATTTGGGGACTCTTGTAATTGACAATGAAGCGACTTTCGTCTGGTATCCTTCTCAGTCCTTTAACAGGGCAACCATACCAACGGAATTATGGCTACACCGTGGAACGAGCTTCTGCTAAATCGTCGCTCTTTATGGCCCGAGGAAGTTCTACTCTAGAGGCATTTCTCTTCTGGGAAACCAAGAAGATGCGTGTGGCGTACCTGTCGTAAGAAGCGATTAAACGGGCACTCGTAATACATGAGCGTGTCCAGAACTGGGGGGAATACTTCCCACTGGGATAGATAACATGGAAGTGTTCCGCTCAGCATGAGAAAGAACGTAAAATACCAATGGAAATAAGTAACAAATACTCACGGAGGTTGATAATGATGTCTCGGCGTTCTTCTTTCGACAGCCGGCGCCGAAACAGAAACATTACTTTCGCCTGAAACACGGGAAGAACAAACGTCAAAATCTTCCTTAAACGATAAACTTGTGCTTGTAGGATTCCATAATACTTCTTACGATAATAAATTAAGTCTCTGTGCTTTATCGTCTTTTTATATTGAGCCAAACAACTATTGCCTTTGCTAGAAGTGCTCCTCCTCCTGAAGACAGAAGCTTGAAGATGTGCTAGGTGGCAGACAGAGAGACGGATCACCTGATGGTAAGCAATCGTTGCTTGCCGCCGACCATGGTCAAACCCTCGCAATAATAGAGGCAAATGCTGCTTTACTCCGGTTTTTGTAACCTCTCCAGCTGACCCGGCCCAGTTGTGCGAAACGTGACTCTCCCACGGTCACAAAACAGTTTTTTTTTTACATTATAGGGAACAAACAACTAGACGTATCTGATGGTTAGCGATATGACCGATGCACACACAACACTAAAGAGTCTGGACGGAATAGCTTCTTAATGATGACTAAGTCGGATCTGTTCTATTTGTCCTCGAAACACTCTCCCTCGAATATAGGAAAGAAGATAAAGTGATGATCATAAAGTAAGAATTAAGCATGTCGGAAAGATGCTGGTCGTTGACAGTTTTGAGTCGAGACTGCCCTTCGCTGATGTTTGCGCAACTTTTCAAGTATTCCGACGTCAAGGGTTCTGATGGTACCTGAAGACAGATGCCTGGAGATCCTGCGGCGCTTGCGACTGGGGCTGTCGCCCGCCTTGGACGAGAGCTCGCCGTCCGACGAGCCGCCGCCGCTCACCATCGACTCCACGGAGCCTTCCAGCGGGTTCGTGTCCTGGAATCAAACGCACAATCATTGTAATCACAACCGAGGAGTAGAACTTGTCACCCGTTGAAGTATTTCTTGAGCAATACAACCTGAGTCTGTTTAAGGCTTTCCTCGGGCTAAGCATGGCACATCTTAGAGCTCACCTTCATATAACATCTGGAATGTCAGTGTTGCCAGGTGTCCCGCTTTGTGCAGGTTGTCCCGACTTTCAGGGGGAGGTTCCAAGTCGTACATGATCGGGATTCTAAATATCTCGATAATTTTTTCAATAAAAAATATTACGCTACGTAATTTTTACTCATCAAGTCATGACTTGGAACACCTTGATTTTTTGTTCAAATCCAGATTTTTTTGTACCGATCTGAAACTAATCGGACCTGGCAACTGGAGTCCTGAGTATTTCTATTTTGTGATAAGTTATATAGAACAGTATTTTTAGTCTGTCTATTTATTTTGTGCACTCACCAAAATTCCTGAAGAATACTCGAGCGACGACGAATTTTTCGACCATAGCACGGATGTGTCATTAGGCAAGCGTGGTGATTACGCCTAATGCCATCATAGGAGCGATAGCCTGATTTCTAGGCTTTGCCCTGCAGTGGGACAGGTATATGCTGATACTTTACTCACCAGGTGGTGATGGTGGTGCGGCGGCATCAGGTGCGGCGGCTCCGCCGAGGGGCCCGCGCCCGCGCCCGGACTCACGCGCATGTCTGGAATAAATACCAATCAAACGTTCTTTACTCTGCAAATGATAAAGTCAATCATAATAAATTCACACAACATCTCATATATTGACCTGACTCCGTACTAAGTAGCTAAAGCACTTGTGTTACAGATAATTATCAGACAACAGAAGATCACAAATATAATACTTAAATACATGTATAACACCCAGACACTGAACAAATACAAGTGTTCATCACACGAATGTTTGTCCAGGGTGGGGATCGAACCCACGATCTCTGACTTATAAGGCAGGGTCACTACCAAATGCGCCATCCAGCCAGTCAAGTGCGATCCACTGCGCCACAGAAGCAGTCAAGTGCGTTAAACGGGACGTCAAACAAATTCGAACGGTTACTAATGGTGGCTCTCTTAATCTCCAATATTCCAGAAATTTCTTTTGTGCTTCGAATTTCTGGAGAATTTTCTAAAATGGAACGTTCCAGAAATCGAATGTTGTTACGCAACTGCGACCGGAGTGGTCGCGATGAGCGGAACTCGGCAAAACAACCATCTGTCATTGATTTGAAATTGGTTTAGGAAAGTTGGCTATTTTGAGGAGACGCGGTGAAGGGTGGACTGAACCCAACTTTAGTTTTTTTCCGGTGCTAGTTTTGCGCTTATTGCTGTTTATGATTTGTGACGTGAAAATGAATGCCAGTTTAGATTGGTTTTGCAAATTCAAATAATGTCTTGTTTAGTAAAATGTTCCATCTATTAAAGGTACTTTCCCTCCAAGTGGCATGGTCGTGGGACGCCCTGTATGACAAAGTTAACATGCCCCCTTTTTTTTACGCTACGCTGTGTTTCTTCGAGTGAAGTGAGAGTATCGGAGGCCCAATCGGGGGGAAAGGGGGTTAAAGGTTGGCACCGCACTTTGTGACTCTACTTGTGTCTATGGGCGACGGCAATCGCTTACCATCAGGTGACCCGTCTACTCTGCCACATCTCATGCATTCAGCTCACTTTATGAGAGCTAGCAATGTCGCGAACCGAGTGGCGAAACCGCGCCAATTTTCGGCGCTTGCGCTGTTACGCAAGCCGGCAGCCGAGACCGTGCGTAATGCGTTTGTCACGCGGAGGGAAAGCCTCGCGGGCTCTGCGCGTACGCAGCCGTAACTGAGATGACAAAAAACGAGCTGTCCAAGTCAGAACAAAAGTGACCAACTCTGAGCCACTCAGGGAGAAATTGGCCCCACAAAGATTGCGAAGAGCCCACTTAAAATATTAACTGTTTATTTGGTCTTATTGACTGGCCGGATAGCGCATTTGGCAGTGACCCTGCCTCAGTGCGCCAAAGGTCGTGGGTTCGTTTTAACAAATAATTAGCAAGCTGTGCAAACAAAATTGGAAATGTCAAAATTAGTAGGACTAGAAGCAGTAGGAAAGGAATATAAAGTAGCTTTTGAAATATTTCCAAATACAATATGAATAACACAGGATCTTCCTAATGGTTCTTTTGTGAGTATGATGCGTATATGTGATGCGTATAAACGTGATTTGCTGATGATTCGGTGGTGGATGCTTGTAGTCAAAGTCTTAAAGTAGCTCGAAAAACAAAACCGCAAGATTTCCAGCACATTCGAATAGTAAGCCTCGACGGAGTTGATCGAAATTGACCGATATTCGAATAACCTAAGTACGCGGTTGTGTGTCCAGCCAAGTCAAATGTAGTGTTTTAGTTTTATTAATATCCCGACTTCCCGAGTCTCGATAAATTTGTTGATAAAGTCAAGAACGACGTTTATTTCAACAAGGAAGCTTAGTTTTCTCATTTACACTTTTTATGGGATTCATTACATAGGATCGAGCATTGAACCAACTATAGAAAAAAGAAAACCGAACTGTCGTGTACAAAACCTCCAGAAAACTTAAACGCTTATTAACTTTGCAAGCTGATTATTGAGATCATGATATCTTTCTAACTCAAATTTATGATAAAGACAACAATGTTGGAGCAGCTATCGAGACTTCTGAAACTCTTAACGCACTCCGAAGTTCCGACCTCGGTCAATTTCAGCCAACACCGTCCAAGCAAGACACAAGAAACCAGAAATATAAGAAGTACAATAGTAGAAGCATAAAAAATGGCGTGAGGAAGAGTGAAGAGGCCCAGATAGGAACAGCTGGGTACCTGATCTGCGTCGCTCAGAGGTGCCGGCGGCGCGGCGCTCGGCGCGCCGGGAGCCGCCGGCGCCGCCGCCTCCTGCACAACACAAGCCCGTTAACGACGGTTACAATACAGCATACCTTCCACTAGGTCATCATCATCATATCAGCCCACATCCATCTACTGCTGAGTATAGGCCTCTTCTCTATCACGGTCCCCAGCCAGCCTCATCCATTGTTCCCCACTACCATTACAATATCGTCGGACCAACGGGCAGGTGGTCTACCCACAGGACGTCGTCCCAATCTTGGCTGCCATTCTATAGACATTTCCACTAGATAGATCCAGGATATTGCTTTTGATGGACGCTTCATTGTAATTAGCAGATTTAAAAAGCCCTGGATCATAGTGTAAGAAAGTTACAACTCACCCTCAGCTGGACTGAAGGAAAAAAGATTCCACCAGATTTTTAACTTTATCTGTCAAGACATAAGAGCAAAAGCCAATTAATTGTTTCAACCCTCCATATCCAGTTAAGGGTTGAGTTCTATGCAGAATACTGACCGATGCTGAGCCACCTCTGCTCGTAATCAGGAGTATACCAGACATTACCCTTGGGCCTAACTAATTGCCTGTCTAGGTAAATACTGACCGATGCTGAGCCGCCTCTGGTCGTGATGATGAGCATGCCGCACGTCGTGCCTGACGTCGTGCCTGACATCGTGCCTGACATCGTGCCTGACGTCATGCCTGACGTCATGCCTGACGTCGTGCCTGACGTCACGCTTGGCCGCCACGGGCGGCGGGGACTGCGCCACGCACGCCTCCTTAGGGCTGCCCGCGCTGCTGCCATCACTGTGGACAAAAGAGAAGAACCGTTAAATAATATTCTCCTAACCGATTGAGGCAACATCATCGGGGAGATAACATCATCCCGACGTGGAGAGAATGGGAGAGGATCGAGCAGCCAAAAGAGCCTATCTGGGACGACCAATGAGGCTACGTCCTGTGGGTCGTCCGAGATACCACTGGAGGGACGAAGTCGCCAAGGACCTCAAAGTACTTAAGGTGCTAGATTGGGCGGAATTGGCACAGGACTGCAAAAAATGGCAAACTTTGACGTCGGAGGTCAAGACCCACTTTGGATCGCTAAGCCAGTGTAGTAAGTAAGTAACCGATTGAAGCCAAATTAGGCCTCCGGTATCCTGAGTGAGTGATTCGGCTAAACACAGCGCCGGCGCTGCTTCACGCCGGTTTTCTGTGAGCCGTATAACTCCGGTCGACCAGGTTCTCCCACAGTTAGTATTGTACAGGAAGGACATCTATGACGCAATCTCGTGCCGTCAGCGGGCTTTTGTTTCGCAAGCTCGGTGATCTTCCACCGACGGGTCGACGAGGAAACTCGTGCGCATAAGGAAATAGTTCGAACCGTTGTTTCGTCATGTGAAATCCACAATAGGACTAGTGTCATATTGACATGGTGTACACTCGCAAGCAACCAAATCGACTCAAGACCATTTTTTTATCCTCTGACACAAAAACGACGGCGTGTTATAAGTTTGACGACTTTGACGTTTCTGTTTGTTTGTCTGTGTGTGTGTCTGTCGGTGGCATCGTAGCTCCCGAACGGATGAACCGATTTGGATTTTGATTTTTTTTTGTTTGATAGTTGTAATAGTGGGAAGTGTTCTTAGCTAGATTACCTAGATGACCTTCAACTTAAGGTGGCCGACACCACAAAATTATGAATTTCATATTTTCGCTTGATTCCCGTAAATCCCGTAATATATAGGTATCAAATGAAAGGGTTTGAGTAGTAGAATGCATACATTATGACAACTTGTCGGGGGTCTAATAGATTTTAATTTTTTTTTCATACAAACATTATCTGTTCAGAAGCTTATAATAATATATAAAACGGGACCCTAAAAATGCAACGAAGTCCAAAAGGACACCCGCGAGATATGTACCGGTGCAGGCCAGCTCCCAATTGGGCGGCTTTCACCTCGCTTTCCAGTCCCGTCGCGCACCGCGAGACCGACTCCTGCGCAGTCTGACCAACTACAGTGAGAGCACCCGAAGGAAGCGCTCAGAGGACGGTAGCTAAACAGATGAGAAATATTTATTTCAGTCTGGGTGTTCTGTGTTGACGCCCCCAGTTAATTATCGTCACCTGGTACTCATAGTACAGGGGTTGCCCTAGTTTAAGACCAGGTTTATTGGTGTGATTGTCTGCCGCATTTATTTATTTACTTAATTCAACTTTATGGCACAAAATTTTGTACAATAGGCGAACTTAATGCTTTGGTTATGGTTATAATGGTAAAGTTTGGGTTATGGAGAGGACAGTGTGTGGCAAAGTGTCGCCACCATTGAAGATTCCACTCGCAAGGGTGCATTCTTAATTTATTTTTGTCGATTCATGCATTATAGTAATAAGTCCGTCGCTCTAGTTTTTATGTGATAGGTGGTAGACGAGCAGACGGATCACCTGATGGTAAGCAATCACCTACAACTGTAATGCCAGCACTCCAGCATGTTCCCGCGCACAGTTGCCTCGCTGCGCCCGCGGCGCTGCGGCCGCGACCCCAACTACCAACCTTCAGACTTTTACCATTTAAAAACGCTCCGCCAACCTTTCCTTCGTACCTAATTACCTTTGCCCATTTTCGGCAACCGGTACCTGCAGCCTGCAGTCATGGGAGCATTAAATCAGAGAGATCTTATTTAAATTGTCAGTTAATAAGTTCTGACAACCGCTCTGGGGTAAACGAGTTCTGGAGTGGAGACCGCGTCTCGTTAAAGGTAAGTAGGACGCCCTTAAGCCAGATGGAGTGTCGATCTGTGATCTTTAATTTATTTGCAGAGTGATGATAGCTCAGTGGTTCAGCATGTGCGCCTTGCGAACGGCCGGTTGTAAGTAGATTCTTTATCCATACTAATATTTAAATGGGAAAGTCTGTTGTCAGCAGTAGTTTGTCTATCTTTCACGGCAAAACGAAGCGACGAATTGACGTGATTTTTAAAGTGGAGGAGATAGTTGAAGGGATGTAGAGTAGGCAACTTTATGCTTTTAACGCGAGCGAAGCCGCAGGCAAAAGCTAGTAATAATCAATTCTCAGAATATCTCATACATTGACATGATTCTGTACTAAGTAGCTTAAGCACTTGTGTTACAGATATCAGACAACAGATGAAACACAAATATAATACTTGAATACATACACCTAAACACTGAACAAACGCAACGACTAACGGTTCATCACACGAATGTTGGTTGTGGAGATCGAACCCACGACCTTTGGCGTATGAGGCAGGGTCACTACCAAATGCGCCATTCCGGCCAGTTCTTTGACAACTGGTTGCGAATCTTGCCGTGATTTTACCGTAAGAGAGCCACGCTTCGGCATGAATGGGCCGGCTCGACCGGAGTAATACCACGTCCTCACAGAATACCGGCGTGTAGCAGTGCATGCGCTGTTTCATCGAGTTAGTGAGGGCACCGGAGGCCCAATTGGGGGGAAAGGGGGTTAAAAGTTGGCAGCGCACTTGTGACACCACTGGTGTTGCAGGTGTCTATGGGCGGCAGCCATCGCTTACCATCAGGTGATCCGGCTGCTCGTCGGCCACCTATCACATAAAAAAGAAAATGATGCGCTGAAATGATGATGACTATAATTTGCGCTTCGAACCTTCAACGCTGCGCAGACGCAGCACAAGCGGTCCTGCGCCGAGGCCGCGGCGCGCACGCACCAGGAAGAGGAAACCGCTTCGGCCTTATCTCCCGCAATTTGCAGATTGCGAAATTCGCAGAGATCTGTGTGATAAGCTGTGATCGGATTTACTTGCCTCTCTTTTGCTTATCATCAGGCTGAGGTGAGCCAATATAAAAAAAAACAAAAATTACTTCACTGGCTCAGCGACCCGGAACGGGACTTGGCCTCCGAAAGAGGAGAACGCCACTTTGGTCGACCCTTATTTATGTGATAGGTAGCAGACGAGCAGGCGGATCACCTGATGGTAAGCGATTGCCGCCGCCCATGGACACCTGCAACACCAGTGGTGTCACAAGTGCGCTGCTACCTTTAATTCTGGATTAGGCCTCCGGTACCCTCACTCACTCGGCGAAACACAGCGCAGGCCTTGCCTCACGCCGGTCTCCTGTGAAGCCGTGGTGTCACACCGGTCGAGCCGGCCCATTTATGCCGAAGCGTGGCTTTCCCACGGTTATAGTTTATCTTATAGATGTATTTATTTATCTTATTAATATAATTGTACGGGTTAAACCCTATTTGTATTAAGTACATAATTATGGCCATTAGGTTTATCTATCAGACCCCATGTTGACATCATGGGAACCCAGGTTCCAAGTAGCGGAACGGCAAACTGCGCGCGCGCCGGCGGCCATGTTGTGACGTCACGCTTGCGTCACCGCATGGTGCCAGTAAATAGGTCTTGCGACAAGCATGGCTCGCCTGCACTTCGCAATGGGTTATAGCTTACAAATGAAGATCGAAATTAACCACGCTTCCATGTCTCACCACTAAAGCAAATAATATAAAAATGTATGATATTGCGTGTTGGTTCATTTCTAGACTCCAAGGTGACTCTTTTGTCACCGACCAACGTCCTGCGTGTCACGGGTTACTTAGTGACTGCCGACTGCCTCGGTTTTCAATCATAGTATAATTTCTAGATACACAATTCTACGTTGAAAGCTTTTGGAAAAATGATTCCAATCGCGCTGTCATAGTTACAGCTATTTTGAATTCCAGAAATGCTGCACCAAATGCTGTCTCTACATTTTATTTTCAAATTCTTTGCAATTTATTCATATGTAAATAATATGTAACTCGGAAAGCAATAAAGCATTTTTCATTTCATTTCATTTAAAAACTTCATTCGTCAAGGAAGGAGGTATCTGGGAGCTTGTGGGTTCGAGTTTCACCTGAACCCTTCGATGAATTATTTACAATTGGTTTTAAATTCCGTAAATGGCAAATAGCCTGTCCACCATACAATCCAACTACACATGGTGCTAAGCTACATGGCTTGTAGTAGGAAACCCGTGGATATACGAGTCAAAGTGTATGTAATGAGATTCTCGTATCTTGTGTGGCATCGCCATTGTCATGAGTCCGGGCGCGGCGCTTCCGCCTGCGGTATATGGTGCGTGGTCAAAAATATTACAAACATAGAAACCGCTTTACGCTTACGTTAAGCAGACGGATCACGTGTTGTTCAGCAAGTTAATGTTTGTACCGTAGGCATGAGTGATACCATGTCCTCACAGAAGACTAGCGTGAAGCAGCGCCTGCGCTGTCTGTTTGCTGTGTCTATGGGTAGCGACAATCGCTTACCAGCAAGTGTTCCATCTGCTCGTCTGTATCTGTCTGTGTCTCTCGGTATCACATAAAAAAGTAATAAGAGCGTTTTTGAGCGTGAAAAACCCGCTAGATGGCGTACAGTTAAGTTAGACTGAGGTCCAACTTCAAAAGCCCCCTCCCAGACAGATGAGTGCAACAGGGCAGCTGGCTACCCCGTACACCCGAAACGCACGCAAGTGCGAGGAATATCGGATAAATAAACGAATATCAAAATAATTATGTCATTGTGTAATGAGGATTCTGGACTGCAGCGTCAATATTGCGCTGCAGTGCCGCAGTGCGGGGGGCGCCAGTGAAGTAGGTGGCAGGCGCTGCCAGCTGGCAAGGTACCGGACAAGTACGGGCGGGAGATCCGAGAGGGCGGGTCGTTTGGCAACTCTTTCATTCAAGTAAGGTAGGTAGGGATTTAGGTAAGTAAGGGGGTAGGGATTTAGGTGGCTACTAAAATCTATTTTAATGAATATCAGATAACATCGCAAAGTAAAATTTCAAAAATTTACACAACATCTCAAACATTGACCTGACTCCATGGTAAGTAGCTTAAGCACTTGTGTTACAGATATCAAAGAACAGAGAAAACACAAATACAATAACTTACTTTAAAACGTCGTAAGAACCAAAAGGTTTTTAAAAGGCATAAAACAATTAATTTTCCATTGGGTCTGCTGTCTGGGCCTTACGACGATAATACATGATATTACACCCAGACACTGAACTGACAAGTGTTCATCACACTAATGTTTATCTAGAAAGGGTATTGAACCTACCACCTTTGGCGTATGAGGCAGGGTCACTACCCAATGCGCCATCCGGCCAGTTAAAATCTATCTATCTAATAAGTCCGAAGCCCGCCGAGAAACAATGCCGCAGCTACACGAAGCTCAACGACCCGAGCTCGCGCGTCTAAATCGCCAGACAAACAAAATATAACAAGCATTAGTGCGAACTCCCGAGCCGGACAGTGTTATGTTTTGAATTACGGTTCAAGGTCAGACCGAAGATACTTTACGCTTATTGATTCCACTGTGTCGTCGTTATCAGCTGCTCGAAATAGCTCGTGTACAGTCCTTGTAATAGGCCTTATTGCGAGGTGGTAAGGGCGTTTGTTGGTGTTGCTGTGTGGGAGGGTGTGCGTAATCATTCGCATGGAGGTCCGTTGAACTCCTCTGTTGTTGAGGTGTAGACCGTAGTAGTTTGTTGCGGATAATTCTTTGTGACGTGGGAGTGACTTGGGCGTTTTGTAATACCTAACGTCTAGATAAATCAAATATTATCTTGGTAAAGTAAAGTATCAGCCTATCTGCAGGAAATTAAGTCATCGGTACCATGATCGGGATGGCTTAATCACCACGCTTGCCTAATGCAGATTGGTGACCACAAACCCAAGCTATGTTTGAAAAATTCGAAACGACTACTTTATTTTTATTATGTTGGTAACTCGGCTGGCCATGGCCTGGCCACCGATGCTTCCTCGATGTGGAAACAGAGCAAGACCTATCAGCAACCGCCGACGGCGAGGGTGCAGCGGCAAGGTCGCGCATGCCGGTGACGCAACGCATTGTCACTGTAGGAAATAGACGCCTTAAACCATGACCATTTACTAGAGCAATGGCAAAGCAATGGCCTTCCATTTCCATACGGTGCGTCATGTGAACTGACCGTACTTTTTTTGCTCAATATAGGACGAGGTGTCAGAAATTATGAGATCCGTAGGAAATCTAAGGTCGCGGACATAGCCCAAAGAATTGCGTGGCTCAAGTGGCAATGGGCAGGGCACATTGCGAGCACGACAGACGGCCGTTGGGGTGGAAAGGTCATTGAGTGGAGGCCGCATGCAGGAGGCCGTAGCCGTGGCAGGCCTCCAACCAGGTGGACTGAAGATCTAGTGAAGGTCGCGGGAGTCCCTTGGATGCGGGTGGCACAGGACCGATCTGTGTGGAGAACTTTGGGGGAGGCCTCTGTCCAGCAGTGGACGTCTATTGGCTGAAATGATGAGCCAAGTTCCTACGACGATTTTTCACAAAAACGGGACAACTTTGAGGTCAGTGGATAAGAAAGGACTGCCTTTGTAACTATCGATAGGCACCTCTAGACCGCCGAGAACGTATATAAATATGCCCATAGCATTAAGTTCTGTAACCTTTTGTGCATTAAAGAATATCTATCTATCTATCTGTCAGTCGTCAGACCGCCACCAGAGCGCAGAGCTCGCCGCCCACGCAATAAGAAGAAAAAGTTTTCACAGAAACACTAACGCCCACTAGCAGATCCTTGTCTTATCATTGCGAAACCTTCGTCAATGTATAGAAGCCAGCCCACACGAAGCCTCGCTGACAAGGACTGGTGGAGCTGATTACTGGACGCTTCAGGCGCCCACTTTGACACTGCAATTATTACTTTTGCTATTGCACAAGTCTCAATTATTTCTATTACAATCATTGGGTTGATTGTTCGCCATATCCATCGTGGAACAAACATTTAATTAATAACGTATTATCAAATTATCTATGCTAGTGGTCCGCCCTCAATTCGTTTCGGGAATATTTCTGTATTAGTTCCAAATGCTCACTAGATGGTGCTGTGTGTCGACTGCATCGCGCAATGTTTCATGTTTTCGGTTTATCTATAAGCCTTGTCGTGGTCTTTACAAATTACTTATTTTTAAATAGTTTAGACATCGATATGACCCCAAAGTAAGTTAGCTTACCAAGTTTCAACAGTGTAGTTCTTATAGTACTGTGACATAAAGACGGACTGGCAGACATGATGAATCTATAAGGGTTCCGTTTTTTCCCATTTGGCTACAACACCCTAAGACGCTTCGCTTGTCCGTAGCTGACGCGATGCGTGCCACCTAAACTCATTCGCAATGGAAACAAACTGGTTTCTCGCCCTCGTATCAAAGTAGACGGACCGTTTTACTCGAAAATTGTATCTAATTGGACCTTCAAAGGACCGTGCTCTCGCTCACTACGATTCGGCCGCAATTACCTACCTCGCGGGGTCCGAATCGAACGGGAGCAGAGAACCAGGCCAACGGGGGCTATCGCGTGAGGAAAATCCGCTAGATGGCGCACTTGCGAACTGAGGTCCAACTTCGACGTCATTCGTTGTTTAGTGACGTATTGACATGTCACATCAAAATTAACCAATCACCGTGTAGATGGACCTGAGTTCTACAGGACGACGTCTAGTGGATTTTTCACATGCGATAGCCCCTATTAGCTCAGAATGAAAATTGTAATGATCATAATTTGAAAAGAGTAGTTCTACGGAGTTTTTTGCTGATTCTTCTCGGTAGAAATCTTTCTGTTGAGAAATTCATTACTATGCATTCTAAATACACTTTTTGTTCGACTTGGGATCAAACCTGGGAGTCCGATATTACGGCCAAGTACTTAAACCACCAGATGAACAAGACGGGCAAGATTGTAACTTGCTTTAAGCCAAGAATCCTAAGTCTAACATAAGGTACGAGATATTCACTACCCTTCAAAGAGCCCAAGCCCAGCGAGCACTGCGCCCCCTGCCGAGCAGCCGCGAGGGAGGCGGTTCAACGACCCCGCGGTTTTGGGGAGCGTGACGTCACTGCACAGCCAAACTCCAAAATGAGCTTTAAGCACACGCATTAGCGTTAGAAATCGCTTGGAAGGCGCCTTTGTAAAGAGAACTTTTGGGGTTTCGAGGGCGAGTGATGTAAACGGTGCTTTTGTAAACTGACGCGTTGGATACACGTCTTTGGAATTAGATATTTATGGCTTTTAAAATGTTGAGGGTGGCCTGTGACTCGAGACAACTAAGTTCCGGGACTTTTACTTCTTATACTAAGTGGTTAAGTAACAAGCCTTTTTTTATATAACGACGTGGCACATGATGGTAAGTAACTAACGCAGCTTATGGCCGCACTTAACACTTATTTTTGGAAGAACCTTATAACCCTCGGAAAAACCTTTAGAAAAAAGCTCACCACAGCCGAAGCGTTTGCAGGAGAAAAGTTATCTGGAATCGCACCGTGCCTGACCATTGGGAGGGTCAGTATATGAGGGTGGACTCCCTGCCATCGTTACACATAACATACCGTCATTTGAGCGTGTGTTTCCAGGTTGCATCCAAAACCGTCGCTTCGGAGGCTAGATTTGATGATTCAATCAAATTTGATGATCTTGATAGATCTAAAATTTGGTAAATCACGTACCAAATGACAACGTGGAGATTGATGCCGTGCCCGCATGACCTTCAGGAATCTTTAAACAGGGTATCAGATTATGAGTACATTTTTTATGTGATAGGAGGCAGACGAGCAGACGGATCACCTGATGCTAAGCGATTACCGCCGCCCATTGAACGTTCAGAATCATTATTTACTGTGCCATCACCGCACATTGATATTTGTCTTTAATTACATCATTATCACATAACCACTTAAAGGTCGAAGAGTATTAAACAACAACATGCCTATGCGGAACTTAGTTATAATCTGCAGGTACAACTCACACTTGTCCAGTTTTTCAACATGTGACTAAAGACTACGTTTCTTTGTCAGAGGCAAACAATAGCACCAAGTTTCCACTCGAACAAATACCAACTTAAGTCGAAGGCAATAAAGTAGTTTTCACGTTGACAGCAAGAAAAACTCGAGTAAAAAATTGGTTAACGACGTGCGAATGTGCTTTAACAACTTAAACATAAGGTTTAAATTCTTATAGCTAGGTGTGCTGCGCAGTTCACGAGATTGCGTTGACCAGCGGACCGTTTTCTTTCCCTCTCGCTCGCCCGCACCCAGGGTGTTAACGAGGGAACAGGACGATGATACGTGAACATTTTCGTTGGATTCTAGTTATCTTGGTTCTTTTTTCCTGGTCTGAATTCGGAATAATCTGAGCCTTTTGTGCGCCACCGCGGAGCCTCTTCACGGAATATATTCCAAGTAAAATATTTTTGGCTTGGCGCTCCAACATTGTGGGACTTAATTATTTCTGGCGAGGAAAAAAATATAAAAATGTTAAGCGGTCATATCCTGCTTCGCAGCGGCATCGTGCCTCGTTGCCTCCTGCCAATTAACGAGCCCCGAATTGATAACTGCGAAATAAGAATGCGTCATCAATACCACGTCATTTGATGACGTCATAACATCCTAAGCGAAAACCTTTTAACGATTTTAAGTATAGACCTCTTCCATAATTTATACCATTATCTATGGGTGTATGAAAACGTTCGTGAGAGTAAGGGAACCGATAAGTGTATATCGCAGTAAGTGGGGGGAGGATGTACCGGTGCGGAAAAAGGGGCATGCCTATAAATATGTATGAATGTGTGTCATCTCTTTTTCGAATAATCTTTATATTACGGATATTTATTTGTAGCCATGTTTTTGTTTGTTCACTTTAGCATAAACAATTTCCACAGCAATTGCTATATCAGATCTCGTCACAATTGGAATCATGGGAATGTACGTTGTGGCTACAAATTTCTTTAAGATTAAGATTTTTATCACATTGGTGATTGTGTTTAAAGTAAATGAAAAATGCATTAAGTCCATGCAATGTATTAAAATGCAAATTCAATAATTGAATGAAAGTAGGTTTTGTGAAACTAAGTTCCAAGTACAAAACTAAAAAAGCCCGCAAGTGGCATACATATCTACATAACTCAAAAACAAAAAACCCAAAATATGCATATCGGCTACAACCAAATAGCAATACCGCGATAACTGCACCTATATCAGTACAAATCGCGTCCAAACAGTTCCGCAAAACACCGAGTCACGCCCGACGAGTTGCGGAGTCACCCACACGCCCTCGCCTCGCTCGCTCGGCCGACTCACGTCCTCTACACAGCCGAGTATAAACGAGTAGAGCACGCCGCGCTACGTCGACGATATCGCGACAAGCGTGCACGTGTGCGCGCGGCGTGTGCTGCGCGCCTGCGCGGTGACGTCACTCAGTTTACAAACACGTCCAGCTGATAGCGGGCTCCGCCTCACCGCCTCGCGCCTCTGCCCGCCTGGTACTCCGCAGCGCGCGTCGACTTTCGATGTTTTACTTCGACTCACTTTTTCTCGTTACGCACGAGCGGCGGAGTTTCTATTACGTGTTACGCTTCTGATGCGTATAATCGGAGCAGATGACACATCTCCGAACGAAACAATGTAATCTTAGTTTCTACAGAGACAAGAAAACTTGACAGCCATGCATTATTCTACTCACTTCAGTAACATGATCTACTTGGTATATCTACGTTAATTTCCCCATACCCATAAAAACCCCATAAAAAGTGAATAAAGCTACTTTGGGATCAGATAGATAGCGGCCGATTTCACTATTTATTTACTATTCATCTCTTTTGAGTTTTTATGCAAGAGTCAATGATCTCACACATTGAAGGGCATAATGCGTAAACTCGCGGGGGGTACATTCCACACACCAGTGTTATTGGCGACCTACATATCGGCACATTCTAGAATAGAGTTTACATTCTAGTGTCCTTTTTATGACATAGAGAGCACAAGAGTAGACGGATTACCTGATGGTAAGCGATTACCGCCGACCGTGGACACCCGCAACAACAGAGGAAACACAATATCCTATATTTTAACTTCAACCTTCCAACATGAACCGTGTTACCCTTCAGTGCCCTACAGTTCTATTAATCAATACTCATCCCTTTTATGCGTGAAATATATAGCTAGTTGTGCTAGGTTTATACTGTATCTTCATCTTCCACAATATCATCATTCCTTTTCATAACATCAACAACTTAATTACGGAGTTGCCAAAAGTTTGGTTACCAGAATTTTCCGTGATGGAACATAAGTTTCCTTGCTTTGAAAAAACATCCAATGGAGTCTTTTTTATACAATACCTTACACAATATACATACCATACAACAGAGTTACATAACCACGAAAGCTTTCAGGGCGTTTCGAAACTTTCACGGCCGTTTATAAAACAGAACCCCAGAGTTTTGGTACTGACGTTTTAAGTTGGAGTTTGGTTTAACACGAAGTGACGTCACGAAGTATAAGTAACCCTACCCCCTGACTTGTCACATATCGACTTCCTCTTACCTTCTCTCTCCCCTCAACCCGTGACGTAATTTACAGATATGTCTTTTGTTCCTTTTTCATCGTGTGGGCTGATAGTCCTGGTGTTAAGGGTTTCACGGCCCTAACCCACTCATTACAAAATAGAGACTAAAGTTTAAAAATGCTGCAGTCACTTTCATAAAGGCGAAAAATAAGTGATAGCATGAGTTTTAAACAACGACTACTTCAGGACTACGTTTTGTAGTAAGATAATGAAATAATATGATATTAACAAAAAATGCTATGGATTGCGTTAGTTATCAAACAGTGCATGTACTTTTAAAATCGACTGTCACGCAACTTTGTCATTTTGTGTAGGGAATCGAAAAAAATTTCGACGAATTTCCAAAAATCTTAAAACAGTTGTTCAGAATGGTTGGTACAGAAGACGTTGTTTAAAGGGTGTAAATGTCTACAGAGACCTGTATAGAATCTATTTCTGTTTAATACGATTATTTCTCTATTCCGTGCAATAAATCCGACAGTAGTACATAATCCCTATTAGACGCATTGTTTACTCTCAACCTGAATAGCCGGAGTCGCGCGCGCAGCATCCGCAACAAAAGTGAATGGCTCCAGCCGGCTTTAAACTCCAATCCGCTCATTTCACTTTCAGCGAACTACTTGACTTTACCGATCCCATCTCGGCAGCTTATGACTTTATACGAGCAGGTACTTTTGATTGACCAAAAAAACATTTACTTTCAAAAACGTTTTGCAAAAAAATCAGGTCAAACATTATTGCCGACTTTCTTAGTTTTAAAATGTTTGTATCTTTACTGAAACTTCTTATATGCTAGAGGCGATAAACGAGCAAGCGGGTCACCTGATGGTAAGTTATAACTGCCTCCCATGAACATCTGCGAAATCAAAGAGGCCGCTGATGAGTTCCCGTGTCTTTCAGAAGGGAACCTACTTCTTGGTAGTAAATATTGTATTTAGATACAGCCTAGCTTGGCAGAGGTGAAGGAAAGATTGAGAAGGACATCTGCCATGTGTAACCAAGATTCAATTGATCTGGTGGTTGCAAAGTTCAGGCAGCAATCGCTTGACTGTGATTACCAGATTTCCTAAATCCTGGATCATAATCTTAGTGACCCGGATAGAAAGCGCTGTATCACTAGGCGGAAGACTTTTGGAGATCTGCACAAGAAAGCCCATTGGTAGAGGTGTATAGCTACAGCCCCGCTACACATAAACATTGTAATGTAATGCCACGGTCACCCGCTGGTTACGCAACTCCCCACCCAAGACAATAGTCAGATAATGTACTCGGCAACTTGATTTATTGGCACGAGTCAAAAGTGTTGCCAACTTAGGCCTTTCGTCATTGGATCAGATTAAGTGATTAGTACATTAGATGTATAATCTTTACTATTTATAAAGAGGCTTGCTTAGTCAACTTGAAAGCAAACCGAAAAGTCGACTCCAGCCTAACTATTGACAATGATCAAAGTTTAGATCCGTAGTTTAGATCCGAAATCGAGCCACTAGGTTGTAAGTAAAAAGTATCAGCCTATATACTGTCCCACTAAAGGGCCTCCTCCACGGAAATTAAGTCATCGCTACTATGATGGGATTAGGCTTAATCACCACGCTTGTCTAATGCGGATTGGTGATCTCAAACCCGAGTTATGTTCGAAAAATTGGAATGATACTTTTGTTCGCCTCGGGACCCTGAAGGTCACGGCCCGGTACTTAAACCGTTAGTAAGTCAATAAAATCGTGTAAATGAATTGAAGACGCCAATGCTACAAACGTCACAGGATATGGCAGCCCCATTTGTATTACGTGGTATGGAAATTCCGTGAGTTCATCAAACATTGCTGTCACGACTTTCTTGGCGCAATGTAAAAATTGCCTTACATCAACACAACAAAACTTTGTGAGCACCACAGATCAAGGCGGTAATTTACATGACTGTGGAATCAAATCTTTAGTTCACTGTAGATTTGATTCTACAGTCATGAAGTTTTCTCTTTGAAATATGTTTCAAGATAAAGAGATATCTATTATTTATTCAAACAAGTGTACAAAAGGTTGTTACAATACAAAATAGGGTTCATTTCAACATGTCTTACATTTGCGGCATACAAATTAAAATCCTTATTTATTTTTATAAAATGTTACATCTCTAACTTATTTTATTTAACTAAATCAGACAACGAATTATATTACAACACATGAAAAAATCATGAAGAAGTCCGTCAAGTTACAATAACATTTTTCAATTAATTTAATTTATTGTTAAGTCATATTTTAATGCCACTGGAATTTTATTATAGATCCAGGCGCCATAAGTTTTGAAATCTAGGCAAGGCAGATTCTAAGATTACTTAATCTTATTATTTTAGAGGAGATATTGTGAAATTACATAAACCAATTGATTTTGTAAATGTACCAGCCAGGTTCGGGGCATGTCCTTTCTCAGGCCAGTAGAAGGCAACACATCCCGCATTAGCATAACCAATGCGCAGCCTTACAACCCATTTGAATGAGATGACGTCACGGCGAGCAGTTCCAATATTCAACAATACTAGATTCATTAATGGTACTGGGCACGTGTGGGTTGCACAACACCCAGCGCCAACGGTGTTAGCTAAACTAATGGTTGAAGTTTACGTGTTGCACAATGTATGAAATAATCACCATCTTAGCCTTTACCGTTAAACCCGGTTGCATCCCAAGCTGACGCTTTGTAGCCAGGGTCCGCACTCCTACTGTATTTCTTTCAATTCGCACGGTATTTTCTGTTCATTGCAGTGTGGTTATTGGCACGAAAGACACTCATATCATCCCACTAATACTATAAACGTGAATGTTTGTAATTTAATTATGAATGGATGTTTGCTCCTCTTTACGCAAAAGGTAGATACCGAATGGATTTTCATGAATCTTTACAATAACAGCATAAACATCAGAATAAAACATAGGCTACAATTTATAAATATTTAAAATATATAGGGTGAATTGCCCAAAGTATGACGGTAAGTGTTGTTAACGCGTACGAAGTCCCGGGCGGCCGCTTGTCCCCTTGCAAAAAGGTAGGTCCAGCAGGTCCTACTTAATCTAGATGGTCAGGCGTCTCGATGGGTCGACGACGTCACCGAAATGGAGGGACTTCATCGATCCGAGCAGCTCAGAACCGGGTACATTGGCGTAAGGAAGACCTACACTCAGCAGTGGGTATTACCGGGCTGATGATGATGATAATGACAAAGTAGTTATATCCGTCAACTTTTAACATGATAAGTAAATCGTTCACGCCCCACGTCTCGTTGGACGATTATTATTACAGATAAGATTGTTGTATTGTCGTTGGAACGACAAAGATTCACGAATCCTCAATGTCACAGAGTCAATCAACTTGTTTCTTTTTAATTTGCACTCGTGAGACACGTTTTGCATTGTTATCTACATTTTCTGAGCACGTCTCTGTTTCTTCTTAGTGTCCCGATTGCGTCCAAAACTCCAAAACAATCGCTTTGATGCCCAGCATACGTAGACCATGAGGAATCTGGTAATTACAATGAAGGGACGCCGGTCTAACCATCGCAAATCTTTAACAGGGAAACCAGAACGAATCATGGTAACCCGTTTCAGAAGCTAGCCGAAACGTGCTAGCCTCACAATGTTTCCCTCACCGCCGAGGCAATTGTTGAAATATTCATAGATTTTAAAAATCCATAGACGCATGCTGGGATTCAAATCACTCTTGGAAGGCGCGTTCTTATCCCACTGGACTACAATCGCTCTACTGCCTATAGTGAATCAGCCTCCATCCACCCACTGCTGAGTATAGGCTTCTTCTTTATCACGCCACTCCCTGCGGTCTTTTTCGGAGCATGTATGGACCATTTGCATTGGTCGATACGTCAATTAGGATTTTGTACGGCGTCCTTTACATTGGTCTTCCCGCTCCTCGCCGTTTCACTCGTGCGGGCTGTGGCGTGTGTCGGTGCGTTGCCCGCGCCTGCTAGCACTAATGACTAATGTAAATGTCCCCTCAGAGTGGTAATTACAATGAAGCGACTGCTGTCTGACCTTCGCACATTTATTCAATTTAATTGCTTCATTGTTAAGATAATCCTAGATAAATCATAGGTTTTTCTATTGCGCACGTATTATGCAACAGAAAATATGATTTACTGACAAAAAGTCCCGAGTTGTCATTAGCGATGCGCCTAGTTGGCTTTTTACTAACACGAGTCACTCGAGTTGACACGGTTACCAGCTCGAGTAACTCGAGTTGACACGTTTACCAACGCGAGTCACTCGAGCTGACAAGGTACCAGCTCGGGACACTCGAGTTGACACGGTTACTAGCTAGAGTCACTTGAGTTGACACGGTTATTAACTCCAGTCAGTCGAGTTGGCACGGTTACCAGCTCGAGTCACTCGAATTGAACACGGTTACCAGCTCGAGTCACTCGAGTTGAACACGGAGTCATTCGAGTTGACACGGTCACCAAATCAAGTCACTTGAGTTGACCAGGAAGCGGCCACCAGTACGACACTTTAGAGTAAACGCGTATTTGTTAAGTTCCAGTTACTTCAAAACACATCTGCCTCCTCGCTCACTCCTTCGTTTGCTGCCCGTAGCTGTCCAGCGAGTGAACTCGGCCAGTAATTGACTCGATCACGGTTCCAACTCGAATAAAATAACTCGACTCGGTCATCACTAGTTGTCACCAACACGAGAGGCTTCCGATCAATAAATCAATAATGCAAGGCCGAGGAAGCAGATGTAAACACTATACTTAATTGTTGATACAGCAAAAAAAAGGACGCCGGTCCTCAAAGTTAGATTAAGCGAGAGCACTTTGCGTACCTAAGTAGGGAAACCCTGAGAGAGCTACAACCACTGAGACTTTACGGGCTCACAGAAAACTGGCGTGAAGCAGCGTCAGCCCGTGTTTTGTCGAGTGGGTGGGTACTGAAGGCCCAATTGGGAGGAAAGGGGGTTAAAGGTAGCCGGGGCACTTGTGACTCTACTGGTTTTTGAAGGTGTCTATGGGCGGCAGCGATCGCTTACCATCAGGTGATCCGTCTGCTCGCCGGTTTTCTGTGAGGACGACACCGGTCGAGCCGGCCCATTCATGCCGAAGCGTGGCTCTCCCACTGTTAATTTAGGTACACATAAAAATTAGTTAGTTAAGGTACACGTAAAACAAAAACCCCAGTCAAGTTTGTCAAGGTTTGAGGGCCTATGCCTCATTATTGCAACTTGGCACTCCGCACAATGGCTGGCGTTCATCAGACACGAGCGCCGCGGCCTTCGCGCTGAGAGCACGGAGCGGCGCAGCGCTTACACGTGGCAGATGAGCAGACGGGGCACCTGATGGCAAGCAATCACCGCCGCGCTTGGACATCCGCAACACCAGAGAGGCCATGAGTGCGCCGCCGGCTTTTTAAAAAGGAATACGCCCGCTTTTTGAAGGTCGTATTAGGGCAGAAATACTGCAAGCAGCAGTTCATTCCATAGTTTTATAGTACGAGGCAGAAAGTTACTTCAGAGCACCTAAAGTATTTTCGGGCGGGTTACCAAAAGTTTTCTTATGTTATCAAATTAATTGATTAAAAAGGTTTAATTTTTCTTGAGATTATATTTAATTAATATTAAATGTCAGCAGTCTAGCGATGCCCCCGATGGCACTTGCACTACGAATGCACCGCGCGGGCGATCGATGCGCCTCGTGACCTAAAACTTGAGATGCGTTATGCAACTGAGCGAGCCCTGAGTCGGCAAGTTCTAAGGGACGCGAAACACAAGTGTGTTGCTCGAAGTATAGAGACCACGCGCAACACAAGTGTGTAGCTCGAAGTATAGAGACCACGCGCAACACAAGTGTGTCGCTCGAAGTATAGAGACCACGCGCAACACAAGTGTGTCGCTCGAAGTATAGAGACCACGCGCAACACAAGTGTGTCGCTCGAAGTATAGAGACCACGCGCAACACAAGTGTGTAGCTCGAAGTATAGAGACCACGCGCAACACAAGTGTGTCGCTCGAAGTATAGAGACCACGCGCAACACAAGTGTGTCGCTCGAAGTATAGAGACCACGCGCAACACAAGTGTGTCGCTCGAAGTATAGAGACCACGCGCAACACAAGTGTGTCGCTCGAAGTATAGAGACCACGCGCAACACAAGTGTGTCGCTCGAAGTATAGAGACCACGTGCAACACAAGTGTGTTACATCTATTACGTAGTTCCATAGTACTATAAGTATAACCAATGGGGATGCCATATTCTACTACGACCTTAGAGCAGACAGCCACTGGAGATGCCCTAACGTCCGCGCTTCTAACAATTTTTTTCACCATTTTTTGCGGGGGACGAGGTAAACACGTACAGCACACCACCAAAAATTTTAATACTCAACAGTCACAAATTTTGCTGTCACGATAAACGCACACTACAGAAAAATTTAACACATCAAAAAATACACGCTCACAAATAAAGATTCACGTAACTATGCAGCATACATACGAAAAAGACAGTGATGGGACACAAAGAATGAGTCAAATCAGTTTGGTGAATGAACTCATATATAAAATTGTAAGTGTAAAATTCTGCACATTGAAGATAAATAAATATTTATTTAGTCAGTTTGTAAATAAAACCGGCCAAGAGCGTGTCGGACACGCACATGAAGGTGTTCCGTATCCAAAAGATGGGCCTTAAACCTTATTTTCATAGTTAAGTTAGGTAGTTATTTCCATACATTACCATTTAGTTAGGGCAACTGCACGTCATAAGTTGGTCAAGTTGTATTAAAAATACTATGTATGATACAGAGTCCGCTAAAGTTTTCGTTAAAAGTACAGTCAGCCACACATCAGGTTACCACAATCTGTCAAATTTCCTCAACTGATATTCAACTTAATGTGTATGACAGTATTTACTGTGATGTGTGGCTGTACGTAGGTACTTACTTGGAGGTATAGAGCATATTTTTTTCAGAATTATTTTACTAGTATTTCAAAAGTTGGGGGGGGGGGGGAGAGGAAGCTCTAATTTTAACTTTGTATTAATATATCTCGAAACTGGGGGGTTTGATCCACATTATTTCAAGGCAATTTTTGTTGTATTTAAAGATACCTTTTTACGATACCGACCAGACGATGGGTAAGTCGAATTTATTTTTCGAATTAACTTTTCGCTGTATGGAAAGAGGGGGTGAAAAATAATTATTTTTCAATAATGTTAAAAACCAATTTTTGGATTATCAGTATACATCTCTTTACCAATTTCAGTGGCAATCGGTGCAGAAACGGCGGAGAACGAGCCAGGACAGACAGACAGACAGACGGACAGACATTACGAGTAGACTACGGAACCCTAAAAAATGGTGAAGTTGTGCAATACATACTAAAACGTAAAAAATTACAAATGTGCGCTAGTTTGGGGTTAAACATTTGGACAAACAAAGGGAAAGTAAATGAAACAATATATTTTTAATTAGAATGATTTATTGAAATATTACAAAAATTCCTTATTCACGCATTTATATTGATTTTCAAAATGAATAAGTTTATTGTACACGTGTCGAATATATTTCTGGGGGTCTAATTTTTTTGAAATATTGGATAAACGAACATTCGTATACTTTTCTATATTAAAATTAGCGAGCTCCAATTATGGTTTACTATCTACTCCGTTATCATGCATGATACTCCCGGACCACATATTTTATTCCTTTTACCTCGAAATATTTTATAGCCACCAATTCTTTTTATTTTTAGAATAAATTCCAACATCGTATGACCAGAAGAAAGGACAGTAATTTCTCTAATTCACTTTACAATGTTTTAATATTATAATATACGTCTATACTATTTTATTCAAATATAATGAAAAGAACGGATTTTGAAACTAACTGCAGTGAGTGAATGATTCATTCAAATGTCGAGTTGATTTTAATTGGTCCCATCACTAGGACCGATACCACGATATCATTATTAAATTTTTCTGTCGTTTACGTATCGTAACGGTTTTTTATTAAAATAGATTTTCTAGTTTAATACACATTTAATAATTAATAAAAGTCATTACTTATGATAGGAAACGCGATCTTGTTGCGAATTTTAGCTGCCAGATCGCCTTTTACATGAAAATACTGCACAATTCACCATTTTTAAGAGAAACGTCACGCGACACGGAGCGATGCAAAATGGCGATGTAGCGACATCCAAGTAGTTTTGTATAACTTAGTTGACCAGTTCCGAAAGTTGACCAATGTACTTTGCCGGAGGGGAAACGCCCGGTATGGCATCTCCAGTGGCTATATACTCAAAGACTACGACTTTCTTGATGCATTACATATCTTATCTTATCATGATCAGCCTCATGTTGCTATCTCGCACACTTTTCAATCACTGTTTCCCATCACGATTAGTTTACTTTAGCTAGCACACGAGGGAAATAAAACAATGAGTTCAGCTTAATTTTCCCCGCTTTTACCGTGGGTGAGCCACGAGCTATAATAAGAAATGTGATAACTGTATGTAATTCTAATAATGTCTGTATAAATAATTATAATTTATCCAAAAAATCTTAAATCTCTTGGATTTATTAACAGGCCTTCACCATAAAACAGTTTATTTTATCTTTTTAAAATTATGAAGGCTTTGGTACAAATTGGTAATACTCGTTCATTTCCTAGGCACGTTGTTCTCACATGAGTAGTAGATAATTACTGTATAGCATGTAACCAGTTCCCGCGACCTTCACTGCAGCGAGGACGCACTACAAAGTATGTCTATAATAGACATACTATACTAGCCTTATTATAAGACTAGTATGGCAAAATATTTTATCTTTATTTATTTATTGGCACACAAAACAGAATAACATCAAAATAATAGCATTAAATTAACAAAGTACGTATGCAGCTACACATCAAAGTATACAAAACCGTCAAATTTCTTTAATCGACTCTCATCTTACTGTCAAACACATTGAGTCGAATATCGATTGAGGAAAGACAGGTTGTGGTAACTCGATGTATGGCTGTCTGTACATGCAATAAAAATATGAAAACTTAATTTTTCTCTAGACATTATCCCAGAGACATGTGTACACATCATGAAACAATAAAAAACAGTGAGGCTAATTCGATTTAATAATATGTTGCCAGAATGAATTGGCCTACTGTCGAAGTTGTTTTCCGGGATTTTTTATACCTTGTCGGGACTTGGAGAACATTACAAAAACTCGGGATAAACCCGCCAATTCCCGACTGTGGGGCCCTTGAGGAAACTACTCCCTAAATCCTTACATTCACATTTCTAACTAAAATAAAATTTAAATAATTTTTGCATTCAAAGTTTTCTAAAAGAAACCGAAAATATCGGCGCACTTCGGCAGCAAATGTTTAGTTGAGCTAAACATTTGCTACCCAAGTGCGAAGATTCGAATCCTAGTGTATTTCGCCTTGTATGACACCAATTACAATACTACTCACCACTTCATTCAGATGCCTTGTCACAGCCGTCCCACTCCTTCACACTTTACCTCGCTATCTCTATCGCACTTGCTCACGAGTGGAATTCAAACTTCACTTCCAATAGTCCACTTGTATCGAGCTATAGTACTCGCTCACGAAATTGTCAATGGAATCTAAACTAATTAATTATTATTATTAAAGACGGGAACTAATGTGATTACGGGACCAGCGGACTTGTATCCACGGCTGCTGTAACGCAGCCGAAACTTCAAGCAGTAAGTACATAATTATGTGCAACCATTAAGGTCGCATTAATTCCCGTCTACAATAATAATTATTATAATTTAAAGAACTATTTAAACTAATAATGTTCCTAGAGCCTCCTTGTGCTGAGTACTGCTTCCAGGAGCTTCCACGCAACACTGCAAGGCTACATCTCCCCTAAATCTAACTTCGTCCT
Source organism: Cnaphalocrocis medinalis (assembly GCA_014851415.1). Lineage (NCBI taxonomy): Eukaryota > Metazoa > Arthropoda > Insecta > Lepidoptera > Crambidae > Cnaphalocrocis > Cnaphalocrocis medinalis. Next base: position 5,427,559 of record CM026303.1, on the reverse strand, counting down.
GTGCCGCAATACTTCAATGTTGAGAAACATTAGTTCAGAAAGAAAATGCTCGGAAATGTACAGTCGCGGGCATTTCATATTTGGCAGTTACTGGTTTAATTGTCCTCATAACTATTTAAGTTACTAGCTTTAGCCCGTGGCTTCGTTCGCGCTAAATTCGGGGTAGCACGGAGGGCAAAAAGTAGCCTATGTTACTCTCCATCCCTTCAACTATCTCCACTTAAAAAATCACGTCAATTCGTCGCTCCGTTTTACCGTCGAGAGAAAGACAAACATACAGACAACACTTTCCCATTTATAATATTAGTATGGATGTTCGTATTATTTCAGTCTTGAGTTGAAATTACAGTTTTTTGTTCCACTCGTGTATACCGCTAATATCGAAGATAAACAAAGATTACACTTCTATCGTACGATCTATCTTCTTCAATTTTACGATTAAAATGTCATGGTTCGTCATAAGGTTACGTAAACCGCAGACATAGTCCAATCGCTAACCGTTCTATGTGAATGTGAACATTTCACCTTGGGAGATCTACGCTTTGGCATAAATGGGCCGACTCGACCGGAGTGATACCACGGCCTCACAGACTGAAGACCGGCGTAAAGCGGCGCCTACGCGCCTGCGCGTCGAATGAGTGAGTGTACCGGAGGCCCAATTGCGGAGAAAGGGGGTTAAAGCTTAGCAGCGCACTTGTGACTTTACAGGCGTTGCAAGGGCTCATCTGCTACCTACCCCATAAAAAAGTGTCAAACTGCAGAATTACGTCAATCTCCTAAACATTCAACTTCCCCGACTGTACCAATACTTGCCTGTGTTCTGGACAACGTGACGTCGAATGTGGCAAGTCTCGGGGCCACGGGCGCTGGGGGCGCCGCCCTGTGGGGCAACGACGCCACGTGAGGCCTTACCACACGGTGTGGCAACGACGCCCGGGACGCCGAGTCATCTGTAACCGCTTGCGTCCATGGATCATTTCACAATGTTAGTCCTATTTCACAAATTATTTCGTCCTAACCTAATACTCGTATTACGCACCTATACTATACATATAACGACCCGTTGGTCGAGTGGTTTAAGGCTGCTTTTCCACCAGAGCTGTGCAAGTGCTAAGCAGTATGCCAGGATAAAATCCACCAATAGAATAACTTCATCCATCTCTAGAAGTGATTCTATTGGTAATTTTTTTCCTCGCACACCGCTTAGCTACCTACAGTTCTGGTGGAAAAGCAGCCCAAGTACCGGGCCGTGATTTTGGGATCGAAAAACTCGAAATTTTCAAAGATATCTCAGGTTTGTGATGATCACCAACCGCATTAGGCAGGCGTGGTGATTAAGCCTAATTCCATCATAGTAGCGAAGACCTGGTAGTCAATTGAACAGACAAGGACGGCACCAGACTCAATGCTAGGTATATAACTTTAATTACTCTTTTTGCGCCTCAGTGTGGCAAATGTGAAATTTTTATAGAGCCAAATTCAATGACTACAGAATTTAGCAACGCAACCAATAAAAAATCTACATTATTCATTGTCTGTGGTAAGTTTCATCAGTATTTGCACAAAACTAATTTTGCGCACGGACCCTGGTGGCTTATAACGAAGCCGTTCCGTAAATAATGAAAATATACCTGTCGCATTCAAACATAAGCGCGCACAACGCGTGTGAAAGGGAAGGAAACCCCGATTCGGTCGTAACGCGCGCTTCAAATTAAGCCCTCTGGCTTTGTCTCGCGGGTCTACGGCGAACCTTGGGCAGTCGCCGGCGACGGGCGGTTTTTGCGTGCGCCCGCGCACAGGCATTGTGCTGTGTGTGTGTGTGTGTGTACAATGGTCCTCCCACGTGGTGGCCTTCACCCACTCACGAACAGACGGTAGAACTTGAGTAAATACTAAACTTAAGCGAAATATTGAAAGAAATGACGCCGTAAGACAATGGGTTTAAATGTTGGTCAAAGCATTAACTATAGCTTTAGACGTGTGTGTATTTTTATAATAAATTCACACAACACTTCATACATTGATCTGACAACAGTGCTAAGTAGTTTAAGCACTTGTGTTACAGATTCATACAACAGAGGAAACACTAATATAATACTTGAATACCATTACTTACTAGAGGCAGGGTCACTACCAAATGCGCATTCCGGCCATGTCAATTACAGCTGAGATGTGTGGCTACAAGCGATAAGACCGCCTTATTTTACTGTTTAATGGGTTTTGTTTTACTCATGCATAGTATTTCTGTGCAATAAAGAATACCTGTCCATGGTCGTCAACAAAATGAAAGGATCAAAGCGTTTATTTGTACAATACTCGTCTTCATCCATTATAATGAGTTAGTAAGTTTCATTCACACTTTCAAGATTAGCCAATCCTCAGAAGATACGCGATGAATCACCGCCCACGTCCACAACACCTCGACCCGAGAGATGATACACACGAGGCGTCGCCTCTCACTCACTGCTCCATACATTATTCATATATTTCATCACTTTATGACACCATCCGCTTCATGATTAGGTATGCGGTAAGGAAGGTAAGCGTTTGCCGCCGCCCGCTGAGGACAGGCGCCCTAATGAGAATCCGGTACCCTCACTCACTCTACGAAACACAGCGCAGGCGCTGCTAGACGCCGGTCTTCTGTGGAGCCGTGGTGTCACTCCGGTCGAGCCGGTCCATTCATGCCGAAGCGTGGCTCTCCGACAAGTAAGCCAAAATTGTCTAGTTAAAGGATTTATTTCCTTTCATAATAGAAACCCCGTTCGCATGTTGGCTACAGCGCAGAATGGGGTCCGCAGTGGTTACAAATGTACAACGACTGAAAGTCTGCCTCGAATATGCCAATTTCAACTCTGCTCGTAAAGTTTGAAGGTGTATTTTCGCTGGCGCGGCGTACTCTGTCGCGTGGTAAGATGGCGGAACAAAATGTAAAGTTGAGTGCATTTTGACAGCTTAGTTAATTTCGGCACGCGGTAGTTCGAGCCAAGCAATTATGTGAAATCGACGTTTTTCAACCTTCTTGAGTCCAGGAATCGCTTGGTTTCACTGTGATTGAAGGTGTCGGTGGCGCAGTTAGGGGAAAGGGGGTTGAAGGTTGGCAGCGCACTTGCGACTCTACTGGTGTTGCAGGTGTCTATGGGCGGCGATCATCGCTTACCATCATAGGACCATTCGCGCTTCGGGCGAAAATCTTAGCCACTGCGTGATCTAGGCCGTCGTCGTGTAAGAATCATTAATATTGTGGGTAGCCGAATAGGTTAAAGAACATGATAATTACATCGGTGTGTATGAGCGCGGCTGGCGCCCCGCGCGAAGTGTTACAAGGCTGCGCCGGCGCGGCCTGCGCTCTGACCCACTGCCGGGCGGCTGCCTGCCGCGGCCCTGACACTGAGCATGCAGCGTGGCCGAATTGAGAATGAATAACTTCATACAACATCTCATACATTGACCTGATTCTGTGCTTAAGTACTTAAATAGAAAAGTAAGAAGCTTAAGGACTTGTGTTACGGATATCAGACAAAAAAGTATAGTAAAGTATCAGCCTATATACTGTCTCACTGCAGGGCAAAGGCATCTCATACATTGACCTGATTCCGTGCTTAAGTACTTAAATAGAAAAGTAAGAAGCTTATGTACGTATTATGTATGTTACGGATATCAGACAGAAGAGGAATTCAAGTAAAAAATAAGTAAAGTATCAGCCTATATTACTGTCCCACTGCAGGGCAAGGCGTTATCCAATGGAATAACATGCTTTCTGAGACACGGGTGTACAATACTAATTCCCAATCTGGGAATCACACCCGGGACCCCAAGCGCGTCGCTTCAAACTGCGACCAATCCACTTCGCCACTGAGGCAGCCTCAACGTCCATAATGTATGTATGTATGCAGGCGCAGCCCAAAAACGGCCGTCCGCGACAGAACCAGTCTGCGGGTAACGGGCGAACAATTTCGTAACATTCACAAATGTGTTTATATCGATGACCTTATATTTTCCTCGGCTTTTTATGTCGCTTCTGAAGGTGACACTGCATATAACAGTATAGTTGTACAGTATGTATTGTTAATATTTGATTTCTAGTCAGCCCCAGAGTAGTCCGGTAGGTATAATGAAGCGACTGCCGTCGAACCTTCGCAACTCAACCAGACCAACTGAATGATGGGCACGTTTCAGAATCTATCCGAAACGGGCAGGTTTGCTCACGATGTTTTCCCTCACCGCCCATATATTGGTAGAAATACGCACATAAATATGAAAAGCGATACTCCCAGTTAGCTACCATCTGCAAAATGTCTAGTTTTGTTTTATAGAGGCAAAAACACGATTTGAATCTGAACTTTCTTATTGTTTTTCCCCTGCGTCGCAGAATCGCGTGTGAAAAATCCGCAAGATGGCGTACTGTTAGAGTGAGGTCCAACTTCAACGCCATTGGTTGTTAGTGTCATTGTGATATCTCACATCAAAAATAACCAATCACCGTGTAGATGGACCTCAGTTTTACAGTACGCCATCTCGCGGGTTTTTCACACGCGATAGCCCCCGTTCCTGTCGACCCGCAGTCGCTGGCGGACGGTCTGCCACGGCTCTCCGTTGCGTAAGGCCCAGCCTCCTTCCTGCCTGTCGATTTGGACCAGTTTCCTGCACTTTCTCCGGAGAAACTCCGATATCGGAAGGACAAGATAAATGGTGCCAATAAATTTTGTGTTCAAGAAAGCAAAAGCTAGTAGCTGAAGATTCCGTGTGCACTTCCTTAATGTTCCTGTTTTCACAAGAACCTCAGGGAACAGGTCACGCACACATTCCAGTTTGTACTGTGATCTCGGCGTGTTTCGGCAGGAATGACAGAGACAGACATTTCAGAGAGATAAGATACAGGCTGCTTTCTTTATAGGAACACAAGACTTTTTGACTGTCTCTAGCTAGAATTAACTTTGAACTTTAGGCACCACACCCAGCCAGGACACAATGCCTGATTCCGGTCAAACCGGCACACCAGGAGGCGCAATTTTAATGGAGGTAAGACGACTTTCTGTGTCTTGTGCTCAAGGGGTCAATTCTTAGCTTAGCAATACTTGGATCATGGTCCAAACGTCCGCAGGCTTAATTAAGCATGTGACATGCAAAATAAATAAATAAGCGATGGAGCCGGAAGCAACACACTGATATGATGGACCTTTATATTTTGATTCCACATATGAGGCTAATTTGAAGTCCAAGCACAATTTCTCTTTTGAGCCTGTCAAACTTGACGTTAATATGACAGCTCACGTCATCGTCAAACAAGTCGGAGGCACGTTAACCTCAGACCTCAACGGTGTTCTAATTTCGAAATTGGTGCCAAGTCCAACGCAGCCTTGGCACATCCAAATCCCAAAGTCAAGTTTTTCTTTGAATTTGGTGGAAATGTGGTCGGTATGAGGTCACTGTGTCAGACCTCAGTGGAGGCGGCGGCGCGGAACCTCTGACACTGTTAACGGTCGCTCTTAACTCGACGGCTTAGGGTTTAATTTTCAACGGATTTAGCAGTTTTAATGGCCTAGTAATAGTGTTGACAAAAAGCCAAATTTGCTGAATTGAAAGGAATTACGTGTTTATTTGTCTATTTGAAGGTATGACCTTATTGTTGGTTGAGATCAGCATTTATTCCTATCTAAGATCTATTGAGTAAAGTCTTGCTCTCTAGTTTCACTTTGTTCGCCTAGTATTGTGTGAATTTGGATGCTGTGTGTGACTCATTTTATTTTGGCGCTGCTAGCGAAACAATGTTTCAAAGATAAAACATGTAATTGGTGATCAGAGGATCTAAACAAAACGGATTTTACAATCATATCTAATCCACGTCTCTTACACACACTAGGTATATTCTCAGTCCTTACGGAATTTTTGTTTGGGCGACCGACCATGTTTTATTACTTCTTATTCAATTCTGGTCCATACAAAATGAAAATATATAGTTATTCAACTCCATGCAGCACTTGTCTCATGAATACAGTACACCATTTAACCACATCACATAGTTAACATTATCTCGTACACATCACTTAACAATGTAGACTAGATAACGTGTCACACACTAAACTAAAACCTACAATAGCATTGCCCTGTCACGTGCAAACCACCAACGCCCCAGAGGGCAATTAGAAACTTTATCCCATAAATATAACTTGTGCTCTTGGGTGTGTTATTTCCCCTGCTGTTTTTGAAGCTCTCACAGATAGCTTCTAATTCTATCTTGTCGATCGAAGGCCCTAGAGGCCAAAGTCACCTTCGCAGGAAGTGCCCTGCGCGGCGAACGAAACCGCCGAGTCGTCACCGAGGGCGGCGCGTGTCATTCAGACCGCGGGTCAGCGGGGGTCGCAGACAGATTGTAGAGGAATTCACCTTTAAATCAATATTGAAGCTTGACGCGTTATGATACTACACCTGTGAGGAGGAACGATCAAGGATTAAAAGTAATAGGTATGTCTTGTATCTGAGGATGGTTTATGTACTTAACATGTATGTTACGTGAGCATCGAAATGGGGGTGGGTCTTAGCTCTAAGATACTTATTTTACTCGACTAGCGAAGTAAAGGAGAGTTATAATTTTGACCTGAATGTGAGTACGGATATTCATCTTTTCTCTCATATGTTCTAATCTAGTTATCATAATTGGACAAATGGGATGTTGTTAGAAGCGCCTTGATCGCATGCATTTATAGGCTACATGACGTTACGTTAAATTGACTACATCGCCCTCTAGACACATAAAATAAAGAACTAAACATTTTTACCACGGCTATCCTTTCTGTTAGTGTATTGTTGTTTCGTGTAATTTTTAGAGCGTGTTTTGTAATAGTCGAGTGTACTAGTTTTTAAGCTTTCTTTTTATTTATAAACAGGAAATTAGGCACATTTTACAGACCAGGGGGGAAGAGGTTTGCAGGGCGCGCGGGCGGGGCTAGGCGACCTGGCGAAATGACTCATCATCACACAAAGCCTGCAGTTAAACAGCTTCCTCTGTACAAAGGCTTCCATCGCTCGGAGCAAACATCAAGTCTTTGTCATAGTTTACAAAGAGTTACAGCACTTATTTACGAACATTATGTTGCCATGAACATTGTGTGAATTACAGACTAGTGAGTGTACTTGAGTTGGCGCACAAGTGTGTGCGTAAATACAACAACACACACACGAGTGAGTCAACACTCACGAGTAGAAAACTCCTTGTGACTCCTCCGGTATTGTTCCGGTACCGCCTCCATCGCTTACCATCAGGCGATCCGTCTGCTCGTCTGCCCTATTATCATAAAAAACACATAGCAGAATACATTGTCTTGAATCATGAATCATAAGTGGCAAACAACTTGTACGTGGGGCTTAGAGGTTATTGCCTCTAATAAGTATAACCATCATGTGAACGCCCTCACAGCTACAACTAGAATGCTAAACGCAATATAAAATGCACCCCTGCCGGCGCACCTGAGCGCCAGGTGTTGCGGTTCGAATCCCGGCCGAGCCAGATGTCGGGGTAGGGATGCCACTTGATTCCGCACTTGAAAGTGACTCAATTGATATTGAAAACTTGTTATTTACTCAGTAACTCAAGTTATTATGAAAAAATTAAATACCTACTTATTTATAATACATACAAGCTGTGTCTGTATATTGGATATACATAGGTATTTAGCTCAAATAATTTGAGGCGACGAAAAACAGTATAACAGAACATAAGTAAATCAATGATTTTGAAATTTTTTGTCTGTCTGTTTATGTGTCTTTGCTTGTTGTCGAAAACTACTGAACGGATTTCAATGAAACTTTTTTCATTGTATAGTTGTGAGGCCTGGGCACACATATGACTAGGGTATAACTTCTTTTAAAAAATGCTTTAGTGGCAAACCAAATTTCACGCAAGCGGAGCTGTACCTGTTTAAATATACATACGAACTGGACGGGCCAAATAGCACACATTTCGTATAACATAGGAAGGTATATACGATGTACGATATTGCTACGTAAGGTAGGGCAGTGGACCAGTGGCACACAAGACAGAGTTTCTACCAAATGTGTCAAATCAACAAAAGGCACAAACATGACAATAGTCACCCCATTGTGAAATGTCTCAGGTCCCATCACTATGCTGGCACCTGGTACCAGGCGGAAGGTAATTGTATGCGGTGTTATGTCATTTAGAGTTCCGTAGCCTATAGATATGTCTGTCCGTCCGCATTTCACAGCTACTTTTTTCCGACATTGTACTGTTCAAACTTGGGTAAGTGTAGTTACCTATTTTGTGAACCGCATTAAGATTTTCATACGAAAATAGAAAAAAAAATTGGGAGTTTCCCACTCTTAGAACTGAAACTAGAAAATCTGCCTAAGATACACTTCCAAAGTGGTAAAATGGGTTCTCCCTCGCACTTCTATAATAAGTGAATGTAAATGCTAAAAAAAGTAGGGAAGTATGATGCAAATTTAGCTTTCATTATCAACTTAAATATAAAAATAAGTGTTACTTCCTGCTACGGGACCCTTCATGGGCGAGTCCGACGCGCAATCGGCTTTTATTTGCAATCGTTCAAAATGTACGTTAAGACGGAAATGCGGGTAGCCAGATGTCTCCAAGGGACTGCTGACTTATAGATCATATCACATATGCGTCAATAAGCTCGTGAAATTGATGGCTCCACTGCCGCTTATGTCATAGGCCCTAGGGTATGGTAACACCATTGGTTATGAAACATGGGAACTCCGTTTGTTTCAAAAAACGCTTCCTCCGAAGAAAGAAGTTTGATCTTCTATAAACTTATTGCAAATCGAACTTTATTCTTTGGAGCAATCGAAAAGTCAGTTTTCAAGACTTTCTTAACTTATATATTACCATCGTAAGGCCCAGACAGCAGACACAATGGACAATCAATTGTTTTACGCCTTTTAAAAGGCTTTTACTAAGTTAAGTGATCAACGCCGCCCGTGGACAACTGCCAAACCACCAGTCAACTTTCAAAATCCAGAGGCGTGTGGTTCGATTCGAAGATACTATCTCCCATTTAGAAGACATTCTGATTCAATATTAATATGATATAGCGTAGGTAGTAAAATCTTAACATAATAGCAACCATATAGACCCTGTAAGTGCTCTACAATATGAGAGAGGTCATTTATTAATATTATTTGAAATTAGAAACGAAATTCACTGAGCTGTCGTCTCTCATAACATAATATGACAAAGTAACAGTATCAAGCATTTCCTGGGTGCATCGATCGCGTCGACAGTTTTCAGGATTCCCTCGTCTATCGAGCTACTGGCCTGCGGTTAGGGATGAAAATTATACTCACTTCTACCAACATATCAAAGGCTGTTGCCTTTTTCCTTTAACACCAGGTCCCTTATGTTACTTAATTGAGTTATTGCTTCTAAATTGCATTTCTGCACCCCTACAGTATTAGGTGAACGCCCACGCATCTGGGCCGACCGCCACTTAACCCCGATCAGTTATCGTACAACTATCGCGTTGCAAATATAACTCTATGAGAAAAAATGACAAATAAAAGTGTTTTGTAAAGTTTCTAAATAGGTTTCGCAATAAAAGTCATTCATTTATACAATTTGAAAAAAGAAAGGGCCCCAAAATAGAGCCCTGAGAAACTCCTATTATCATAAGGGCGCCAGAAGAGTCAGTTTTCTTAAAACCTACCTTTTGATTTCTATCTGATAAAAACGTTTTTTTAGAATAAACGAAATTATTTGACACACCATTAATGCAGTAATTTAATGAGCAACACTTCATTATTGACGCAATCGAAAGCTTTGGAAAAATCACATATCAGAGCAATATTTGTGATAATCTCAATTTTTTTATCTTGTCTTACGTCGCTTTATACAGGGGTTATTACACCTAAATTGCATTACATTGCACCCCTACAGTACTAGGTGAACGGCCGCGCATCTGGGCCGACCGCCACTTAACCTCGATCAGTTATCGTACGAACTATCGCGTTGCAATTATAACTATGTCGACAACGTGATATCACTGGCAGGACGTGCGAGAATCGGGGTGAAGCTCCACGAGTATGCCAAGTTGGGAATTGGCCTTTTTTGGTGTCCCAGTACCAGTATATCCTACAGTCCCACACCGTACCTTATCACAGTGTAGAATGTGGTATGTGTGTATGATTGCTTCGGTAGCGCAGTGTCCCGGGCGGGTCGGACCAAAATTTGTACCTGAGTCTTTGTAGGACAGGGCACATTGCGAGTAGAACAGAAGGCCGTTGGGGTGGAAAGGTCCTTGAGTGGAGGCCGCGTGCAGGAGGCCGCAGCTGTGGCAGGCGTGCCACCAGTTGGACCGACGATCTAGTGAAGGTCGCGGGAGTCCCTTGGATGCGGGTGGGACAGGACCGATCTGTGTGGAGGACTTTGGGGGAGGCCTATGTCCAGCAGTGGATGTCTATTGGCTGATAATGATGATGATCTGCTGGTCTCCCCTATCTCGTAAAAGTGGCCCGTTTTCGCCCTTTTAGGTAAGGAAGGAACTCTAAAAATACTCAACACTACATACATGGAATCGCGTCTGACGTCACCCTAAGGTACAGACCCGCTCACAACATTGCATCGTAGAGGCAATAATCGCCAGTTTAAGTCGTGTGACTCGTGTGTGAGCGACCGCGCTGCCGACCTTTACGGTAGGGATGTTAAAATAATCGATTGTCTTTTAATCGATTATTATTTTCCAATTGATATTAATCGATTATAAATACCTAAATGGATATAATAAATAATATTTTTTAAGAACAAATTGCAATGAACGACGTTCTGTCTCTTCAGTGGCTGGGAGTACCTAAGTATTTAAGTACCTTTTGTAATTCCTCTGTTGTCTGATATCTGTAAAATCGATTATTGACAAAACGATATTGAATAATGAAAAATATTTTTAGTTTTCATATTTAGTCTTACGTCCCTAGTTTGCGGTGCAACGATCCGGCCCAGACGCAGCCCCTGGCCCGATTGCTTTACAAGGCTGCGGTTTGCCATACAATTTGGTTGAATAAATATTGATAGGCAGAAAACAGATACACATTCAAACATTCAGTTTAAGTCCACACAGAACACGTATGAATGTCAGAATAATGTAAATTACCGCTGATTCGGAATAAATAATAATAATAAATTTGCACAACATCTCATACATTGACCTGACTCCGTAGTTCCACTAAGTAGCTTATGCACTCGTCTTGTGTTACACATATTAGCTGAATGGACTTGCCCCTTCCAAACTGGAGTAGTGGAGGATTTAAGTACCGGGCCGTGATCTCGGAGTCCTGGATTCGATTTCCGGGTCGAGCAAAAGTATGCTTCGAATTTTCGAACATAGCTCGGGTTTGTGATCACCAATCCGCATAAGCCAAGCGTGGTGATTAAACCTAATCCCATCATAGTAGCGGTGGATTGATTTCTATGATGGACACCTTTGCCCTGCAGTGGATGATACACTCTTTTTAATAAAATGGTCGAGTATTCGCATCTAGATTTATTCCTTAGTTACAAGTTGAAATCGTTTCTGCTTTAATCTCATTTCCCGTTGAATGCATTATCGAATTAATTTAACACAAAACATTACGAAGCACAACGTTCGTGCCAACAAAACGTAGGAAGGAAATACGACAAGGACACGCTTAACACATTTACGCCCGTCCTCCTCGCACTGGCGGCGTGCGGGCGCGTGCGAGAGAGAGCGGGATAGGCGTGGACCTTCGTGGTTAATTCAGCATTTCTCGTAGGGTCAGGTACTGGATCCATTTTTTATTTGGCGTTTTTGGGTCGCGTCGGGTACACGAGTGTTAGTTCAGATAGACAAATGTTTATAATATGGAGTTAAGGATCCCAATAAATCCAAGAAATAAGACATTATGTTTAGGTGCATTGGCATAATATGACCCATTTAGGTATGATATTATTAGTTGAATCAATTTGTTTGCCACTGGTTCGGAATGTAGTTTTCTGCCGAGAAGATCAAGAAATTCGGTAGTTTTTTTTTTGAGCGGGCGGCTAATCAGGTCCTATTCAGAGTTCAGACCAGCATCACTGCGACCAGTTTGATCTATTGTGATCGCCGCTATGCTACAATTCAGTACTTATTTCAGAAACTATTCGAAACGTGCTTTGCTCATAATGTTGACGCAGGACATTTATAATGCACAAGCGTGTCCACAGATGCAAATGCACTTCTTATATTTTGATAGGACACCAGTCTGACACGCCCGATGCGGGTTTAGGCTTAGGACCATCAGCTTTCCAGGGCATAAGATCCCATCTTCCAAGCGTTGTTGGGCTGACACTGACATATTCTTAACAGAACAATGAAACAAATTATTGGCCCGATCCGGGGATCGAAAGCGGGACCCCAAGCGCAGCCGTCATGCGACCCATTACCCACTGCGCCACCGAGCCAGCCTGATATCACCTGGATGTAATAAAGGCTATTTTTGGTAGCAAATCCGACGATGAATACGAGCGAAAAAAAAAAACTAAAATGAACGTTCCCCAGTGTGAACCAACTGGTCCAGCTACGACACACGCGAGCCGCGGGTTACATATGAAAGTGGGCGCAAAGTACCCGACAGGCTCCCTCCAGCCCCAGTGCAGTGGAGACGGTGAGTCACCTCAAACCACACTTGTTTTTTTTACCCACGGCCGTCACTACTTTTTTATTTAATAGATGGCAGACGGATTACCTGACGATAAGCGATTGCTGCAAAAGAGTGGTAGATATGAATGTAAATGGGTGGAGAAACAGAGGACGGCCGAAAAAGAGATGGATGGATTGTGTGAAGAACGACATGGCTGAAAAGGGGGTGGATGATATCATGATACGATGACGAATGACAGGGACGAATGGGATAACCTGGGAACAGGGCATGGAGATGATGATGATGAAGTAATTGCTGCAACACCAGTTAAGTCCCAAAGGCGCCGCCAACTTCCTTGCTGATTGCATTACTGTCAGCATACATGAAAATTATATTCCGACTAGCAAGTCGGAATATTATTGAATGAAATTTAGTATACTGATGATCTACTAGACCCCGAGAAAGGGCATAAGGGCTACTTTTTATTGCGAAAAAGGGGTTGGAAAGGGTTAAAAGAGAACATTTTCAAATAATTAAATATACTACCTATTCCACGCGGAAGAAGTCGCGGGTAGCAGATAGTAAATAATAACTGTCTGTCTTCACTGGTCCCGCTGTCGCTGCGCGCACCGGCGGTAACGGTGCGCAGTTTTTCCAGAGCGAACGCGCAAAAACTGCGCAAGAACAGGATTGTCGCGGGCCGCGGCGCCCGCGTCGGGTCCGTGCACCTGGTCTGATTCAACCACAGTTCACTACTCCTCAGTCATTCCATCCTCATCATGTTGATGGTTGGAGATCCAGCACTGTTTTTTTATGATATCGGTGGTAGACGAGCCGACGGATCACCTTCTTCTTCTCGTGTAGATGGCATCAAGATATTTAATTTTTCCGGCCCAATAGTCCGCCACAACGAATGCGCTGTCGGTAGGCTGCAGGAGTTCACCGTATGTGCAGCTGTCTGGGCATAAAAACCTGATGGTAAGCGATTACCGCCGCCCATAGACACCTGTAACACCAGTGGAGTCACAAGTGCGCTGCTTACCTTTTAAACCCACTTCCCCTGGGTTGGGCCTCCGGTACTTCACTTACGCAGCAAAACACAGCGCATCAATGTATGAGGTGTTATGAGATTTTATTTATTGACTCCTCTGGTGTTGCTGGGTGTCCATGGGCGGCGGTAATCACTTACCATCAGGTGATCCGTCTGTTCGTCTGCCCCCTATCTCATAAAAAAAGGACCCCAAGGTGCAGCGTCGATTTAAAGTGCGACCCACTACCACGCCACTGAAGCAATCAAACACCTTATACCTAGAAACTTAACATCACGATCATTCAATGTATCAGCAATCGGAACTCGATATCTCAACAACTGACCTTGCTGCTCGCTTCCTGCTGCGCGCGCGCCGCTGCACGACTCGCAACCTTATTGCCTTACACTTAAGGGTCACGGAGGAGGTATCGTGGTTTCGAACGAGGAAACTTGGACATGACCGAAAATCGTGGTTGTACTTTTTTATGTTTTTGTTTTGACTTTGTGAATACTTAATAACTAAAGCTAAATTTATATATTTTATGGCATAGTACTGGAGATTAAAATGTTACCCTACGCAGATTTTCTACAACGAATGATTATTTGATTGTTTATGTGATAGGTGGCAGACGAGCAGACGGATCACCTGATGGTAAGCTATTCGCCGCTCCATATTAGCCAGACAGTAGAACCTGCAACACCAGTAGAGTCACAAAGTGCGCTTGCAACCTTTAACCCTCTTTCCCCCCAGTTGGGCCTCCGGTACCGTCACTCACTTCGGTCGAGCCGGCCCATTCATGCCGAAGCGTGGCTCTCCCACGATTGAAAGCTAGTGCTTCTGAGTCTGCTCACTTCTCTGTAAGTTACTACTTTTGAGCAGTGTCAAGAATCGCAACAGCAACCACCTATGTGTATTTACAAAGAGATAAATTCTATAGACAACGACAAGGACACACGAAACACTCGCGTGATGTAATCGATACTCAACCCCATCTATTGCTACAATTAGGAACTAATAAAGCTCAACGAAGTGAGGGTGTGCCTCCAACAATAAAAACATTACCCTCCGGTATAAAGAAACAATTGATTGTGTTATACCTAGAACCGTAGGACGGCGCAGCCATTTTGTTCTATTGTCAGCTGCGACCTCAGGCCGTTGCTCAACGCTTGAGCAACTGCGGCCTAACGCACCTTGGAATGGGACTTAAGCGCCAACACTAACTTAGTCAGCTATTGTAGTTAACTCAGAACGTTTTACACGACTACGGCAAAACCAAAAGGTAATCACTGGCTAGAGGTTACGAAGGTCAGACGGTCATCGATTCACGTAATCACCAGATTTACCAAATCTTGGATAACGCATCACCAAATCAAAGTGCGTATTTAACTCGAAAAGACAAATCAACACTCAGAGCCATCTATTGGCAGAGATTCGAACTATGAAAGTAGCAAAAATGTGACCCGAAACAAAGTGAGGGCGGGCCAAGAGTTCAGTCATAAACGCATCATCATCATCAGCAACCCAAACTCGTTACTGCTTGACATAGGTAGGTCTCCCCTGCGCTGTGTTTCGCCGAGTGAGTGACGGTACTGGAGGTGCAATTGGGGAGAAATACTTTACTATGGGCGGCGGCAATCGCTTACCATCAGGTGAGCTGCTGGTCTATCATTTATATAAAAAAACCTTACGGTAATTCTGTCAGCTCGTCTGTTCAGTGGTATGTGGTGTGATTAAGATGTAGGCCAGTTGTGTGTACCGGCACCGCAGCGGCATCTATTTGTAATCTATCGGCTTGCTCGAGATCAAACGCGACGTTATCAGATCGGTTACCTAACTACGTTGTTAGAGGGGAGGGGGGAGGGAGGGACTTCAAAGCGAAGAGAGACTTAACAAGATAAATAATATAATTCTCACAACATCTCATACATCGACTCAGTATTAAGTAGCTTAACTTGTGTTACAGATATCAGACAACAACAGAGGGAACAAATATAATAGGACTTACTTGAATACACTTAACTATAACACCTAGACACTAAACAGACACAAGTGTTCATCACACGAATGTTTGTCTATAGTGGAGATTGAACCCACGACCTCTGGCGCATGAAGCAGGGTCACTATCACTACCAAATGCGCCATCCGGCCAGTCAAGATTAATAATTACTTGACTATCGATAGTGCTCGTGGTGCGAGGGCTTCGTGCTATTTTCCCCACGATGAGGGAGAGTCCCAGGGGTTTTAGTCGGACTCCCCCCCGCATGACGTAACGCGTTTCCCTTGGGTTATAAAAAAAAATGGCTAAGGTCGCATCGCAATAAAGCTTTGGGTACTACTATTAAGTATTCTGTGGCTATGGCTATATTTGGGTTCCCGGTCAGGCTTTTTGTAGTAAGAGTTCCTCTGTGGTGAAATTTCAGTGTCAACCTGGAGCGATTGGTAGCTCAGAGGAGAAGTGACGTGTACCTTACTAACGGGAGGTCGTAGGATACAGAGCATGCACTTCCACCTCTGGATAGTTTCTCAAACATGTAACCATGATATCTGATTCAGTTGGTTTGGTTCCCCTGCTAAAGGGTTGCAAAGGTCAATCGTGCGTCGTTTCATTATAATAACCAGACTCCCCAAATCGTGAATCATGGTCTAAGCTTACCCTGGGCTTCGAAGTGGACGCAAGTGGGAAATACACGCTGGTAGCTGGATGAGATTAACACGACCGAAGACCGACACGTCGATTTCCGAGGCACCAATTTTCAGATTTCGGGCTGGGGATCGAATCTAGGACCCCAAGTAATCAAGCAATCCGCCGTCAAGAGTCAAAAAATATCCATCCACTTACTGTATTGTATAGAAATTAGAGGTATTATTTCTAGAATCCCAGACTGACTGTTTGTATGAACACTTGTAGGTATACTCATTGGTTCTATTGATTTCGAATTGAGAAACTTTACAGTACATTTCGCACCATCCATAAAGAAACCACCATCGCGAGGGCGGCGCAGGTAGCGACCTTCGGGTCAACGCACCCGCCCTAAATATACACACGGATGCGCCCGCGCACACGCCCGGCGCCCGCCAAACTCGACCTTAGCGGGACGAGATAAGGTCGCCAATGTGTAGTCTGTGCGGCTTGGCAACGGGTACGCTGAGTCGAAGGATAAACTTGACTCCGCAAAAAAATGAGCTTTCGGTCGGAGACGTGGAACGTCCGGCGCTGGAGCGATAGACCTTCGGGGAGTCATACTTTGTATTAGCTTATTTTTCATAATAAAGTCCTCATGAACAACATTTCGGCTATGGCGGCCATTCTCAACGATCAGCTAGCGAAACATACCTATTATAGAAGAAAATAAATTAATTGACCACCACAACATTGGTGTACAATGGATGACTCAAAAGCAGCCCTTCCGTGGGAAACCAGGAGTCAGGCTCAGGATCAATGGCTTTCCTTCCACGGTGGTACAAGACCGCCAACTTCCAGACTTCGACACTGAGAATTTCGTACAGAAAAACTGAGGAAAATCTTCCCCGACCCGGGACCCAAGCGCAGCCGTCGCGTCGCTTTGAAAGTGCGACCCACAAACGCTGCGCGCCACTGAGGCAGTCAAAATTTTTATTATGCTAACCTCAAGGGTATACTGAACTTCTATACAAACAGAGAGACTTCAAGAGCTGTGATTGCGCATCTATCTAGGTACACGTGCCTGTGTGACGTCACATCTGAGTATCAAGTCAAGACGTACATACAAAAAGATGCAATCAATAGATTATATCGTGCTATTTTATGTTTGTATTGAGAATGTAATAAAATACTGAGTAGTATGGCAACAATGCCATCTAAATTTCTAGTACCAGTTATCTATGCAAGAATAATATTTATTTCTTTTTGTTTGTCATAGGGGGCAGTCGAGCAGATAGATGGCTAGATGCAAATGGCTACGGCCATGGTATCACTTTGGTTGAGCGCAATCAATTGTGATTTTGGGGTTAACATCTTCTATTTGATTTACCAACACTGAAGTTAAAGTATACCTATGATATGCGCACAATATGTTGGTAATCTACAAATCTTAATTTTACAGGAAAGATGGTTTACTGTTTTTGTCGAAATATCTTTTTAACAAGTAGGGCTATTCCCACAGTAATGTATCTAAATGAAGGACTTTTTCCAAATATAATTGACTGTTTAGGTTTAAAACATATTTTATTTAAAAAAAATTATGAATGAAAATAAATAACTGAAAATTCCATAAATAAAATAATACTGTTTGTGTTGATAAATTCTTTTATATCAACAGGAAACATCTGGAAAAGTTGATATGTGCATTGTACTTATGTTGTTAATGCAATGCGAGTTTGCTATAACAGCAAACAGTCCATAATAGCACATTACTTAATGGTGGGGAGTGTTGCAGCATTCCCTCTATGAGCAGATTCTAAGTGAGCTGACATAAATTATGTTAGTAACCAAGGTATTTCTACATAATTTGTCTTGTGTGTGAATAATACATAAATATATAAATATACCGGTGCCTGTGTATTTACATTGTACCTATTATTAATTTTAATGATCTTGTTTACACAAGCTAACCATAAATAGCTTTATTAGCAGCTATAGTTATACCTGATTGAGGAAAAACCTATCAAATGAATGAAAATATTGTATTTATCAAAGTTGATTGATTGTAAATATATCATCATTATCGTATGTATAATAATGATCAGTACTAGGTAACTAACTATTATATATAGTCATTGGTGAAAATATACTTTATTAGTGTCTTTAAACAAGTTTTGCAACTTGGTAAACCCTAGTGGCAATGCATACAGCTAGTCGCTACAATGTGCACTTAATATAGAATTTTGCTTTACTTCAACTCTTAAATTATTGTATGCCTATATTAGAAGGTAATTGTGATCTGAGACCTACCTACTACACATTTACACGGCTACATTTATTGTAAAACCACAATCTGAAAATCTTAAAAACATAGGAAGGTATAAGTCCATGAAAAAAAAATAGGTAGGTATAATCTGGAAATCAAGATTCAATTTATTTTATAATAATACGACTTTAATATTCAGGGTAATTTATAATTATTTTTTGGAGATTTTAAAAAGAATAACTAGCAACTTCCTTGAGTGGCCTCATTAATCGTACAAAAAAAATCTAAGCAAACAATATTTATTAATTTAGTAACTTGAGGTATGTAATTTCAAATGTCATTATTTTTTATAAAAAGCATTTAAAATCTTAATAAATTCAAGATAGTTACTGCACTTGACAAACAAGTATCCTAGCAACGGGCTTAAAAATGTTTGGTTTGCCTGCTTTTATGGTTTGATACACTTGAAACTTAGATCCTAACATGTTTTACGATAAGCAAAACTACCTACTATTACATTTATATGTTACCTGTGTATTAATATTTTGCAATTATTTTTAGAGTTGACTAGAGGGGAATAAGTAGGTAGTACCTACTCATAAAATTAAATAAATAATTTTATTTCAGTTTATTCATCTCTAAGTAGGTAGGTTATTTAACTGAAAAGAGTGTGAAGAAGAGCAATAAATACCATTCTACTGACATCTGTTCAGAGCTTTGGCAAAGAAAACATCTAAATAGTTTGTGATTCATGCCAAACCAAACCAACAATTTGCAAAGGAAATTGTGGGTAAACCAACAAAACAATAATCGAATTACCAACGTAATTCCAAAAGCGTAATCCGTAATTACGCGTTTCGAAAGCGAACCTGTTAAAATTACAAAAGATACATGAGGTTACGTGGAAACTTCACTTTTATGCAACGAAGTGAAATCGAGAGGCGAAGCATAAGATGTCTGTCAGCGCAACCGAGCCCAGTGGTACCAACCTGTAGTTCTGTTCGTAGTCCCAGTACTCCTTGTAGCGGGGGTGCCAGCGCGGCCCGCCCCGGGAGTAGGGCCTCCTCGACCCTCCTTGGCTCATTGTCAGTGCGCCATTCCCACCTTATCGATCTGCGCACGGCCCTGCTTCGCTGGGACCCACTCACACCTCACAGATCTCACTGCACACTCCACTTCTAGTAACCACTTGCACAACACTTGGTATCCTCTTCCACCTTCACGGTGTCTCCTGGAGCCCTACGCTTATGTTTTGGAGACTGCTGCACCGACGCGAAGCTAGCGCAAACTGACTGACAACCGCACGCAAGCGCGACAACGTCACGAAATTATAAAGTGCGCTCTACATTTATGTCGCGAATTGTGCACGAAGCCCCGACGAAGAGCGAGCGCGAAGTTTAGAGCCGTTTCGTCTTGTCTCCGTGCTATATACCCCAATTTTTGTCATATCTATTTCCACATCAATGGGAACGCGAAGCGTGAACGTCGGACCTGTTTTTACTCCAAAATGATAATAAGTTACGAAATATTCTATTAAAATATTTAAATGCGAATAAGTGTATGCGAAGAAGAAGGATAATCATAAACCACTGTCTGCACTATTGCCAGATCCCTGATCCGGTCGCTTTGACGTGGGACAAAAATCGAAGAATGCGAAACGGGCCTCACATTTCGCGTTCGCGTTCCGTGGGGCCACACACGCTTGCTCTATTCGCGGCATAAGTGTAGAGCGCGCTTAACAGCGGCCTCTAGTGAACCAATCTGTCAACACATTTAAATAGCCGCGGGAAGCGCTGCTATTTATTTTAATTTCACACACATTATTATCGAAAGCAATTAACTGCCTTTATCTAAACTATTATTACTAGATATAATTAACATTCTGTGATAAATAGCAAAAGGGTGGTGACATTACAGATTAAGTCTAAAGTATTGATTTTATATTAGCGTCGCACTAAATTGTGTCTTTTCAGCGATATTCTTTAACATTGTCAAGAACGAGGAGGGCGTGTTATCGCGCACTTAAAATGGTTCGTCACCGTTCACATAATTAATGTGAATCAGGCGATAATCTGGCTTGTCGCCGTTCCGCACTGCAGCACAGTTCCAATTCACAGCTTTATGTCCTTTTGAGTACGAAAAATAGTTATTAAGCGCAATTTGCAGTAGAAAACAACTGATTTCGGGTAGAAATAGATGAAAACGCGCGTTAAATAACGTAACGCTATGCGCTCAGTCCGGACGACCGATACGTAAGCCCATAAAAAAAGTTTACACAACTGAGTACTGACTCCCCCACGCAGCCGCAGCGCTGCGCCGCTGAATGCAGCGAACGCAACGAAGCGGTTCCTTTAGACGTCGATCCCCATTCATAATTCGAAAGCGCTTTTCGCTGTCGTAGTACGAGACCCCGCCTATTGTTATTATAATGCAGCCAACATGACGCACAGAGTGCAGTGTGAAGTTGGTTGCAAGCAACTAGGCAAATCTTGCGTCTCTTTCTAACTAGTTTGCTAGAGAGAGATGGAGAAAATGCTTGTTTGATATGGATGGAGGAGGGGCTTTTGGCAAGGCAATTTCAGCTATCCATCCATACGAGAATTGCGTTGCGTTTCTCGCTGGGGCTCAGCGAGATAAGCATTATTTATCAGAGTAAATATGCAGCGTTATTACACGGCCCAGATGTGAGCAAAGAGGGTAATCGCCCTGCTTGGGGTCTCATTTATATTTAACTTGATGACTTGGTACTTATTTTTAGGTGATAATTCGTGGAACCAACGGTGGCAAGGGAAATGTATTCTATCTCGAAGCAATAAATTATGAATTTGCATTGTTAGTATAAAAGAGTTGCAAATAAAAAAAATATGGATAAGCCACGATTCGGCATGAGTAGGCCAGCCTCGTCAACTGCAGTGATACACCTTACAGAACAGTTGTAGGGGTGTCCGTTGGCGGCGGGCAATCACTTACCATTATGTAATCCGTTTGCTCGTCTGCCATCTAAATAACTCGTCCTATGGATACTTTTTGGAGACACCATAAATTCATCTTGTGTTGTTTTGAAACAATTAGCGCCATCTCTTGACGCTACGGCGCAATCTTTTGCTAGCCATTGTGCCATGAGAACATAAATTAAGGAAATAGCGGTAGGTTTCGGCAGCAAACTCATTTATTTAGTTTTACTTATAAAGCGTCAAGAAAGTCATTACAACGGATTTTTGCGGAACTAACGAAGTTCCCATGTTTATAACCATTGATGCAATAGACCTACTATTTACTCTCTGACGTATGCGGCAGTGGCGCCATCAATTAATTTTATGACGTTCAATTCAATTTCCATACAGCCTATGCATCAAGCATAGGCTGTATGGAAATTTAACTGATTGGCTGAACAGAAATAAATTCCTTAGCATAATTGCATGCAAATATAGAAAAAAAAACAACTGCCGCGAAATTAAAAGTTTGATGTGAAACAAAACTTTTTTACATTTGTTACGATGGAAGGTTTATTTTATTTTATTTACAGATCAATAAGAGTAAGAAAACATTTATTGACCACGAGACCGCAACACATGTGTATTAGATACTAAATAAAAAAAACAAAGGACTGAAACAGCTTAGAGCACTCTGGAATTAGTTAAATAGAAAGTCTACACTTGCAGGTACTCTTAAATATTTTATTTCCTAAAGTTGAATCGCAAAACATTTAGGTATCAGAATAAACGGAGGAGGTTGCGTGACGCCTGTGTTCGGAAATATTTTGTTATAGTAAAACCATTGGAGTAAAATTACAGTTTTAGGAAACCCAGACCATCTTTGCTTCACGTTAAGGGGCTATACGAATGAAACTAGCGCCGCCAACCTATTTAAACTGATTGTGGCGAAAATATGATATTTTTGAAGAAAATAAAACATTACAGACTTAGATCCAAGTAAATTGGATTTTTCAAGATGCAATACAATTTTTCTAATAAAAGGTGTGAACCGCGTAAGAATTCTGATCTACAGATAAACATTTTGTATTGACTAACATAACTTGGATCAAATAGGTAGCACCGGTTGGCAGATACTCTGACAACGACAAGGCATATAGTTAAACCGATAAGACGAAACCCTTGCGCGATGTAATCGACACCCAACGCCATCTATTGGTTAGGTTGAGAACTAATAGCACAACACTGGGCGCTAGACAGGTCGTCATCTGTGGCAGCATGGTCTTCAGTCTTTATTTTTTCGAGTCTATTCTTTCGAGCCTTGAAGTCGTAATATTTTCGAGTCCTTATTTTTTTCGAGTCCTTATTATTGAAATCGTTATTTTTGGAGTCCTTACTTTTTCGAGTCTTTATTTTTCGAGACTTTATTTTTCCGAGTCTTTATTTTTTCGAGTCTTTATTTTTTCGAGACTTTGTTTTTCCGAGTCTTTATTTTTTCGAGTCTTTATTTTTCCGAGGTGGTCTTCAGTCTTTATTTTTCGAGTCTTTATTTTTTCAAGGCTTTATTTTTACGAGTCTTTATTTTTCCGAGGTGGTCTTCAGTCTTTATTTTTTCGTGTCTTTATTTTTCCGAGGTGGTTTTCAGTCTTTATTTTTCGAGTCTTTATTTTTTCGAGTCTTAGTTGATTCGAGTCCTTATTTTTGAAATCGTTATTTTTTGAGTCTTTATTTTTCTGAGTCTTAATTTTTCTGAGTCTTAAGATTTTCGAATCTTAATTTTTTCGAGTCTTTATTTTTCCGAGTCTTTATTTTTCGAGACTTAGTTGATTCGAGTGCTTATTTTTAAATCGTTATTTTCAGAGTTGTTATTTTTTCGTGTCTTTATTTTTCGAGTCTTTATTTTTCCGAGTCTTTATTTATTCGAGTCTTAATTTTTCCGAGGTGGTCTTCAGTCTATATTTTTTCGAGTCTTTATTTTTCCGAGATGGTTTTCAGTCTTTATTTTTTCGAGTCTTTATTTTTTCGAGTCTTTATTTTTTCGAGTCTTAGTTGATTCGAGTCCTTATTTTTGAAATCGTTATTTTTTTGAGTCTTTATTTTTCTGAGTCTTTATTTTTCTGAGTCTTAAGATTTTCGAATCTTAATTTTTTCGAGTCTTTATTTTTTTGAGTCTTTATTTTTATGAGTCTTTATTTTCCGAGTCTTTATTTTTCGAGACTTAGTTGATTCGAGTCCTTATTTTTAAATCGTTATTTTCAGAGTTGTTATTTTTGGTGTCTTTATTTTTTCGTGTCTTTATTTTTCCGAGTCTTTATTTATTCGAGTCTTTATTTTTCCGAGTCCTTATTTTTTCGAGTCCTAGTTGATTCGAGTCCTTATTTTTAAAATCGTAATTTTTCGAGTCTTTATTTTTCGATTCTTTATTTTTCTGAGTCTTTATTTTTCTGAGTCTTCATTTTTCTGAGTCTTTTGATTTTCGAGGCTTAATTTTTTCGAGTCTTTATTTTTCGAGACTTAGTTGATTCGAGTCCTTATTTTTAAATCGTTATTTTCCGAGTTGTTATTTTTTCGTGTCTTTATTTTTCGAGTCTTTATTTTTCCGAGTCTTTATTATTCGAGTCTTTATTTTTCCGAGTCTTTATTTTTCCGAGGCTTAATTTTTTCGAGTCTTTATTTTTCCGAGTCTCTATTTTTCGAGACTTAGTTGATTCGAGTCCTTATTTTTAAATCGTTATTTTCCGAGTTGTTATTTTTTCGTGTCTTTATTTTTCCGAGTCTTTATTATTCGAGTCTTTATTTTTTCGAGTCTTAGTTGATTCGAGTCCTTATTTTTGAAATCGTTATTTTTTTCGAGTCTTTTTTTTTGAGTCTTTATTTTTCGAGTCTTTATTTTTTTGAAACTTTATTTTATCGAGTCTTTATTTATTCGTGTCTTTATTTTTCAGTCTTTATTTTTTCGAGTCTTAGTTAATTCGAGTCCTTTTTTTTGAAATCGTTTTTTTTTTCGATTCTTTATTTTTCGAGTCTTTATTTTTTCGAGTCTTTATTTTTCCGAGTCTTTATTTTTTCGAGTCTTTATTTTTTCGAGTCTTTATTTTTCCGAGGTGGTCTTCAGTCTTTATTTTTTCGAGTCTTTATTTTTTCGAGTCTTTATTTTTTCGAGTCTTAATTGATTCGAGTCCTTATTTTTGGAATCATTATTGTTTCGAGTCTTTATTTTTCGAGTCTTTATTTTTCTGAGTCTTAAGATTTTCGAATCTTAATTTTTTCGAGTCTTTATTTTTCCGAGTCTTTATTTTTCGAGACTTAGTGATTCGAGTCCTTATTTTTAAATCGTTATTTTCCGAGTTGTTATTTTTGGTGTCTTTATTTTTCGAGTCTTTATTTTTCCGAGTCTTTATTATTCGAGTCTTTATTTTTTCGAGTCTTAGTTGATTCGAGTCCTTATTTTTGAAATCGTTTTTTTTTTCGAGTCTTTATTTTTTTGAGTCTTTATTTTTCGAGTCCTTATTTTTTTTACTTATTTATCGAGTCTTATTTATCGAGTCTTTATTTTTCAAGTTCTTTATTGTTTCGAGGTAGTCTTTATTTTCCGCGTCTTTATTTTTGGGTCCTTTTGTTTTTTCGTGTCTTTATTTTTTCGAGATCTTATATGAAACGTTTTTGGTCAAGTTCAAAACTGTGATTTCCAAATCGTGATATTTCGGGAAGTTTTTATGATATCAAAGTAAATATTTTACCAATGTTTTGTGATTGAGGAATCTTACAATGCACAACAAATTGAAAATAATTCGTCATGCCTATACCATTAAAAAAACATTATACAAAAATTTTGAGATGAGATATTTTTTACAAAGGAGTATTGCGGCCTGCCCCGCAACCTAACTTCGTAATCGTGAAACAATTATAGTTTTATATAAATGTTTACAGATGGCGCTCAAGAGTTTGCTGCTAGCAGAACGCAAGATTTAGTGAACAGCCTGAGCCACCCTAGCCGAAATGCCGAATAAATTCATTCGTTGACCTCCGGTGTACCGTCAGCAATGTGGTGAGAAACACTGATATTACTTAAACTCAATACACATTTAGGTACTACTTAGTACGATTGTTTTGCCACTCCTACTGGTCTTTGCAAATTCGGTAGATACCTATCTAGCCTAAACTACTTAGTTCACAATGTTTTTTTTTACTTTCTGCGAGGTCCTGTGTAAGTAAGGAAAGTGTTCTTTATGTTTAGTCAAGCTTCATTTCCGTAAAAATCGACGAAGTATAAGAGTTTTTCTTGATTTGAACGCCGAATACTAAATTGGTCGCCCGGCCCTAAAATAACAACCTACTTAGGGGTCGGGTCAATGTACATGGTTAATGTCGATGAGTTAAAATAGCTATACCTACTACTAGGTATATTTTTTATTTAAGTAGATAAGTATATTGATTAAAATTCAAAGTAAGGATCAGTAGATTTCAATGATAGAGATTGGAGGCCTTTGCCATGCAGTGGGACAAAAGGTATAACTTTATTTTACTCTTTGACTAAAATTATAAAATTGTATGATTTCCAGGAGTGACAGGGCGCTTGCGTCGCGGTGATTTCTTCCAGACGTCCTCGTCTCGTCTGCCGGCTCCTCATAGACAAGATGTGAATGGAGACCGAAATACATTAGGTATGAATACTTATTTATATCCAGTAGAGTTACGCTGCAGTGCGCTGCCTACCATTAATTCCCTTTCCCTTTGGGCCTCTGGTACCCCCACTCACTCGACGAAACGCAGCGGTGGAGCAGCTTCACACCAGACTTCTATGAGGCCGTGATATCGCCTCGACCGAACCGGCCCATTCATGCCGAAGCCTGGTTCTAATGGTGAAAAATTCCTCTGTTGTTTATCCGTAACATACTACTAGGAACGAGTCGGGTCCATTCCATGTAGTAGGTAGGTTTTATAAATAAATAAAATCAAAATAAAAATGCCGGTGGAGGCAGATTAAAAGCGAGGTGCAACCCCACAATCAATGATGACCACGATCCTCCGTCATGAGGGAGCGACCGAAGAGAGACATTGTTTTTTATGAGATAGGGGGCAGACGAACAAACGGATAAACTGATGGTAAGCGTTTACCGCCTGCAACACCGGAGGAGTCGCAAGTGCGCTGCTTTAAGAAGGAATACGCTCGCTTTTTGACATTGATTAACATTATAAATTGTATGATTTCCAGGAGTGACCGGGCCATTAAATTGCGACGCGGTGATATCTTCCGGACGCCTCGTCTCGTCTGCCGGCTCCTCGTAGACAAGATGAGATGGAGCCCTGAATGCATTAGGTATAAATGTTCCTTTTGTGTTTAGTGGCAGACGAGCAGATGGGTCACCTGTTGGTAAACGATTGCCGCCGCGCATAGACAAGCGCAACGTCTGTGGAGTGACAAGTGCGCTACCAATGTCTTAAATTTAACTGCCCTTCCCGATTGGGCCCCTGATACCCTTACTCACTCGGTGAAACTGCATTAAAAGCTCTCTGTTAATATGTGAAGTAACTGTAGCTTAAGCATTTGTGTTACAGATATTACTTATTTTAAAGCGTTGCTAAAGGAACTACTACTACTTATCTAGTATTAGTCTTTAATACCTTTTTTATGAAGTAGTTAGGTAAACCAGTAGGTGGCTCACAGTTCTAAGCAGTGAAACTTGACACATTGATTACATTTTAATGTTGAGTTCCGGATGTGGCGGGTTCAAATAACCGTTTTAATATTTATAGTAATAATGCAACGTGAAAATCTCCACAATAGAGCAGTGCCTAAGGATTTCCAAGTTTTGTTGGGTCTAGGTGTTCTGGGTTAATTATCGTCACCTGGTACTCATAGTACAGGGGTTGCCTTAGTTTGAGACCAGGTTGGTTGGTGTGATTGTCTGCCGCATTTATTCTATTTTATTTACTTTTCCTTGGCATAGTATTAGCTCGTATAAGTATTCCATATCAGTTCGACTAAGGTAAATGTTTTTTAATATGTTAATTAAAATTATAATTGTGTACTTTCCAGGAGTGACTGGGCGCTTGCGACGCGGTTCCGGACGTGAAATGCATTAGGTAATGAACCTTTTTACAAATGAATTAATTGAGGCAACATCACATACATTGTCCTGGTCCCAAACTAAGGTTTTCCCTTGTGCTATGGAAACCAGAAACAACGAAGGAACTACAAACACCCAGACCCAACACAAATATCTGTTTCATCAACAAACGTTTGTGTTGGTGCGGGAATCGTACCCGCGACCCTTGCGTCTCAACCGGCGATTTTTATGCGTTAGTTGGCACACGAGCAGACGGATCACCTGATGGTAAGCGATTGCCACTGCCCATGCGCTACCAACGTCTTAATCTTAACTCCCCTTCCTGATTGGGCCCCTGATACCCTCACTCACTCGGCGAAACGAAACAGCACTAGCCGGCTCTCTGTTATAACGTGAAGTATCCTATCCTAAAAAATTATTGAATTTTGTGTATTAATTATTGAAGTGATGCTAAAGGAATTACTTAGGCACAAAACTTCGTACAAGCGAACTAAATGCCAAGAGGCATCGTCTACCAGTCAACCTTTGGGTCAAGCAGAAAGCACAAAGGTGCAGTGAAAAGAGAACTTAAGTTACTGACACTATAATCATATTTATTATGAGGTAGAGAGGCAAACCAACATGCGGGTCACCTAAGTTCTTTGTGGTGTCCTCAAAGTTGATCTGTTACTATTATTTGATATATTGAATGTGAATTTTAATGTTGATGATTTCCAGGTGTGTCGCGTTCCCCCTACGCGGCGATTTCTTCCGGAGATCGTCTGCTCATAGACGAGATGTGAATCAAAATGGCGGACTGAATTACATTTATCAGGTACATGGATGTTGCGTTAGTTGCTTCCTAGATGAATAGAAAAAATAGAAATAGAAAAAATCTTTATTCAAGTTAGGTCCATACAGAACACTTATGAATGTCAAAACATAATATGATCTACCACTGGTGGTGGTGGATGAA